>MU225498.1:187050-241232 GCA_018584345.1 Thuja plicata | reverse complement strand
ATATTTCAACCCTGTTAGGAGTTGTACAATACAATGCAATAAGTATAGTGACCTGGTTAAGGGTCAGACCCTGTTAGGAGTCTTTTATAAATAACCCTGTTAGGGGTGGTGGACTCACTGTCCAAAATCTCACTGCTTGATGGTGAAGGCTACAACCTTGTGTATAATAGATATGCACTATATCTAATGATGAACTATAGAGTAGACCTGCTATCTTGATTAGTTCCAAAGTATTACAATCTTTCACTTCTTCTTCACATAGATCCTTGATGAATGAACCAACTCTGATAATTTGCTCTGTACATCTTTCTTCACATTTCCTATCATTCACACTTGGCGTATCACAATTGAACTACTATAAGTATCTTCTCCAAATTAGAAGGTCATGTTGACTCTTAGAAACACTTCATCAATATCTTTGTCAGCTTAACTAAGCATGCAAACAATATTAAGTCTGCGCAAGTCAATGCTAGATAGACGCGATGCTTCACTGAGTCAGCCTCACCAAATTAACCATAACTTTGCAATCATCTTGAAACATGTTTGGCGCCTTTGGATTTGTATCATCAACTCATAACTAATCATGCATATACACACACATATCCTAAAGATAGGTGCAACTCATAAAATAGGCTTTATACGTCGGCCCTAAATCGTTATACATCCAAAACTGTAACTGCTACTAACATAATTGCATAACTTTACTAAAACATCATATCTGGGTCTGCATGTATGAACATAACATAATAAACATGTCAACAACATGTATCTATTCATGCAAGTCTTGATGTCATCATTTAGATAAGTTCATACAAAATTACTACTGTGTATTATATGTTGTCATCAATGACAAACATACAATCAATCAATTACTCTGAATCAAATCTCCAACATTACTCTTGATAGTTTAATTGGTAGACTGATTTCATTTGAGATGAATAACTTTGATAATAGTGTCTTACCAAACTTAGAGTCTGTGTTTAAGTCTTCTATGAGAATAAGCAAATCATGTCAAGATAAACATCTAGAAGAGATAGTGAAAGTGAAAGTGAAGAAGAAGATCTAGATGAAATAGAAGCACTCATGGCAAGGAGAATGGAGAGAGGCAAATGGAAATAAAAAGGAAAGTTACCACTTGTATGCTTTAATTGTAGAGAGATTAGACACTTTGCTGCAAGATATCCTAACAGAAGAAAAGATGACAAAGGTAATGACAAATATTTTGAGAAGAAATCTGACAGAGGTGATAACAAAGATTATATAAGTTATCGACAATCAGAAAGAAGAGATACCCAAGACTACAAGGATAAAGGAAAGAAGGCTAGCTACCTAGCTGCTTGCAAAGATGAAGATACTGACACTGAACCTGATGAAGACATTGAGATGGTATTTGTATCTGTGAAAGATGATTCAAACGAAGATGAAAGGTATGAAGAAACTGCACTCATATCTAATGTTAGCAAGAATGACATCTGGATTATAGATATTGGCTGCACTCACCACATGACCGGTGACAAAGAAAAGTTTAATACTTTTGAGTATTATAATGGTGGTACAGTAAGGATGGGTAATGATACACCTTGTCCGATTGAAGGTAAAGGAACTATAATATTGAATAACCTGATTAAATGTGGAAATGCTTATTGGGTAAAAGGATTGGATTATAATCTGTTGAGTATTTCTCAGCTGAATAATTTAGGACACAGAGTAGCATTTGAGAAGAAGAAGACAAAGATCTTCAATGAATCATGAAAAATGATTGGTACCGGTAAACAGACTAAAGGTAACTTATTCTATCTGAATGATACTAACACCACTTGCTTAATAACTAGAGATGAAGACATATGGTTGTGGCACACAAGATTGTCATGTGAATTTTTACAACATGATAAAAATAAGTAGAAGAAGAAATGTAAGAGGCTTACCGACGATGACAAAGCCAGACAACATCATGTGCAAAAATTGTCAAAAAGGTAAAATGACAAAGTCTACTTTCAAAAGTAAAACCCATACATTTAATGATATTCTAGAATTAGTCCATACTAATTTATGTAGACCTATGAGGACAAAGAGATATTATGGAGATATATATTTTATTCTCTTTGTTGATGATTACTCTAGAATGATGATAGTTATGTTTCTAAAAGATAAATTTGAAGCATTCAGGATGTTTAAATGGTATAAGGCTATGGTAGGAAAACAAAGTGGTAAGGATTTGAAATGTTTGAGATCAGATAGAGGAGGAGAATTTATATCAGATGAATACACTAATTTTTGTAATGAGCATGGTATAAAAAGACAGGTTTCTACACCAACACCACAACAAAATGGGATTGCTGAGAGAAGGAACAGATCAATAGTTGATTGTGCAAGAACACTGATGATAGAAAAAGACATCACCCGAATCTTCTGGAGGGAAGCTGTCAGCACTGCTCTTTATACACTAAACAAAGTACAACTAAAGAAGGACACAAAGAAGACACCTTATGAGCTATGGTATGGTAAAACACCAAATGTAAGTTACTTCAAGATCTTTGGCAGTCAATGTTATGTCTTAAAGGGTGATAGAAATGGAAAGCTTGACACCAAAAGTGATGAAGGTATTTTTCTAAGGTATTCTACCAAAAGCAAAGCTTTTAAATATCTTATCAAGGTCTCTAAAAAAATAGTTGAAAGTGCAAATGTAAAGATTGATGAGTTTGCAGAAAAGAATGAGCTGGAAAGCACAAAAGAACCAGAGGACTACAACAAGTTTATATATTGTGAAGTACCATTCACTCTACCCAAGCAATAGTGCTTAATCCCAGAATAATAGAATGTTACAACCGATGGTTAGACTGTTGTTATCGATAGTCAGGATAATGATCAAGAAAATGTGCAAGGTAATGAAGAACAAAATGAAGATCAGGATAATGATCAAGCTAATAGACAAAGAACTGTACCTATACTTGCAAGATATGTAAGAAGGAACCATCCAGAGATCCAGATCATAGGAGAAAAAAGATGGTACAAGAACAAGAAGTAAGTCTTTAACCTCAAATTGTTTAATTTGTGAGTTTGAGCCAAAATCTGTCAATGCTACACTATATAATGAAGAATGGATAAGTGCTATGAATGATGAGATTGAGTAGATTGAGAAAAACAAAACATGGTCACTTGTGCCAAGACCAAATGACAAGAATGTCATCGGTACAAAATGGATATTCAAGAATAAACTGAATGAGAATGGAGAAGTCACAAGGAACAAATCAGGACTAATATGCAAGGGGTATGCACAAGAGGAAGGTATAGACTATAGAGAGACCTTTGCACCCATTTCTAGGCTAGAAGGAGTAAGAATACTACTTGCTTATGTTGTATACAAAGGATTCAAAGTATATCAAATGGATGTCAAGTCAGCATTCCTAAATGGAATACTTGAAGAAGAGGTATACATTGAACAACTAGAAGGGTTTGTTGATCCAGACAAGAAGGAAATGGTATGTAGACTTCACAAACCCTTGTATGGATTGAAACAAGCTCCTAGAGCCTGGTATGAATGACTTCATTCCTATTTAATAAGTATTGGATTTGTAAGGACTAGTGAAAACAATAATCTTTATTTGAAAGAAGATACTGATGTTAACACTTTGATTGCTAAAATATTTGTTGATGACATCATATTTGGAGGCAATGATACGCTATGCAAATAATTTGTTGATGAGATGAGCAAAGAATTTGAGATGTCTATGTTTGGAGAGATCAAGTTCTTTCTTGGTCTACAGATCATTCAACAAAGTGAAGGTATTTTCATTACACAGTCCAAATACATCAAAGAAGTCTTAAAAATATTCAAGATGGAAGATTCCAAACCAGTTGGAACACCAATGGCTACTGGATGTAAGTTAACAAAGGAAGACAATACAACACAGGTAAATTAGACTTTGTATAGATCAATAATTGGAAAACTCATGTATGTTGTACACACCAGACTAGATATTGCACATGCAGTAGGAATTATTGTTAGATTTTATGCTAACCTGAGGGAATCACATATGACTACTGTGAAAAGAATCCTAAGATATCTAAAGAATACTGAGGAATTTGGCTTATGGTATAAAAGAGAAAGCAAATTTGAACTAAAAGTGTTTACCAATGCTGATTGGGCTGGAAATCTTGATGACCGAAAGAGCACAACTAGAGGAGCATTCTTTATGGGTGACAGACTTGTCACATGGATTAACAAAAAGAAAGGATGCATCTCTTAGTCTACTGTAGAAGCAGAATATGTTGTTGCTGCTGCAAACTACTCAAATATTGCATGGATCAAATAGTTGCTGGAAGGTATGCATATGAAGATCTCAGAACCAGTGATTATCTATTGTGATAACACTAGTGCAACAAACATTTCCAAGAATCTAGTCAAGCATTCCAAGACTAAACACATTGCCATCAAGTATCATTACTTAAGAGAGCAAGTTCAAGAAAAAGAGGTGATACTTGAGTATGTGCAATCAAAAGAACAATTAGCCGATATCTTCACCAAGCCACTACCCAGAGATACATTTGAGTACCTGAGAAAGAGACTAGGGGTCAAACCCTTTTCTACCAATTAGTTTAAGATTGAAGGCTGCATCAACCTATATATTATCAGATTATCATTCATGTTGATGCAAGCAAAAAGATGAACTTCAAAACTACATCTGTATACAGAAAGGTATATATTATAACCGAGCACCAACACATATTATTTTATTGTTGATGGATAAGGGAAATTCAAGGAATATATTATGTATGGAAGAAAATAATTATTTGACATTAATGTCAGATATCTGTCAGATATTTGTTTGGTGGTGTTGTCAAAGGGAGAGAAAGTATCCATATTATCACAGTCTTCAAAAAAAGAAGAAAGATTATCCATTATCAGATTACTCCAACAGGGAGAGATTATATCCAAAGGGAGAGTTGCTGACAAGAGACAGAGACATCAAAGAAGAAGAGTAGTCAAAAGAGAGATATTGACACAAGGAAAGGATGCAACACATCAGAACAAGAAACACAGAGAGAACTATAAGAATCAAATCTGAGCTAACACAAAGCTTACCAGTGGTTAGACATTTTTATTGGTTATCAAAACAAACTGTTTGGTAGTTTGATGAATCTCAATAATTGTATTTCATATTGTATTTAATGAAATATCTCAACAAAGGGAGAGATTGATGACATGTAACTGATTAAATGTTTGATAATGTTAAGTTGAAGATAATGCAAGACATTAAATCAGATAATGGTTTGTATTGTCATTGATGTCAATTTGATATCATCTGTACGGTCATGTATATAATGCCAAAGACTTTAGAGAATCAATGGAACAAAGATTATGCTTTCAAAAATGCATAAAAGTCAAGTATTCACTAAGTGACACATAACATCGACGGAGTGCACACCATCGGTAAAGGAAAAAAAAAAATTCACAGTGATACCCGACGAGCATAAGACAGTATTACCCGATGAAGCAGAATCACAGGATGCCCGACGAGCTGAGAACAAAGTTGCCCGATGAGTAAAATCCAATGATGCCCGATGGATGGAGATCTCGAAGCTGACTAGAGTCACACCGATGGAACTGGCAGTTGTCACTGACGACTAACTGCAGAGTTTACTGACAGAATAGAGAGTTTAGAAAACAACAAAATATTTAGTTGACAAGAGCTAAAGATAGACTTAACTGGTTGTTTTCTTTATTTTATTTGACCAGTGTTAAGTGATTGATTTAAAGAAGATTTGTACAGTTGGCATAAAGATAACTATGAGATAAATAGGAGTTATGCTTTAAATCAGATTGGTTGGATTATTTTTCACACTAAGAATCAAGAATCAAGAAACGGTGAATATCATGTCTATATAAGAGACAAGCTTAATTCATTTCATCATCACATGAATGGGGGTGGATGAAAAGAGGATGGTGAAGAGAAAATGATGAAGGATAACTTCATACAATCCCGATCAATCAAGTTGAAGGAGAGTTAAAGAATTTTGTAGACACTGACAAACAGTGAAGTACAGCATCATAGAGCAAAAAGTGTGGAGCACAAAGAATTGAATTGATACATTGATCAGAGAGGTAATGTACTTAAATAGATCTAAAAATCTGCAATTCAAGTTGCATTAGAAACATGTCATTCTATTTCAGTTTAACCATTGAAGCATCAAGTCTCTTAACAAAGTAGGACTTAATAGCCTTCTATATATTGAGGTACATCCCAAGGAGTGCCAAAAAGGTTGATTCATGAAAGTAGCATTGTACTTGCCAGATACCTATTGACAGTCTAAGAAGAAGGCTGATTCAAGGATGGTAGCAAACTGAGATGCCTAATACTAAGTGGTAACCTCTATGTATAAAATCCTCTCATAAGGTCACGCCTAACAGTGTGTTTTTAAACTTTAACAGGGTTGGCTCCTAATAGGGCTCACTTCAGAAGAGTGAAAATTTGGGGTACCGGTCCCAATGGTTTTTTCCCTTAATAGGGTTTCCACATTAAACTCCATGTGTTATGTGTGTATGGTTTATTACTTTACTGTTTTACATTTCACATATGCATTTATAGATTTATCGGTATACTCTGCATATTTACTGAGTATCAGTAAATAAGTTTTACTGCTTATCGGTAATCAAGGAGAATAAGGTCAGAAAAGGAAAACCAACAGATAGTTAATTATTATAAGTATTTCATGGCATGCATCTTGTAAGGGACATAATAATCTGAGGTTTATTTGATTAGTGGTTAGAATAAAGAAAAGTTTTTGAAGCCACTGATTCAACCCCCCTCTCAGTTATTACTAACATTAACACAACAAGCTTGGAGAGGAGCCATGATTAAAGAATTTCAGTCTATTCTAAAGAATGATGTCTGGGACACTGTGCCCAGACCCAAAAACAAATCAGTTGTTTCTTCAAGATGGTTATACAAAATCAAATATGTACAAGATGATAGTATTGAAAAACATAAAGCACATTTTGTTGCCAGAGGATTCTCATAAAAGGTAGGGATCGACTATGATGAGACATTTGCGCCTGTACCTAGATATACTTCAGTAAGAACAATTCTTGTTATTGTAGCATCAAAAGGATGGAAAGTACATCAAATGGATGTCAAGACTGCATTTCTAAATGGAAAGATTGAAGAAGTATATATAGAACAACTAGAAGGATTTATCACACATCATAAAAATAATTATGTATGCAAATTAAAGAAATCTCTTTATGGTCTAAAACAGGCCCCTAGAGCATGGTATGAAAGGATTGATAGCTATCTAAACAAATTAGGGTACTCTAAAAACATAGTAGACCCTAATATCTACTTTAATGTAATCAATGAAGAAATGATAATCTTAGTCCTTTATGTTGATGACTTGCTCATAACAGGAGAAGATCACCTAAATGCAAAAAGTAAACAAGATCTAGAAGCCGAATTGGATATGAAGGATATGGGCCTACTACACTACTTTCTAGGTCTTGAAATATGGCAATAGATAGATCACATCTTTCTAAATCAAGAGAAGTATACTTCTGATATACTAAAGAGATTTTGAATGATGGAATGTAAACCACTAGCCATCCCTATGGAAACAAACCTACATAAACTGAAAAGTGAAGCAGAAGACTCTGAACCTGTAGATCACACACTATACAAACTAATTATTGGGTCACTCATGTATCTAGTAAATACACGACCATATATATGTTATGCCACAAATGTACTAAGTCACTTCATGTGCGAATCCAAACAAATACATCTTATGACAGCCAAGCACATTCTAAGATACCTAAGAGGGACTATTGGACTTGGGCTAAAATATGAAAAAGTGAAAATTCAACTACAAGGTTAATCAGATTCAGATTGGGCAGGTAGTTCTACAGATCGTAAAAGTACCACCAGATGTTGCTTTAGCCTAGGATATGCAATGATATCCTGGTTCAACAAAAAACAATCAGTAGTAGCTCAAAGCTCCACTAAAGCAGAATATATGGCTGCATCTATGGGAGCACGAGAAGTAGTATGGTTAAGGAAGCTATTATTTGATCTCTTTGGAAAACCTTTGCAACCTACTATTATTCATTGTGATAATCAGAGCTGCATCAAGCTCTTAGTAAATCCATTTTTTCATAATCGATCAAAACATATAGAGATTCCATATCACTACATAAGAGATATGGTGGACAAAAATATCATTAAACTGATCTACATCAGCACTGAAGAACAAAATGTAGATATCTTTACCATACCACTTGCAAAAGTAAAGATAGGTTACTTCAAAAGGAAAACTGGTATGATCAATATGTAAAATATTGAAATGTAATATTTGATTATGTACATTATATTCATGAATAAATAAAATATTGAAATATTTCAAATTTGTGAAGGTAACGATCTTCTGTGTATATTAAGGTTACTATTTCAAGGTGACGATCTTGAGAATAGTTAACCAGGCTTCAAGATCGACACCCGAATAGGGTTGTCCTAGATTGGGCCAGATATCTTGTTGCTTATGTTATTAATAGATGTGTAATAACTCATCATGATTGACACCCTAACGAGTTGTCCTGGATTGGGTCAGATATCATGATATGAAAAGACTTCTACAAGTTGTCTAAAATAATATTAAACTCTCTCTCTCAAGAGGGAGTGTTAAAATGTTGATCGTTCATGTTTAATAGTCGACTATACAAACATGTTTTTGCATATATATAAAATAGACTATATAATCGGTACATAAAATAGACCGATAACAATTATCTTAGATAGTCACGATAGTATCGTGACTGTTGTATTGTTAACAATCATGATGATTATCGTTGACTGTAACAATAGAACAGTCATGACAATATCGTGACTTATGATTTGCATTAATATGATTACAAGTTGCATTATCGTGTATTACGATTTGTTACAATATGTTTCACCAACTAATACAGTGTGAACAGTCATGACTCAACATAGTAATCACTATGTTTAGTCATGACCTTTCATATTCGTATCTTTTCAAGAGATAAATACATATAGTCATTGCATATTGTAGAATCAATCAATAAAAATGGCAATTGTATTCTACAACAACTATTAGATTAATATATCTTCTGATCTAAATTCCTTAACAAACTATGAGCTCTGCAGAGAATATTTAGAGTTTGCAATAATGAAAAGATAATTCCTGCTTCACCTCTATGGTCTGCAAAGAATATTCAGACTTCTATTTGTAGGAATGAAAATGAACTTGCAAAATCCCTTTATAAATAAATTTGAAAATTCAAATGTGTAAGTTGAATGCATTCATTTGTGGTTGTTGAAATTTCAAATTTGAATTCTGGTGGGAAATATCCTGTCAATTCATTCTTGCGCCACATCCTATCAATTCATTCTTGCGTTGAGCTCTTATTGGTTGCAACGAAATAGTCATTTCATACCTGCATATCGATTTCAATGTTTGTATGTGTACATTTTGCTTATGTGAATTCTTATTGCTTGCAACCAGTTGGTCATTTTATGTTTGCATATTCAATTTAATTCTTATGTGTGGATTTAGCCTTACAATTTTTTAATATGTTTTTATTTTTATTTTTTTGTGTCTATATGGGAGCCTTACACCAGTTGTTGAAAATGCAGGTACTATTTGCAGATAGATTAAATGCCTCAAATAATACAAACCTGTTTGAGAGAAAGTGCATATGAGAACCCATAAAGTTCAGTTTCATTTCTAAAATTGTCGAGGGACTAATAACTGCTCTCTTGTATTTGTAATTTGACTAATTTTATACTTTTGGTCCACTTGCATAAAGTGGTTATTGTAAACAATGACTTTTTAATAAATGATTTATTCACTAAATTTGTGCAAGGAAAATTGTATGTCAATCACATAAGGACCAATAGTGGTTCAATTTTTATTTTTTTTATCTATCTACTACTTGTTCATGTATGAACATGTATTGGGGGTTGAATAAATATGTTTTGGGTTAATTATGCACAATTATAGGTGTGCAGGATTATTTCATATTGGGGGGTCCCTATAACGAAAAGTGAATGGGAATTGGTGCTATGTCCACTACTGGTTCCTTTCCCCTACACAGCAAAAACATAGAATGAAATTCCATGCCTAAATAAATAAGGAAGATAACCTTCAAAAGCACTCATTTATGACTATTTTAACCTATTCTAGAACATAACCAATCTAAAAAGGAAATAAGAATTAAGTTAAAAATTGGTAAGTTGTAGATTAGCATAACCCATATTACCCGTCCAAGAGCTTTTTGACTTTATCTTCATCAACCTAGTTCCAATTAATCTTCCACTACATATAGGATTACTATGATCACTACATATTTGTTTTCGTATGTAAGAATGACTCCCAATACATTCTTTTTCATCCATTATTCAGGTATTTTATTTGCTAAATTTGGATACAAGGTTGACTCACAAATTTTTAAAGTAAAGGTTGACCTGGGTGTAACTACATATTATTAGTCTACAAGCTTTTCTTCTACCTTGCACAGAGTTAGCTCACACCCATTCAGCCTGATTTCACAAGTTTTTCTTCTACCTAGCACAAAGTTAGCTCACACCCATTCAATATGATCCTTTCTCATATTTTTTTCTTCCTCCTTAATCAGACTACTAACAATTATACATATAACTCAACTCCTACTCCAGAATCCTTATCCGAGAATCCTTTTAAGTAGAGGTTCATGACATAAACCTTATAAGGTTTGGAGCACACTATGTTCCAACTTCCTTTTTCATTATGCATATGTATAAGACATGGTTGATCCAAACTTGTGATTGGGGAATTCATCTAGCAGAAGTGGTCTCTATATAATATATGGTTTACTCAGTCGATTTAATGTAGAGGTTCAACAAAGGGAAGAGGTTCTAATAACTGCAACATGCGCTTGGAATTAAACATGACTGCAATAAAAATGATGAGGTTTTCTCTCAAGTCTCCTCTCTTTACTATGTCAATATAGAAGACCATTTGTGTTGCATGGAAATGCAGTGTGTCATATATGAAAATAGATACAGAAACCTATTAAATAATAATATTGCTAATTTTCAAAACTATGATATTGTCAAACATATATACGCAGAGACTATTTATTTAAACTAAATTAGTTTTCAATGTTTTTTTTAATTTTTTTTTTTTTCAGTTTTTGAAATTTACTTTTCTTATAACCATGTACGATTCTGGAAAGCCTTGTACCATTATACCATAGCAAGGCTGTATCATATTTAGATGTATCTGGCAAGAAAAAAATGAGCAATTTTGAAGATAATTTTGGACATTTTCATATCAAAAATTTCAGATTAAAAGAAAGATTAATTTAATCGGCCTAATCATGCCTAATCCCATCTATAAAAAAAACAGGATTGTTACATATCTTCTTATCCAATTGCTGGGATACTTTTCTCAAAATACAACTCATTAGAAATATGTCTTCTATATGGTTTACATGTGCCATCAAAAAGACTAGATCTTCATCAGATTTTTCTACTCCTATTGTGATGCAGAATTTTCTCAAATCTGCCTCTTTCTTCTCCTGCAGCTTCATAAGTTTTCTATTACATCCACTCTTGATTTCTTTGAAATAGGTAATCTATTCAAGAGCATTTCCCATGACAAAGCTCACTTCATGAATGAGTGAAATTGTTGAAATCAACTTTAGTCTCGGATTGGATAAACAAGACACTTATCTCAAGGGTCAAGGGTTATAAGCATATAAACAAGGATGACACACCTTAGAAGACACAATTGAGTTTAAAAAGAGGGAAAAATCTAGCGAAAGCATTGACAGTATCATAAATCTTAGTCAAAGACAGATTCAATTATTACTATGGATAGACCTATTAAGTTGTAGAACAAGTTCAAGGAGTTGTTCGGCATGAGCAATACTCTCAAGCTTTGTTGATTTTGATAGCATGAACTATGCACTCTCAAGCTTTGTTAATATGGCTGCAACCCAAGAAAAGAAGGAACCCGAGTACATCTTTATTCCTGAGTATGAGAACTTTGTGTGTGACAATCATGTGTGTCATCTCTTCATCAATTCAAAAAAGGAGCCATCTTTTTGAACATATTTGCCAAACACTCACACAAGTTCAGGCTACTATGAAATTTTGGCTGAGTGGCTCCTGCAAATCAATCTCAGGGAATCAGACATTTTGATGACTTGTAAACTTCTGAAGCCTCAGTCAGAAGGCGGTCAAAAAGAGGAAGACCTATTCTGTCTATAGTGGAAAACTTAACCTTGAAGAGAAATATAGCTGAACCAAGAGCCAATATCTGGAACATCGTGCCAAGGAGACCAGTGGCAACATGTTTCTAGTCAAAACTAGCCCCGCAAACTTGCCCATCTCTGAGTCAAAGGCTTGGGCTATATGTCCCTATTGTAAATCCTCACAAACTATAATAAATGTCACAAGTGCATTCTAGCTAGGTATAGAGAAAAATTCATTCACATTTTATGGAAAACAGAAAGATTTTAGTTTGAGAATTATCATGGCCTTGCCAATGGGTGAATTCAAGAAGGTGCAGCAGGTTGTGAAAAATAGCAGGAAATTAAAGCTCTGGTGAGAGTAGGCACTGCTCTGTCTCTCATCATTTTCTGCTCTTTTCTGCCCTCTGAAATAACAGGACTATGATGGAATCGAGGGATTTGAAAATGGAAGCAGTTCCCAGGACTTTGAGAAAGTGACAGAGTTTGGTAATACCCACCAAAAATCATCTCCACCAGTGATACAGTTAAAAGAAGAAGCAAGTAATCTTCCAAAATTTGTAAATGCCACCCAAAATTCACCCCCACCATTGATAAAAGTAAAAGGTAAAACAGCGCCTAGATTTGGAACATCGTGCCAAGTGGACCAGTTGCAACAAGTTTACCGATCTTTGAGTCTATGTCTTTTTTTGTCCCTATTGTTTATACTATGACTGCTACTGTTTAATACTATTGTTTCTAGTCAGACAACCTGCAGGCCAGTTGATACACCTATCTATCCTGTTTCTTGTATTAATCAAGAAAAGCAAACACAAAGCCCCTAGGCGAGATGCTAACAACAAGGGAAGAAATAGTGAAATCCCATCTAAAACAAGTAAGTTAATTGCATGTTATTTGCAAGTGATTAAAGAGGCTATGTAGTAGTAGTGGTAAATTTGGTATTTACAATGACATTGCTCTTTCAAACATGTTTTGTTTGAACAAATTAGCACAAATCTAAATTTTCTGTAAAATGGGAAACATCAGAAATAGAAGAAATGGGCAAGGAAAAACTGACATGGAAAAACTGCATATTTGAAAATTTTCAAGCCCTTTTTCTCTCCTTTCCTCCCCGGTGGTTTTGGCATTCAACCCAAAGTGGTGTTGATTGCTGAGGAGGAAGAAATAGAGTTACAACAAGACAAATGCAAGGGCAATTAAAGGACAACCATGCTTCCTGCCAAATTTCCTACATAAACCATTCTCTCGGTTTACAACATTTTAAAAAGAGGTTATACATTACAGTTGAAGGAAAGCTTTCATCTAATTTTCATTCATTTATAATCAAAGTAGCAATGTAATAAACAAGGGCAGGTAGTCACAAAACAATACTCATCAAAACAATCTAAGACATCAAATGCATGTCCATTAACAGATCTCTAAATTTTAAGCTCTGGCCAAACCCATCAAGCACACCCACTTCAATGATTTCAGGCCACAGACAATTCTGATAACTACAAATTCCTTAAATTATCCGTCACAACATTTTAAAACTTGACCATATTCTTTTAATTGCAAGTCAAACATATCGCAACATGATAATCTGAACATGATGTTGGTACCCATTATTTCTTGCCATAAGAATTACCTGATTTTTTTTTGGCCCTCTTTCTTTGTCTTCCTCTGTCTCTTCATCTTTCTCTGCCTCTTTCATTGCCCTGCTTCTACTCTACTTCTTCCTCTTCATCTTGCTCTGCCTCTTTCATTGCCCTGCTTCTACTCTACTTCTTCCTCTGCCACCACATAATTTCAAGAAAAAAACAGACAAAAAAATGAACAAGACCAGCGTGTACGTTATGGAAGCAGACAACATGAACAGACATACCAGCAAAGGAAAAACCCTAAGAAAAACACTCAAAAAAGACTGAAAAAATTTTCTAATAAGGGAAAGGAAAAAAACAAAACAAAATATTGCTAGCAGAGGAAGACATTAAACTGTCTACATATCTTTACCCCGCTCCCTGCAACGGCTATTTTGGTTTGAAACCGTTAGATTTTTAAATTCTTTTTGCCGTTGCATTTTAGTTTCACATAATTTGAAAACTCTCCCCAACGGTCTATTGAGTCTATTATTAGTTTGGAATATAAATCAATAATAAATTTAAAGGATTAACATTTTTTACTAATATTTAGATTAAATTTATGTGACATGTAATATACGTGTTTTGAGATTTGATCTATTCTATTAATTATTTTTATCAATTAATTTTAGATTATATTACTAATTTTTAAATTATTATTATTTCTATGATTATTATTCATGGAGTGCCCAACATATAATGACATTTGTTCCACCTATGTGGATATTTTAGAAGCTGACAATTTAAGTGCTCTATTTGAAGAAACACTAGACAGAACAATAAACCTTGTGATCAAAATACATTGTCGAAAAAGAGATCTAAAGGAGAGGTTACAAAGTGCTTAAGACCTTGGCACCCTACTCTAGGGTGTGTGTTACTTAGGGGGTCCTATAGGCTGCTTTGGCCTTGTGGATGTTATTAAAATCTTTCATTCACTCATTCATTGCCGAAAAATATATAAACATTTTTATAAGAAATCTTGTTTATAAGAGATTTATATTTATATTTATATTGTTTAACAAAGTATATAATTTTATTGCTCAATAGAAATTTTTAAATTAATTTTGTGTGTTATTGTACATCTCTTTATTTTACATTAAAATAACACACATATATAATATTTGATAATTTTATAATTGCTACCCATTAAAATTATTATTTATAATGTTGACATTTGCATAGTTATACTATTTTTCATTTGCTTTTGTGTTGAGTTTGTTAGATGTTCCAAATGCAACAACATATTTGCACTCACTTCCACATGATTATTACATGTCTTGGAATGGCGACTTATTTTCAATCCTATTCAACGTGGAAATGAACCATAATAATCTCTAACTTTTAAATTGAAATTTTAGATAACTTGCCCCTTACAAACAATCATTTGAGCTACCTTAACACATGTTTATATGACATGTTGCTATGTAGTGGTATTTAAAGACATTCATTTTTTCATTACTTTAAATGTAAATTTAATAATGTGAAATAGAACATGTTGTCATTTTTAATGGGACAAAGAATCAAGTCCAATTTATCTAGATGCAAACCACATGCATGTTTTTGTATGCTTGCCTTTGACATCCATCCTCATTGCTTATAAAATTTTAACCTAGGATAACATGTTCCCTATTATAAAAATTGTAGCTGATCCTGCAAAATAGAGTATGAATCTGGTTGGAAAAGAGAAGAAAAACTTGCAAATAAAAAAACAAATAAAAAAAAAAGATGTGAATAAAATGAAATCCTTATCATTTACAATTACAAAAAGCATGATTTATACAAAGAGAACAAACACATGAACATAACTAATGCATAACATGTTGGAATGGAATTGGAAGAGGCAAATCGAGTTAAACTGAAACTCTCCTTTGTTAGCTTAAATGCAAACTACTATGACTAGCATGTGACTGCAATCACCATAAATAATGAGTAGTCATACCATAAATATTGAACAATCAGAACTTGCGCTAAGCCCCCTCCCCTCCTAAGTTTAACTAAGCAACAAACCTAATGAAAGTGTTGGAGCTATTTTTTGTAAGAATTTTTGGGTTAGGGTTTTCAATGTGCCTATGTTTTTAAATGTTTTAAATCCTCTTGGCGGGTTGTTTTTTGTTTGGCGACCTATTCATCGGGTTGGTTTTCCTAAATTTTGTTTCATGAGAGTTTGCAATACCGAACCCTTTTGTTTGACCCTTGCCAAGTGACTAGTTACAGTTATTGCTTAAATCAAATACAAGTGTTATGTCCATCCATTTTTATTTTAATTGTTTGTAGCTAGTTGTTTTGGCCCTATTCACATAGCCTAGACCCTTGAGTTATGAACATGTGCATAAGATAACTTTTAAGTTGTGTTGTGAAGGGTCCCACTCATTAATGCGTCATAGCTTTTCTTTTATTTCAACTATCCCAAGGGTTTCAACAAGTTCTCGAGTGGTGAAAAGGAATTGATCATGGAGTTGTGATAGGGGAAAAGACCCAGTAGCTGCCCATGATAACTTTGGGCACCTAGAACTCCTAAACTCTAAGTTAGTTTCTGCCAATTTTTTGGTGTGCCCTCTATAGGTGAGTAAAGTGCTTAAAGGTAAGGTTTCGGCTTTTGGGTATTCAGGGATCTCTTTGTAGGGATCATAGAGCACAAGTGGTCCAAAAGTGTCATTTCAAAATGCTCACCCAGAACCCGACCCTTAGACCCCTAATGGTCAAAAACATCCCATCCAAAAAAAACCAAATTGGTTCCAATAACCATTCACCTAAACATTAATTTATATGTTATTTTTAATGTGGACCCGCTCACTAGGTAGGAAATGGGATGAAGGGGTAATTTTAATTAAATCACATTGTCCCTTTCCTTAATTGAAATCACATCAATTTATACCCCGCGAAGGACCTGACTTAACCTCTCCTTACCCCATGCCTACTTAATTGAACATGTTTGCAGCTCATTGCATGCCATGTGGCGGCGTGTAGGTAACCCTATTCTACCCACCAAAAACCCTGAACTTGACCATTTTTTTTGTACATTTTACAAACTTTAGCTCCCGCTCCCGCCGCTTTCGTTTCTCTATGTGCGAGGAGGGTTTTGGGCATCCACTCAAAGCTGCTACAAGTGAGGGAATCCATCCTTCCACCACGAAGTAGAAAATATCTTAGGGTTTTTTATCATTCAATAAGTGTTTGTAAATATTTCCATATGTTGATAGTTGTATGTTTCAATCGTTTCATCTAGAAATCATTGCGTGTAATATGATAGAAACAAATAATTAGAGTAAATGGGAAAGAAAAAGTGTACATTGTTGATTTAATCATTATGTGGTGTTGTATTTTCTATGAATCTAGATAATTTTTTAATTTTAAAAATGGGGGTTTCTCTGGGTTAATCATTAGTTTGCACCTATATGTGAGGGAATCCATCCTCCCATCGTGAAGTAGAAAATATCTCACTATTTTTTATCATGCAGTACGTGTTTATAGTGATTTTCCTATGTTGATAGTTGTATGTTTCAATTGTTTCACCTTGAAATCATTACATGAAATGTGATAGAAAGAAATAGTTAGAGGAAATTGGAAAGAAAAAGTTACATTGTCGATTTAATCATTACGTGATGCTATAGTTTTTATGAATCAAGATAATTTCTTCATAGTTTCATTTTAAATATGGGGGGTTCTCTGCATTAATCATTATATTGCACATACAAGTGAGGGAATCCATCCTCCCATCATGAAGTACCAAATATCTCATGGTTTTTTATCATTCAATAAGTGTTTGTAACAATTTTCCTACACTGATAGTTGTATGTTTCAATAGTTTCACCTTGAAATCATTGCATGTAATGTGATAGAAACAAATAGTTAGAGGAAATGGGAAATAAAAAGTGTACATTGTTGATTTAATCAATATGTGGTGTTGTAGCTTTTAAGAGTCTGGACAGTGCTGACTTAGTTTTGTAATGTAATGAATGAATGCATGACAACACTGACTTAAAACATTTATTCATTGAATACATTATAAAACCCTATTACTACCCACCACAAACCCTAAAATTGACTATTTCTTCTTTGTACATTTTGGAAACTTCATCTCCCGCCACTTTCATTTCTGTGTGTGCAAGGAGGGTTTTGAGCATTCGCTCATAGTTGCTACACATGAGGGAATCCATCCTCCCATCACGAAGTACCAGATATCTCATGGTTTTTATTTGTTCAATAAGTGTTTGTAATTGTTTTTCTGCACTGATAGTTGTATGTTTCAATCATTTCACCTTGAAATCATTGCATGTAATGTCATAGAAAGAAAAAATTAGAGGAAATGGGATAGGAATAGTGTACATTGTCGATTTAATCATTACTTGGTGTTGTAGTTTTTATGAATCTGGACAGTGCTCACTTAGTTTTGTAATGTACTCAATGAATAGATTACAACACGTACTTAATACATTTATTCATTGAATATATTACAAAACCGATTCTTTCCCACCACAATTTGAATTTCAAATTTACCATCCACTTCAATGACCAAATTCCTATAAGAAGGATACAGTGCCATGTAAAATCCATTCAAATTCCTTGTCTGACTACTGGTGGGTTATTCTCTATAGTCTGCATATTCTCTGCTCTTGTTCAGGATGCTAGGCTATCTTGTTTATTCCTTGTTTTTGTATGCTTATTGTAAACTTACTGTCTATTTTCATTACAAATTAATTTCTTTCACTACTTATTGTAGGTTCAAATCTTTTGCAAAACTAAGTCATCATATAGTCAATGTCAAATTTACAATGCATGTAGTCAATGTCAACTTAACCTACTTTCAATTACTAAAGATATCTACTTGCATTGTGCTCATGGGTTGCTTGTTGCTCATGGTTTATTGTATGTATTAGTTAGATGCATGGAAGATTCTTAGTCTCAAATTTCACAGTGTTAAATTACTTTTGTAATATACTCAATGAATACATTAGAAAACTAACTGAGCATTGAATACTTTGACTTCTATTAGTAGTCAACTTGTTTACTGAATGTAGTCAAAGTCAATTTAACAAAGCATGTAGTCAATGCCAACTTAACAATGCATGCAGTCAATGTCAACTTAACATGTTTTCAATTACTAAAGATATCTACTTGCATTGTTCTCATGGTTTTCTTGTTGCTCATTGTTTACTGTACGCATTACTTAGAAGCATATTTCATAGTGCTCACTTTCTTTTCTAATGTTTTCAATGAATATATTACAAAACTAAACTCAAGTATAGTGCACTTATTATATTAGAACCTGATTTCTACTTTTTTTCTATTTGTACTTATTATTGTATTCATTGGATAGTTTCTTTTCAATTACTAATCAACCTATTTACTGTATGCAATACTTAGAATCATGGAAGCTTCATATTGTCATATTGCACATGTCTGACTTAGTTTTCTAATGTATTCATTTAATACATTACAAAATTAAGTGATCACATGTGCAACCTTAGTTTTGCAATGTATTCAATGAATAAATGTACTGGTCTCTATAGTTGCATGCATTTATATTATAAGTTGTTTGTAATGTGGACCCTCTCATTAAGATAGAAAATCAGTGAAGGGGTCATTTTAATTAAATGGTTTTTGCAGCCTTATTTTTGTAATGTATTCAATGAATACATTACAAAACTAAACTCAGCATAGTGTACTTGTTATAATGGAATTTAATTTCTACTTGTTTTCTATTTGTATTTGTTATTGTATTCATTGGATAGTTTCTTTTCAATTACTAATCAACTTGTTTACTGTATGCAATAATTAGAGGCATGGAAGCTTCATATTCTCATATTTCACAAGCCTGACTTAGTTTTGTAATGTATTCAATTAATACATTTCAAAACTAGACCAACATAGTGCACCCTTAGTTTTTTAATGTATTCAATGAATGCATTACAAAACTAGGTCAGCATAATGCAATCTTAGTTTTCTAATGTATTCAATGAATAAATGTACCGATCACTATAGTTGCATTCCTTTATATTATAAGTTGTTTGTAATGTGGACCCTCTCAGCATGATACAAAATTAGTGAAGGATTCATTTTAATTAAATGTTTTTTGCATCCTTAGTTTTGTAATGCATTCAATGAATAAATGTACTGGTCACTATACTTACTTGCATTGTTTGCTCAATTAATAATCAACTTGTTTATTGTATGCAATACTTAGAAGCATGGAAATTTCATATTCTCATATTTCACATGCCTGACTTAGTTTTGTAATGCAGTCAATTATTATATTGCAAAACTAGGCGAACAAAGTGCACCCTTAGTTTTGTAATTTATTCAATGAATGCATTACAAAATTAGGTCAGCATAGTGGAGCCTTAGTTTCCTAATGTATTAAATGAATAAATGTACCGGTCACTATAGTTGCATGCCTTTATATTATAATTTGTTTATAACATGGACCCTCTCAGTATGATACAAAATCAGTGAAGGGGTCATTTTAATTAAATGATTTTTGTAGCCTTAGTTTTGTAATGTATTTAATGAATAAATGTACTAGTCACTATACTTGCATTGTTTTCTCAATTACTAATAAACTTGTTTGCTGTATGAAATAATTAGAAGAATGGAAGCTTCATATTCTCATATTTCACATGTTTGACTTAGTTTTGTAATGTATTCAATTAGTACATTGAAAAACTAGGCCAACATAGTGCACCCTTACTTTGTAATGTATTCAATGAATGCATTATAAAACTAGGTCAGCATAGTGCAACCTTAGTTTTCTAATGTATTCAATGAATAAATGTACTAGTCACTATAGTTGCATCCCTTTATATTATAAGTTGTTTATAATGTGGACCCTGTCCGTATGATACAAAATCAGTGAAAGGGTCATTTTAATTAAATAGTTTTCACAACCTTAGTTTTGTAATGTATTCAATGAATAAATGTACTGGTCACTATACTTACTTGCATTGTTCTCTCAATTACTAATCAACTTGTTTACGGTATGAAATAATTAGAAGCATGGAAGCTTCATATTCTCATATTTCACATGTCTAACTTAGTTTTGTAATGTATTCAATTAATACATTGCAAAACTAGGCCAGTATAGTGCACCCTTACTTTTGTAATGTATCCAATGATCACATTACAAAACTAGGTCAACATAGTGCAACCTTAGTTTTCTAATGTATTCAATGAATAAATGTGCTTGTCACTATAGTTTCATGCATTTATATTATAAGTTGTTTGTAATGTGGACTTTCTCAGTATGATACATAATCAGAGAATGGGTCATTTTAATTAAATGGTTTTTTCAGCCTTAGTTTTGTAATGTATTCAATGAATAAATATAATGGTCACTATACTTACTTGAATTGTTTTTTCAATTACTAATAAACTTGTTTACTATATGCAATACTTAGAAATATGGAAGCTTCATATTCTCATATTTCACATGTCTAACTTAGTTTTGTAATGTATTCAATTAATATGTTGCAAAACCAAGCCTTAGTTTTGTAATGTATTCAATGAATAAATGTACTGGTCACTATAGTTACATGCCTTTATATTATAAGTTGTTTGTAATGTGCACCCTTAGTAGGATACAAAATTAGTGAAGGGGGCATTTTAATTAAATCACATTTTCCCTTGCCTTAATCATAACCGCATCTAATGATTCCCCATGAAGGACCCAACTTAACCTCTCCTTACCCCATACCTAATCACCTTAACATGTATGAAGATAAACTCAAATTCTTTCAATCATGGTAAATTCAATTGATTTTAATCATTTAATGTTTTTGTACTCAATTTCTTTCAGACCTATGCATATATTAAATGTCTAAATAATAAATTTCCCTGAGATTGTTACTTCCACTAGTTGTTACATTAATTTGTAGGTATGCAAGGCAGTGAAGACTTGAGCATGGTTTGTGGATGATTCAAGGCCTACGTAATTGTGTTTCTCAACACTGTCATTTTACTGTGTTTTTCAACACTCCATTTTGATATGGGAAATGATGATCTTACAATGTTATATAATTTTGTTCAATGTCATAATATACATGTCACTTACTTTATTTCATGCTTCCATCAATGCATCTTTGGGAGGTTTCCTTGTAACAGATGACAACATTGCAAATAGAAGACACCAATGACATACAAGTAAAGTCTTTTTGACTTTACTAAGGCTTTGAACTGATCGAGTGTTTTTTAGTTTGTGTTTCTAGAGTTTTAATTTTGATGCATTGTTCTTTATTTTTGGTTTTCCAAGTTTTAATTGCAATTAATTTTGTATAGTAGTAAATATTTAATAAGTGAATTGCAAGTGTTAATTGCTATAATTCAGTTTAGAATTTATTGACTATTCTTTATTGTGCCTTTTCCAAGCGTTAATTACAATTTTTTTTGAATAGTAGTACATTTTGAACAAGTGAACTGCAAGTATTAATTGTTGTAAGTCAATTTAGTCTTCATGGAGTGTTCTTTATTGTGTTTTTTTTCAAGCATTAATTGCAATTGTTTTTGAATAATACTAAATCTTTAACAAATGAGTTGCAAGTCTTAATTAATGTAAGTCAATCTAGTGTTGATTACAATTGTTTTGAAAAATTCAAATAATGAAATAACACTCTCAAAAAAATATATGAGGATACAATCATCTTCAATTATAATCCTTGCCTCATCATCAATTACAATCATAGCATGGATATATAGGCTCACAAATTTTAAGAATATGAAGCTTACAATATAACAAGTGGACTATGCTGACTATATTGACTAGTACATTTATTCATTGAATACATTACAAAACTAAGGCTGCACTATGTTAACCTAGTTTTGTAATGTATTAAGTGAATATATTATAAAAGTAATTCAGACATGTGAAATATGATAATATGAAGCTTCCAATATAACTAGTGCACTTAGCTAACTATAGTGACCAGTCCATTTACTCATTAAATACATTACAGAACTAAGGTTGCACTATACTGACCTGATTTTGTAATGTATTTAGTGAATACATTATACAACTAAGTCGAACATGTAAAATATGAGAATATGAAGCTTCCAATATAACAAGGGCACTATGATGACTATAGTGACAGTACATTTATTCATTGAATACATTATAGAACTAAGGAAGCACTATGCTGACTTGGTTTTGTAATGTATTCAGTGAATACATTATAAAACTAAGTCGGACATGTGAAATTTGAGAATATGAAGCTTCCAATAAAAAAGTGCACTATGCTGACAATAGTGACTAGTATATTTATTCATTGAATACATTACAAAACTAAGGCTGCACTATGATGAATTGGTTTTGTAATGTATTCAGTGAATACATTATAAAACTAAGTTGGACCTGTAAAATATGAGAATACAAAGCTTCCAATATAACAAGTGCAGAATGTTGACTATAGTGACTAGTACATTTATTCATTAAAGACATTACAGAACTAAGGCTGCACTATGCTGACTTGGTTTTGTAATGTATTCAGTGAATACATTATAAAACTAAGTCGGACATGTGAAATATTGAATATGAAGATTCCAATATAACAAGTTCACTATGATGAGTTTAGTTTTGTAATGTATTCATTGAATACATTAGAAAAGAAAGTGAGAACTGTGAAATACGCTTATAGGTAATGCATATAGTAAACCATGAGAAACAAGAAAACTATGAGCACAATGCAAGTAGATATCTTTAGTAATTGAAAATGGGTTAAGTTGACATTGACTACATGCATTGTTAAGTTGACGTTGACTATATGAATTATTAAGATGACATTATCTATATGCATTGTTAAGTTGACATTGACTGCATACAGTAAACATGTTAAGTAGTAATTGAAGAAAAAGTATTCAATGCTAAGTTAGTTTTCTAATGTATTCATTGAATATATTACAAAAGTAAGTCAATACTATGAAATATGAGATTGTGAAGCTTCCATGCTTCTAAGTAATGCATACAATAAACAATTTGAAAAATACAATAACAACTACAAATCACCAAATTAATTTGTGTACTTGTAGCAATTGGTAAATTTTTCTTTTCATATTAAATATTTACAAAAAATATTACATCGTATGGGATGCATCTTTCGGAGCTTCTCCTTGACTGGTTTGATATTCAGATCCTATGCTAGATAAGACCTTGCAAATTTGTCTATATACTATCACCAAAATATGTGGGTAGGATATACTTTTTCCAGAAGGTGATAGTATATCCTTCCCATCTTCTGTAACCCCCTCCACATCTATATTTACACCATAGAGCCTTACCTTCTCAATAGGGAGTCGAGACCAGGATCACTCCCTCATGTAAATATCATCCATGCTATTTGCCCAAAATTCATCTAAGGCGGGGATATGGTGGAAGGATGACCCTAGCTGTAAATTATCCTTGACATACTTTATTGGTTCAAAGTGTGTTCATAGCATAATGTATTGCTCAAAAGTATACTTGGCTCTGGCACACTTTACCAGGTTAAGGGCGTTGGTGCTGGATGAGAATGTATATGGCTCAGCTGCTATAGGAAATCATATCCCCACTATATGATGTTCACCGCACCTGGTATTAACCTCAATAATTTGCCTACATAGCTATACCAGGATGATTTTATCATCTGGATATCTAGGTAACTTATATGGATAATTGTCAAATGCCCCAATCCTAAAGTAAGTAAATTTTAAGAATTGGGTGAAATGGCTACCATAGGTAGTTATCATGGATGATGCCTCCGAGGACATTCTCTACTTGGGGTAGCCTTGGAGCTCCTTGCATAATCTCATGGTGAATGCATCATTTACCCTCCAAAAACTCTCGTGACTATTATGCATTTGCAAACATGTATAAAAATGATATACTTGTATATCCTCCTCATAATCTTTGGAGCTCAGTAGGTTGGGCCACTTGCGTACATAGTCCAAGGTATAAATGATATAGGAAGAAATATGAAATGAGGACGTGCGTTTAGCTATAATGAGCATTTTGGTCAACATGTCACGTAGAAGTTGAGCCCAATCAATATATCTACTCTCGGCACAGATGGTTTGTATGATGAAATACCACCACTCCTCAAAATTTAGGGCATCCTCATTCCTCCGTAGGTGATGAAGCAGTACTAGGCTATGCACAATCTCTCCTTTTAGATTGGTCCCATATAGTGTCTTTGGTAGTTTGGAGGTAGGGGCCCTCTTGGCTAGAAACCAATCGGCTAACATCTTGCCTCTTCATCATGATTTTCACTCATTGAAATATGAGGCAAACATTGAAAAATCCCAGTCAATATATTATGCTTTGGTTGGAAGGATGAAATAATTCTATATTGACTGTCTATCTAAGGTTATCACCACTTCATTATTTGTATTCCTTATCTACTGACTGACAGGGTCGAATCGGGCTATGCACTCCACTATAAGTGTTGTGGCTTGGATGAAAATAGGAAATCCTGCCTCTTGGATTAACCCACTCTCAACCAACTTCTGCATTATGGGATGCATGGGTGGGATATGTACTCTTCTATACAAATTTTCCAAGTCATAAAAATTCAACCTGGTATCACCAATATCTTTCCAAATGCTACTGGCACTGTTCAGATGATCGTATCTGTAATATTTTAGGGCCATCTTCATTGTATGTGATGTTCTGTTGTTTGAGCTAGTGATGATATCGCCTAGCTGATTGCTTCACTGGCTCTTTCCTTTTAGAATCACTCTAAAATTTAGCTTTTGGTTTTCCTCCCACTTTAATCAGCTATGTCACTTTCCCCTATGCCTTTATTACCTGAATTTAATATTCATAAACTTTATTGAAGATTTGCGCACTCCATACGTGGTAGTAGTTAGATGAGTATAACATCTACTCATGACAGGCAGTTGGGGTCTTGGAATATCCTTAGTTGAAATATCATATTAAGGCCATATAATTTAATCCTCAACCTTGTTAAATTTTTATGTTTTTGATTATTTACCTCTCAGGGGCTTCGATACCTTCTACCCTTTGCCTACTCAGACTTGTCCCTTTTAAGAGACCTCTAAAATAGCTTTTTGGATTTTCAGAAACCATTTGACACTGCTACTTGCACAAAATTACCTCCATATCTATGGATTATGGGATTTTGATTTTCTTATCCTTACGATCTCCTTAAGCCATTAGTTTTTTAGGTTATGCACCTAGTATGTCCTTTTCTTGATTATGGGGGTCATTTGTTTTGTTGCTTTCCCCTTCCTTCTAAACCTAGGCATATTATTTTCCCAACTTGCAGTTATCTAAAGGCTATCTTTGGAATTTTGGAGTTCGTCCACTACCACTGCTTCCAGCAAAGTACAATGGCCCCCCGCAATCTACCTATCTGAACTAGTTCCTTTTATGTAGCCTCACAAATGCCTTTTCATATTTTTGGGAACTATCTGACACTAGAGCCCACCCAATATTTTCCCATGTCCTTTGATTCTGGGACTTGGTTCTTCTAGCTTTCACTTTCAATATGTCATCAGCTTTTGGGGATAAGCAACCATGATGTCCTTAGTCCGATTTAGGGGATCATTTGCTTTGGTACTATTGATGGGACTTTGTGACCAGTCTGATCAACAGAGATAATTTGTCACTGGGTATCGGGGTACCAGCCAAATTTGCCTCTGAAGGTTCTCCAAAGAATAAATCCTCTAGGCCTTCAAGCACCTGAGTGTCGGGTCTCGACGGTGCAGGGAGCTAAGTTGGGCAAGTGACTATTTTATTCAGAGGGTTAGCTGGTTTTACTTGTCTTATTTAGGGATTTTGACAATGGGGATGGGGTTTCCTACAAGAATGTTAAGTTTACCAAATAAACAACAAAAGATAAGCCAAAGTTAGATTTTATTACTTCTACTTATAGTTATGCAACATATATCCAAGATCAACAATGCTCCAATGAACTATACTAAATACTAAATACATACAGAACCGACAATTCATACATATTCAATAGCAAGGGGGAAATGAGATCATTAATCTAAACAAAAAATCAGAGCAAAGGATATTAGAAACATACAACATAAAAGATATTGCTAACTCAGAGATCATAACATCAACAAAATCATTGTCAGAAACTATTCTTCCTTCTTCATTAATAGAGTGTTCCAGCATCACTGGTGTGTACATCCATGGCTCCAAGGGAGCATCTAACTACTAAGAATTGCTGAGTATTGAGCTCCTGCAACTACTAGAAGTGAAATACTAATAGTATTGGACTGCAAAATCATCAATTTTTTTGACCCTTGTTATGAGGTCAGACTTCTTATTTATACACATAGTTTTCCCTAAAAATAACCTAATCTAACTGTACACTCAACATATAAAATACATTATCTGGTGACCGTTACTACCTACACCACTTACAATCACCTCAAAAAGAGCAGAGGTATGACAAGACAGAGGAAGAAGACAAGAAAGCTATAAGAATCGACATAGAAGAGAGTGTTGGGATATTAATAGAAGAAATCTGATCTTCCTAGAATTTGAGGCAACATGCCTCATGAATGTAAAATGTGGCTCACTGTCTTAAATACAAAATGTAGTTAATGCTGGAGCGGAACCTTGGGAAAATACCTATCAGATCCATCCCTTTGTTTGACACGCCTTATCGGGATCACCTACCGGCTGACCCCCCTTATTAACTGCTTTAATAATGACCGGTTGGCTCTGGGGAACCTGGACACAGGTCACTATGAAAGAATATGAAACTTTGGATCCAAAATTTTGGAGTCTGGGAGCTTACACTAAAAGAATAAAGAATTTACAAAATTGCACCCTGCTGGTGAAAATCTCCAGAATCTGAAGAACTTTATTGTGCCTTGTATGTTTTGTAAGCCTCCAAAAGCTAGGGAATTCCCTCTTCATCGATGCCCTTGATGCATGGTTGGTGGTACTTGGCCACCTCTACTTGCTTGCCCAAATATAGGGCATTCCCTTTGAATTCCACGACCATCTTTGCCGCATCATGGGCTTAGATCATCATGCGGGATAAATGTGACATTTTTGTTGCATCAAAATCCCCTGGGGATTGATATCATGACTCCATTAATTCATCAAACTTTCTAAAAACATGATCTACCAGAGTGCACGTATCTGTGCTAAAGTGATCGAATCCTAAAACCCTTGTAAAAAATGCCTTGTATAAATTTAGAGAATATTTTACTCCAAGAATTTGTCCCTCAAGGCCCCTACCAGTTGCTTGCTAATCTCCAATCTGAGATCAAGTCTGGAGTGCTAGACTTGGATGAAATCAAAGGAATCCTCCCCCAAAATTCCCATCTCTATGACAGGTTCCTCCCTGAGGTTCATGAGCTCCCCTAGCTTGCTCATCCACGCCTCATATTGCTCGGTCTCTCCCTCCCATATGGAAATAATATTTTTGGCATGGTGTAGATTGTTTCTAGCCATATGCAGGTCTGAGAGAGGGTCCACGAGGAAATGCCAGATGTTTCCTATCTACTCGACTACCCATTCGTTGACCGCATGCGCTTTATTTTTTATGTTCCTTAGCGCGTTGACATCACCCTGTGGAAGTGGTTCTCTAGATGTAGAAGCTTCTAGACAAATTTTAGTCAATGGCTATGATAGCTCTAACAATAACCCGACAAGATTTATATTTTTCTCTTTTTCTTCTTTGAGCCTCTGGGCTTTCTTGTTGTAGCGGGCCGTAATTGCCCGGTCAGCCTCTTTAAGCAGGTCCAATTCACCCTACTTATTCCTCTTCCCCAGAGTAACCTCTATGACCGTGTATTTTGCAGCACTTACCACTGCTTCCTCTTTAATTGGGGGAGGTGTCACAATGACTACAAATACATATCTCTGCCCAGACCAGTCCGAATAGAGTGGAGTGTCTAAGCCTTCTTCGCCTTGGGGAGGCTTTGACTTTGTGCCATCATCTCAGCTAGGGAGAAATGGGCTAATGCTGCCATTAGGGCCTTTCTCTTCTTTGCTTCCACCAACCATTGTGGTGGTGGGGGTAGCCTTACTGCTAAGGATTGATCATTGGTTTCCTCTCCAGGGTTCTGCTGCTCACCCTCGGTGTTTATAGTCTCATCAAACTCTTTCTGTATTCTCAAGTTGACCTGCACTATCTACCTTTGTGGCATAAATATCTTCTGCCTTGGTGCCCTTATCCTTAGTAGCATCTATGAGATCCACATCCATATCTTTGGGGTTCTCCCCCTCATCCTGTTGTTGTTGTTGTTCTTCTCTGACACCATCTGCCAGGACATCTTCCTCCATTGGCTTATCCTCTAAAGGTGGAAAAGGTGTCCGAACTGGATCTAACTATAGTACTACAGGGATCACATTGCCAAACATCACACTACCCTAGGTGGGCGGAGGCATCTAGAGTATGGTGACTAAGGTTACGGTTTCTCCCGTAGGTTCGATTCCCTCAACCTGCTCATCTTGCACTTGCCTCCTTTCTCCTATTTTGGTCTTTGGGACCAAAGATTTATTGATCATCTGGGATGCCCACCTCTTCTAGTTCCTTTTCTCTTTCTGCCCAGACTTCCTACTTCACAACAACTTCTTTTTCTGGTATCTCCCCATCAGTGGGGATTCTTTCTTCTTCTTGGGCGGCGATCTACTCTACCACTTTCCCTATATCCCCTTGTATATTTACAAGCTCGTCTATCCCAAAGATATCATCAAAATCATCATGCGGAGGGGAAGTCTCTAAGGGACTCTCTGGTGGATTTTCTAGTTCAGGGGAGTCCAGGATGATCTCCACCCGAGGGATGTTGGGAATCCCAAGGTCTTCATCTGCCCTTGGCTGAGGAACATTTGTCTTTTTCTTCTTCCTCCTTATTACCAATAGAGGCCTGACATCCAAAATAGCTGGACGTTCATCTTCCCCTCTTATCCCTGTTACTCAAACCATAAGTTCTACAAGAGAGGGGGAGCTGGAAGGGAGGGTAGGTTCTACCATAATAACTGGGATGCCTAGCCAGGTGCTTATGGCATCCTTCATTTGGTGGGATGTTTCCAGCTGAAGGTGCAATTGTTCCACAATGGGAATTGTGAATGGAATCTTGGGTGGGGTCCCAACCTTTCTTTTTCCTCTATCCTTGCCTTGCACAGAGGTTTCGGCCCCATAAATGGATCCCTGCAAAAATGGGCCAACCCTGCAAGTAATCTTCTGACATACCCTCTAAAAATATGCATGACTGCGTTCAATCACATCATGGGTGATGTCCTCAACTTCCGGGCCTTCTGGGGTGTCCCAATCCACCGAAGGGAGAGCCATTTTGTCTACTCCCTGATCCTTGTGTTGTGGATCCTCTATAGACCCGGTATCTGAAAATTCCTTTGGGAAGGTCCAAAGCTTGAGATGCTTCATCATACCTTGCATCATTCTGACGAAATGTTAATGTTTGACTTCAAAATCATCCTGGCAGTCTGACCAAAATTATTCAATGTGAGGCTTATGGGGGTCTGATGCCCAGGGTAGTGCTGATGCTATCTTATATAGCAGATCAAAATTATTCTGGTCCAAGTAAAACTCTGCCAGCCCCAAACACTTTAGTTCACTATCAACCTCTTTTGTCGCTGTAAGGCTACAAGTATAGTTCCTGCAGGTGATTGGGAATAGAATATTGGTGACCTTCTTTAATGCAAACAATGAATGCAGCTCCAGGATCTGTCTACAATATTCCAAAAGAATGATCCTATCCCCACAATGTTTGGGCAATAGGTATGGTTTCTCAGAGAAGCCAGTCACCTGAATGTAGGAGTGTTGTTTAAACTAAATGTAGTAATGGCCATAAGTGCTAACCAAAGTCATTGCCTCTTTTGAAAGCTGGCAACTATTATCCTGAGTGGGTGTAAGAATGTTGTAGTAAACAAGGGCATTATTTACTCTGCAAAAATTGGGGAAAATCACCTCCCATTGTATTTGTGGGTAATAGTCCCATTGAGCATTCTGGCCCTTGCCAATCCCAAGCACGGTGACAGTGAGTAATCCCCTGGTTATGGGGCATTGTTGCGCTAGTGCCCATAAGACATATGAAGTCATGTAAAATTTGGAGGACCGGGTGACACTGACGAGCTGGGCGTCCACATGATCGGCGATGATAGTTGTCCAATCAAAAGTATGTTCAGTGAAGGTGATGTTGAACAAGAAGTAATACATCCATGCCGAGAATTCCCAGGCATGGGGTTCTCCAAAGACCCTTCACAAAGTGATGATCCCCATTTGTATACTTTCTTTAAATTCTGTTTGGGGGATCTCCAACTTCATCTTTTTGTAATTTTTTCTTGGGGTCTTAAGCCAGTTGGAGTTGAGGTATTGTTGGGCAATGTGCGGGAGCTTCTCAAATTCATTTAATGCTAGGGACCAGGTAATAACTGTAGCATTGGCGAACTGGGGATCCCTAGCCCCAACAAAAATGTTGTGGCATCTAGAGACACCATGGGTGTTGGGTAGCCTAACGGAAGAGGAGCAACAAGCATGACAGCCCAGATGGTTGTGTTGTAGTGTTCAGCCAGTGTGAGAATGAGCTTCGGAGCCTATTCTAAGCAGGAGAAGTAGGCGACCTTGAGGATTCTAGAGGCAGCCACATTAAGTGCCACCAGATCTCTGGCCTTGCGCCGAATGAACATTATTTTTACCAGGGCATGTATTTTGGCCCATGCTCTGACACTTGTGTCGGTGATCAATTGTAGCTTGGAATAAACCTTGGATCTCAGGATAGCTTCTCCCTTTAGGTATTTTATGGTCAGTGGGAGTTTCTCTAAGGCCTTCTTGGCCTTTGTCCTGATGACTGCCCTTGTTGAAGTAGTAGGGAGTTCTGGGCTCCTAGTGGGGAAGATGCAAATGCTTCAGACATGATTAATAAGTAAATTTTAGCAACCTACAAGGTCGGACGACTGTGAGTACATATATAAAAAATATAATAGAATTCTGGATTCCAGAGATTTCATCATCGCCTCACATCTATCCTGAAAAGGTGTTAGTTTGATTCAAAACCCTAAAAAATATATATATAACAAAATGAATTACTTTAGAATTTGATCTATGCCCGAGGGTTCTAGGGATCCTGGCTCATGCGATGAATGAAATGAGGACCGATGGGGAACTTGGGACTTGGAGTCTGAAAAATTGACTGTTATCGACATGACTCATAATTAGCCATACTAGGATGACATTGGGGGTCATGTGGTCATGTAATAAAGAGAGTAATGGAATTAAAGGTGGTAGTTATCTAAACATGCGAGGGAATGAATGCCACTTGGGCCAATTTTGAATGATCACGTGTGGGAGAATTAAACCTACCATTAAGACAGAAATGATGAAAGAGAGAGAAAACCTCCAAACTCGACCTAGTGAGGTGCTGAGTTTGAATTTGCAGACACCAGGTGGGTGAACTTGACATTTGGTTAAATGCAAAAGAGCACAGTGAGCTTGCCACCAGACAGGAAGGGAACATACAAGAATGTACATAAACTACAAGCACCTACATAGAGGGTCAAAGCACAACTTGCAGGCCAACCCAAAAAAAACCTATTTATAGCCAATATATAGAATTTATAGGATATACTCAAGAACTATGCTATTTTACAAATGCATAGAGGGTAGACATCCCTCTGGCAGAGCCATCCCACTAATAGGAGGCGACAAAGAACAAAACAAGAAAATGAAGAAAACAAAAAAAATAGAATGAAAGAAAACTAGAAACGAAACCCAAAAGCAACAAGGAAGAACCATAAGGGCCTACCTTAAAACACAAGAAATGAAGGAGGATGAGCATGGGAGGTGCTCTGCAATTGATCAGCTTCAAATGACCATGAATGCACAACTTCAAGTTACTGTTAAGCAATGTTTAAGCTTTGAGAAGAAATCACACTTAGTCGTTGCTAAATCACCTTGATCACCTTGAATCGCTCTGGGTAATTTGTTCACGGTAAATGTAACAATGATTGGTGAAAAAATATTTATACCCTTAGGGTAAAAACATCCCACTTTCCTTCCGCAAATCTTGAGAAAGGAAAACCTCCAGACTCCAGGCCTGGGAATCCCATGCAACCACACCTTCTAACAAAAGAGGAAGTGGTGACAGAGAAGCTCGGAGTCCAAAATCCAGCTGGAACAAAGAAGACAAAAACACTCTAGGACTGGGTCCCGGGGGAAGAGAAACCATAAAGGAAAGGAAAACACCGACCCCATAGAGGCAAAGGTTGGAGGAAAATTAAAGGAAAAGAAACAAGGCAAAATAAAAAAGGGGGACCCAACATTTTCCCACAAAATGTAGGGACGGGTATGCAGGGCATAACAAATGGAAACTCACTGGAATGAATTCCTTGGTGCATTTGAGGACTACAGAATCTCTGGTTAGCAAAACTGGAACTCACCTTTACCTGGAGTATTCTGCTTGCAAGGCGCAAGGTATATGAGAAAATTTGACCCATCATTGATTCAATCCTTTGATCTTTCGTCAATTGTGTAGTGTGTGCTTTGAAAGAAAATCAAGTTGATGAATTCTAGAAGAAATAGAGAGGAGGCACTAAATACATCAAACCAAAATCACTATATCTTGCACGATTCCCCAAATACCATAATTCTCTATTCTTTAGTTTTCTTTCTTTTCTTTTATTTTCTTTGAAGATGGGGAAGGTGGTACTCCTTTCACTATGAACCTTAAGCTTAGCTAATTTTAACGGTGGTACTTCTTTCACGTTGCCATTCATTTTAAATTTCTGAATAAGAGAGACAATTTAGACCTAGGATATTTTTATGATTTTCAGATTTGGCCAACAACCAGTACAACCGATCTTCCCTCAAGGACCATGCATTTACTTGCTTCTTAGATTTTTTGTTAACTGATGTCGAGACTTCTGCGATATGAATCTGATGAGGATTAACCATACCCTTTCACCATACTCACAAAATAACTCTGAAATGCAGACAAATTCTACCATACTAACAACAGATTATGGACTACCCAAATGCATAAGGAACCATTTCAGGGACTAGATGTCATGCGAAGCATACCTGTCTACAAAAAGGAGGCAGCATGTAGGGAGCCCAAAATACAAGATGCAAAGAAAAAGAAAGCAAAGACAAAAAAAAAAGGGAAAAGGAAAAGGGGAGGCGGTCCCGAAGGACTGCCAACAAACTATTTACAAGGACAAGGCACTCCCAAGGAGCACTAGGAAAAGATATTTACAAACGGGAAAACCTTTACGTATAATACAACTTTGGGCAAACTTACCACCCACCTCATTCAAATTAGTGCTTGAGGAACTATCCATTGATAGGAAATGGGATATCCTCTTTGGTCATGTTATTGAGGTGATAAGTATTATTCCCATAGATCTTAGAAATCAGATATGGTCTGAGCCAGAGCCTTTGATATTTGGTGTGCTTTCCTTTCTTCTCCCTGGCCTTGTCGCATAGAAGGACCAGATCCAAAATCTAAAAGGCTTTATGTTGGGCTCTTTTTTCAAATCATCACTTAATGATCACTTGATGATGCGCAAAATGTTCTAGTGCTACTTCCCTTTGTTCCTCCATTCTCACTAGGTTCAGGAGCCAAACTTCCATGATGTTGTCCCAATTGTTAAATTCCTGCATGAACTATAAAATTAGGATCTGTAAGTTGATAAGGAACACAAGATTTTTTCCATAAACTAGATGAAACAAGGAAGTCCCTAGGGCTGCTTTAATTTTGATATGATCCACCCAAAGGGAAAACCTAATATTTTGGTGCCAGTCCTAGGAGTTTTTCTCTAACAGATTTAGCCACACCATTACCCTGGGCTAGTAGTTGCTAGAGAACTTCAAGGTGATCTTCCTCTCATAGGTCCATTCTAGTAACTGTGCTGAAGAAAATGCTGGACCATTGTCACACACTATGGAAAAAGGCATTCTAAATCTGGTGACTATGCTTTCTTCCAGGAATTTGATAACTACATCCGCCATGTTATTTTTGCATGGAATTTCCTTGGACCACTAGGTGTAGTAATCAGTAGTAGTCAGAATGTACTGATGGTTGGCAGATGAGTTGGGGTTAATTCCCCTAATAAAATCAAATGCCCATTGGGCGAAGGGTCAAACTTCAAATACCATTTGCAAAGGCAGGGCCGAGTTTCGCTACCGATAGGCTGTAGTTTGGAAAGTGTGGCACTTCCTCACGTGAGTGTAGAAATCTTTAAAGATGAACGACCAGTAGTATCTAGCCTGGAGAATCTAGTGGGCAGTGGAATCCACTGAGCCATGATCAGTTCCAAACTGCCTATGGAATTCAGCAATCATTTTAGTAGCTTGGTCCCTATCTATGCACCGGAGGTAAATCCCTTCAAAATTCCTACGAAAAAGAGTTCCATTTTTTATCATGAAATGTGTGCTTTTCAGCAGCAGGGCGCAACATTTTTTTGGGGGAAGCCCCTTTGTGCATCAGTTATTAAGTAATAAATACACCAGATCGGTATACCATGTATCTTGAGTGATGAACTCCACTGTATAAGTTTGACAGTCAATGGTTAGAGTTACTTCTACCATCTCTCTACATAGTCCCTGGCCTCAAACTATCTTCATTGGTTGCATTTCTAGATCATATTCTTGGAGGATGACCATCCATTTCCCCTAGAGTTCACCCAGTTCACTCTGCAGTAGTAAATATTTCATAGCCTGGTCTAGAATGATAGCATGCACTTTCCTCCGGAGAATATAGCGCTAGAATTTTTTCACGGCTTGGCCTAGAGAAAAAGCCTTCTTTTCCAATGGTGAATATCATACTTTGTTGTTCTTGAAGGGGGAGGTCATGAAAGCAATGGGTTTCTCTTCTCCTTCAACTTTCTAGGTTAGGACTACCACTGCAAAATGCAGTGAAGCAAAAGAGTTTATGTGGAATGGGAGGGAATAGTCTGAACTTGCCAGGACTGGTGCGTCTACTATGGTTTTCTTGATCTGGGCAAATTATTGCTTCACTTTTGGGTCCACTCAATCTTTGTATCTTTCTTCATCATGTGATTAAGTGGTTTAAATATCTTGGTGAATCTAGTGATGAACCACTAGATATAATTTATCTTTCTAAAGAAATACCTCATTTCCTTCTTACTACTGGGCATTTGTAGATTCAGTAGTGCTTCAACTCTCTCGGGGTCAATGGATATCCCCTTCTCAGAGACTATATGCCCAAGTATCTTCCCTTTAGTGACCCCAAATATGCATTTATTAGGGTTGAGGGAGATACCATACCGATGACATCTCTTGCAAATTTGGGCAAGGTGGGCGGAATGATCACACTTGTCTCAAGAAAAGAATGTCAAATCATCCATGTAGATGATTATGCATTTGTTGACTAGGCCATCAAAAGCAATGTCCCTAGTGTTTTGAAAATTTTCCCCCGTGTTGACGAGGCCAAAGTGCATTCTGCGATATGAAAATATTCCCCACTTGGTGGTGAACATTATTTTGTCTCTATCATCAAATTTAACCATAACCTGGTTATATCTGGAGTACCCATCTAGGAAGGACATCATTTGGGAACTGTTAAAAATTTGTAACACCTCATCTAGCGAGGGGAGATGGTGATTTTCCTTCTTGGATGCCTTTTTCAAATTGCAAAAATCCACACATAGGCAGATCTCACCATTCTTCTTTCACACAAACGAGGTTGGCAACCCATGTTGTGTGTCAGATAGGAAAGATAATCTAGGATGATAGAAGTTTCTAAACCTCTTGATGAATTAGAGGTTTGATCAATGGGTTTACCAGCCTTTGCTTTTGCCAGAAGGGCTTGGCATCTATTTTTAGTGGGATAGTATGAGTCATGACGGATGTGTCATAGGTCTTAAGATCCTCATATCCCCATGTGATCACGTCAATGTATTCTCAGAGAACTATGAGAATCTTCTCCTTCTCTTCTGGGGAGCAGGATGTACCAATGTGCATTTATTTTTCTTGATAAGCCTGACCGATGTTAATATTTTAAAATTTTTCTCCCTCAGAGGAGGATGATATCTTATCTCGGCCTCAGGGGTCTGAATCAAAGATCCGTTCAAGAGATACCATCCCCTTTAGGATGGTGTTGGTGGGTAGGTCGATGATCTCGTCGTCTTCTCCACCCTGTCTGGTATCATCATGACCCATTTTTTCCACTAACTGATCCTCAAAGATGCCAACACTGGCCATAAAGGATATAATATGTTGGTCATCCTCAAAAACTTGAAAGTTAGTGATATTATCTGGGATGGACGGGGTGCAGACCATCTCAACAAAAAAATTCTAGAGCCAGAATCCAGCCATTGGCTCAAGAGTGTTGGCAGACATGGAAAGGGCATCTAGAATTTAGTTACATTTCTGGGGAACAAGCTCGATGCCAAAAACATAAAAAGTCTTCAATTAGGCTCCATGCCTAGTTGCGGTATGTGGCCAGCCTTTTGTCATGATACGTGTATTGGCTCTGAACTTGTTTATGATCAACTCTGAATCACCCATCACCCAGAGGCAGGTGAACCCTTTTCTCAATGCGAATAGGAGTTCAAGAACCAAGCCTCGTACTCCATGACATTATTCATGCAGGTAAACTATAGCTTATAAGATGAGAGGAAGGACTTCCCCCATGGGTTGATTAGTTCTACTCTGGCCCCGTAACCTTGTTTATACTGGGATCCATCAAACTTTAGGGTCTACAGGTCATTGTTCATTTTCTAGGGCTGGGAAGGCAAAGTGGTGTTTGGATTGATTTTGGGAGGGTTGGGAGGTGATTCCTCTGGCTCTAATGGTGCAAGGGTGAGGTTTTCCTCCGGAAAAGCCTCTAGTTCAGTCGTCCACCAACGACTATCACATTTGACGATGCCAACTCGACTGTCTTTTGGTGAAACAAAGAGGATCCTCCCTTCCTACTAGGCTTGAACATTCAAGGGAAGAACCTATATAATTTCCTCATAGATTATGATGCTTTGGGAAATTTCATGCCCTTATCCACATGCCAGAAGCTCAGACTTACTCCCACTCCATCCAAAGGTGTAATAGTACAATTGGACAAAACTACTGTGAAAATAGTAGGTGAGATGAAAAATGTCCAGATTCAGCTTATCCAAGACCCCCGAATATCAAGCATAATAGACATCCAAGTGGTGGACATCCTCGAAACCTATGTGATTTTATTAAGTTAGAATTGGTCTAAGGCCCCTAATGGGTATTTCTCCACAGACTTCTCCCACTTGTGGCTCCCCTAGAAGGGGAAATTGAATCAAATTTGGGTGGAGAGTGAACCTATAATGAAGTAGGCCCTCATCGAAGTAAGGAGGTTAAATAAATTCCTATTCTTTGAATCTTCCCCTGGGGTGTACCGACCCCTAGAGATCCTAACATTTGATTTTACTCCTAGGGAAGATCCCATAGTCGCTCAGAGAATTTAGGACCTGGACGAGAAATTGAGGGGTGAGGTAAACTCACAATATAACATGGCCACTCCCGCCACGCTCTTATCTGGCACTTGGTGCTGAGTACACTACTAGAAACATTCTAAACTAGAGTGTGAGCCTTGCATTGCCACTACTACCTGCCACATCAACGACCTCCAAGAGAAAGAGCATAAATTTGGTTCACTTGGAAAAAAAAATCCATCTACTCAGGACAATTCAACAAAACTAGCTCCATCAAGGTCATGGAGGTGGTGGTTTTCTGTAATGCCTTAGTGATGTCAAACCTTCCCCCCAGGTAAAGTTGACTTCCCTCAGCCAGATCCCTGGTTTGGTTAGAGCCAAGTCCTTTTGGAGGGAAGGAGCGATCAGTTGTGTTATCCTGGGGAGGGGTATTCTTGGGAGGTATTGGCATATAAACTGGCCCTTTGCCTGCCTAACTCTGAGTGTTGTAGGGAGTCTACTAGCTAGTGAAGACATTGGCCTCAAAGGCTGGGATAGATTCATCAAAGAATCCCTACAATTCAGGCTCTTCTTCATCCTCTTCATCTATCCCAAAGAAGATGGTCTCACACGTGAAGGAACTATGAGTAGGCTCTGATGTGGATGGTTCCGGGGGAGTAGGATTGACAGATTGTTGTTTATCTAACTGGGAGATCATAATGATCTTCTCCATTATGGCATAGTTCACTTCGGAATGAGAGCTGGTGTCATGCAATCTACACCAATTTGGTTAGGGGGTGGAATTTTGTAAGCTGTGCAGAATGACTAGGTATAGCACCGCCCTAAGTGGTGTTTTGGTTCAGAGGAGAACCTCTAGTGTTTGCATTATTGTTCCATTTCTATGTATTGGGCTGAGGCCCATTATTATAGTTTCTACCTCTGGAGTTGGTTTTTCATTGTCCAAAGAAAATATTCCCTCTCTGAGAATTGGTATTGTGAGGCACGGAAGGCCTCACCTTCAACTGTCCCATATCCGTTGTTAGGGAGGACACCACTTGCTAGAGGGATTCAACCTCAGTGGACAACTAGGTAGTTGTGTCATAGTGTGATGGTTGTTGTGGTGGGTTCCCGGGGAAAGCGACAGCAGCTCCCAGAGTTAAGGATGACAGTCCTCCAGCTGTAGGCGACTGGAAGAAAGGTACTTCAAAGGGTTGTGTCAAGGGTTGTTGCATTTTCTATAGTTGGTTCTAGGGAACCAATTATAGACCCAGAATTTTCTAGGCTTGTGATGGATAAATGTATCAGACCTGCTCATCTATCAGCGGTGGTCCCATGGCCATCATTGGGGCACCAATTTACTGGATTGGGGTTGTATCCTCTAACGTAAGAATTTCTATCGGGTATCATGTTGAATGGCAGGCTCTATCCAATCCCATCGAGAGCTTTTCTCAAACCGTAGGACAACTCCAAGGCTAGGTTGTAAACCTTCACCAGAGTATTTTGATCATTTGCAGTGGTGCTTCTCCAAAGAAGAGTGGAAAAAATGGGGTCCAGAGCATTCAGGTATGTCTGGATGGTTACGTCAGTAGATGGGATAAAGGGGCCCATACACCGCTTCAAGGAATATTGGAACCGATGGTTGAATGTGGCAAGGGATTCATTTGGTTCCTTCCTGATGGAGATAAACTGGCTATGGGACCACGCTAGGTCCACATGAATGTGGAAGGCCGCCAGGAAGGCATCTTCCATATCCTGCCAACTATTGATGGAGTTGGCCAACAAGTTGAGGTACCAGTTTAGCTCATTCTATCCTAAGGATAGAGGGGACATCTAGGTTACAACATCCTGATGCTATACCTGGTGTTGGTTCATGACATCCATATAGGCCTAGAGATGTTCTCCTGCAGTTCGTGGGCCTAGATGCTCATATCTGGGATAGCTCTTCTCTGGATGCCGAGGAAGATTGTTAGTCGCACCAGGGAACTACCCCATTGGGGACCCAGTGTTACCAAAGTAATTTTCCATTGGGGTTGCTAGATTTTGGGTAGGTTGAACATTGGTCCTCAGGTTTATTTGAGGAGTCTAGGTATTTTGCAGTGTAGCGAATCCCTAGATAGGGTTGGCTGGCTATTTGGTTTGTGGGGTGCTTTTCTTCTGAGTAAGAGGCTCAAGTTAAACAAACTTTTTGAGATTCAGGGCTGATCAAAGGATTATTTCAAAATGTAAGGGCGAAAAAGACCCTATCCTGCTAAAGGCTCGGTTCCTAAAACTATGGCTTGGGGAACCCTCTAGCCATGCAAAATTGAAATCTTTTGAAGGGGACGAGCTCATGCCCTCCTAGCGCCAGTTTCTATTGACGGGACTTTGTGACCAGTCTGATCAACAGAAATAAGTTGTCACTGGGTACCGGGGTACTGACCAACTTTACCTATAAAGGTTCTCTAGAGAACAAATCCTTGAGGCCTTCAAGCACGTGAGTGTCGGGTCTCAACAGTGCGGGGAGCTAAGTTGGGCAAGTGACTATTTTATTTGGGGGGATAGCTAGTTTTACTCATCTTCTTCGAGGATTTTGACAATGGGGATGGGGTTTCTTGCAAGCACGTTAAGTTTAGAAAATAAACAACAAAAGAAAAGACAAAGTTAGAGTTTATTACTTCTACTTATAGTTATGCAACATATTTCTAAGATCAACAATGCCCTAATGAACTATACTAAATACTGAATACATACAGAACCGATGATTCATACATATTCAATAGAAAGGGGGAAATAAGATCATTAATCTAAACAAAACATCAGAGCAAAGGATATTAGAAACATACATCACAAAAGATATTGCTAACTTGAAGATTATAACATCAACAACATCATTGCGAGAAACTATTCTTCCTTCTTAATTAACAGAGTGTTCTAACATCACTGGTGTGTACCCATGGCTTGAAGGGAGCATCTAACTACTAAGAACTACTAAGCATTGAGCTACTGCAACTACTGGAAGTGAAATGCTAATAGTATTGGACTGCAAAATCATCAATTTTGCCACTAGTAGAATTTGGGCAATAAATGACCAGGTGACTAAAATTTTTAGTCAAGTGACTAAAACTGATCATGTTCTACCCATTTTTTGCAATTCAAAAATATAAATGACTAAATAAATGACCAATTTGGTCATCGGGTAAAATCACAACTAAAATGACTAAATAAATGACTAAATAAATGACCAATTTGGTCATTAGGTAAAATGACCAATTTTGTCATCGGGCAAAATGACCAAATAAATGACTAAATAAATGACCAAATATTTCATTTTAGGTACCTAAAATAAACCTCACATTTCAATTTGGTTCTCTTAATTAAATAAACTTCACCTATTTTAGGATTTAATGCAAGACTAATTGATTGGTTTTTAACTTTCAATTTGTTTCAAGTTCACAATCTAGCCTAAGTAGGAGTCTTAATTGATTCAATTTTGTCAAATATCAGTGATTAAGTGGAAAATAACTTTAAAATGAACATGCACACAGCTTGTTTTAGGAGCCTAAAATGAACATCAAACTAGTTTAGGGTTTGTTGGTTATCTTCTTAGTTAAGTTGTTTCAAAATCAATCGAATCTGCACAAAGGATAATTAGGGGTTTTGAAATTGGTGTCAATTCACTTAAATCATTCCTAAATGACATAAAATGAATTCTAATTTCATGAATATTAAGTCCTAAATGGATAGTTTGTTCAAAAATTTTCAATTTTGCAAGTTTTTAGTCCATTATGGGTCTCTAATGACAAGTTGCACACTTGGCTAGGCTTCCTACAAACTTGGATAGGTTCTATGAACTTGGTTCTCTCTTCCCATGTAGTTGGTCCTCTATTTTGTGCAGTTGGTTGTTGTTCCTGCTCAATTGGTTAATTGGGTTATTTTGATGATGTTTTTTGGGCTTTTACGTTCCCAATCTCGTTTCTGCACTTGATATGTATGATTTCCATGTTACTGATCTATATATACAACATTTTGAAAATCATAGGATGAAGAATGAATGTTAAACTAATAATTATTTATTTGATGTAGGATACTTCACGAAGACCTTGTGTGTCTTCCTAAAACTTTCATGTCTTCTTTAACATACTGAAAGGATGATCACCATTATAAGAACTTCTCAATTAAGAAGAAGATATAAATATATAAAATAGATTGGAAAAATGTATTTGTTGAATCATTGAACATATTTAATTCATAATCGACCCTCCTCTCTTTTTTTGTAATCTGCATATAAAGTTTATTCTACCTTACCAATGGAAATTTCAAAGGATCACTAAATCATTTTAAAATAGTCTCATGTAATATAATAAATTTATAGATCTAACAACCCTTAAAAAAATTGGGAATTATTTTCAAGATTTTTTCCACCATGTAAATGCTTTTGATTAAGGGAGCTTCATGAATATAAGAATTTGCGTTCTGATCAAGGATAATTCTTTTATTCCTCACTCCTTTAGTCTTGTTTCTATGGATGGTCTTTGGTTTCAAACCCTTGTTAGAATTGTATTGTCCTTATAAATTATAAGTATATACAATTTTGGTCCTTTGCTAGGCCCCATTTTAGTGCCCAAGGCTTCCATGAATCATTGACCTTTTTCTATGCATTTAGTTAATAAATATGTAAATATATATCTTCTATTAACTTCACTTATATGTGGACCATTAATTTTATGCCAAAACAAATTACAATAAATTAAACTTATTATGATTGAAGTATATAAAATTAAATATAATGTTAATTGATTTTAGAATTTAATTAACACACAAACTTTATTAAAACATTTAATTTTTATGGGCTAATAATTATTATAAACCCATTACCAAGGTGTAACTTCTAATAATTATTATAAATGAAAATAAATATTATCATTAATTAAAATTAAAGAAAAAAAATACAAGCTATATTATCATTATTATCTTTAATTAAAACTAAAGAAAAAATATGCATGCTATATTAACTAAAGAAAAAACATTCATGTATTTTCATTTTCATGGGTAGAGGAAGGCGAGAGGGATTTCATCACCGATCCTTCATTTGGGTTCTTTAATTAAAACTAAAGAAAAAACATTCATGCATTTTCATTTTTGCGAGTAGAGGAAGGCGGGAGGGATTTCATCACCGATCCTTCATTTGGGTTCTGGTTCTTTCTAGGTCTTGTAGGAAGCAAAGGCTGGCTTTGGCTTGATCTCAGGAGGTCCATCAACGTCACGACCTACAAGTTATAGAAAACTATGAGTAAGTTTTCCCTTCTACTCTCTTTAAGATGGTTTTAATATGAGTTTCATTCTGAGAAGTAGGGTTTGTGTGGTTTTAAAAGTCTTTTTATGGTATTAGGCAATTGGAAACATTTTAATGATCCCCTTACTACTGTTGGGACTAAATTTCTAAAAAATATGGAGAAGGGTTGTGCCATAAAGCTAAAAATTCTATTTCCTTTAAGATCTTGATGATACCCAATCCAATCCATGATGATCCTAAAGACACTTGATAGAGGTATTCAGTTTTTAAAGATGACATTGCAATCACCTAATTAATCTAGGCGTGAAGCAAAAATGAGTAATCTCCTCAACGCAAAGAGTCAAAGAATCTATTTGGGTGAATAAAATCCTGTCATTATGGTGTTTGAATCTTGTACAGGAGAATATTCTATTGCCAGTAGTCTATCTTATACTATTTCAAATTCTACTAGTCAGATTGCCATTGTTACTATGAAGAAGTTTGAACATATGAAAAAATAGATTCATGCCCTTATGGGTGAGGTTTCTTCTCATACGAAGTAGATTTAGTCACTGTTTTCCAAAATTCAAGTGACTGATAAGGCTCTAATTCAGAAACACTAGCTTTGAAATCTGTTGGTAGTTTCCTTGATTTCAGTATGGATTTGACATGTGTTTATGGCATTTGCAGTGTTAGTTTTGTGGTGGAAATGCACCATAGCTCACAATTTTATTTTTCTAAAGGGAACCTTCAAAATGAGGGATCATGATTGGTGGCTAATGTCGGTATATAGCCTATGGCAGATGTCAAAATGGAGTGAGGTGGAAAATTTGATCCTACATCCCCTTCATGCTAGAAATACTATAAAAGATTTCAATTGGAAAAAGTAATAGTCATAACTTATAATGGGTATAGGCTTAGAAAATCAAAATGTAAAGCTACTTGCACATGCATTTGACAAAATATTTTATAATAAACATACTTAAAAACAATCATGCATCTAACCTCAAGATCACCTAACTTCAGATGGTAAATTCATGAAATCATTGTGTTGATGGACCAAAAACTAGATGAGGCTGTATGCAAGTCCTTGGTGAGTTATTGTGCTGAAAATCCCTCTCTATAGAATCTTAGTAACCCAATGGAATACAAAGCTTAATGGGGCATACCCTAGTGGAGTGTACCAATGTAGTCAAAGGTGAAAGAAAAAACATAAACAAAGAAACAAAACATCATAATTCTAAGAACAATATTCTACTCTTAGTCAGCAGTAGAGAAATCACAAGTATGGTAGGCAAGCATTTTCTCTTAGCTAAATAGGTAAACTCATTTCTTTGTTTCTAATGATCTCCTCCATGAGTAAAAGTTAAAGCTTAGGCCGAATCTCTTCAATGAATCATTCCTCACTCTGGTTAGAAATTTCTTACTACTTACAACATTTAGATCCAAACTGGTTAGAATATGACAAATGGACATGCTATCTTTTAACTAAATGACAATAATTATAATGAGGTGATGCAGAGTTTCAAAGGCATAATAAATAATAGCTAGAGACACGTGCACTCAAATTCTTATGCTAATAAAATAGGAAAGAGAAATTTAGGTACTATACAATCATAGTAAAATTGTCTTTTGCCTGAGATCACATTTAATAATTCACAATAAAAACCCTTCTCTACTGTAGCAATACTAACAAAAGACCAGACAATTTCTAGAACACCACACATGGATTTCATTTAAATAAAGGATTAACTCATTCATTACATCAAAATCTTTGTTATGAATATGTCTAGCAAAATAAAGAGATATCAAATGATTGATATCTTTGCAAGTGTATCAACAACATTCTCAGGTGATTTCTAAAACCATCTATATGGGTTTAAGTTTCTCGAAGTGGATATTCAACTATGTTAAACAAAAAAAACATATCAATACAAAATATGATAATAAACCACAAGGCCACAATTAAATATAGTGCTGCAATACAATGATCTTGTTTCTAAAACAAGTTTTATGAGTCCATACCAATGCCAACAATGAGAATGAATCCACATGAATTTGATGAATGGTTGCTAAAAGGAATGCAACATAAAATAAGAAAATCTTTTTATGGTTATAGGTTATTGCTAGTGGTGTATAATTGCTTTGAGTCCTGCATTGGAACAAAGATAAGTACTAAAAGAGGTCCTGATACCTTGCATATTCCAATTGTTCAAGGTAAGGTCTCTCAAATGGGTTTCCAGTGTGCCTTAGAAAAGTAGAATAAGCAGAGATCTAGTGCCAAGGGCATGATAAGCGGATAGAGGGAAAGAAGTCGATGGCCACTAACATATGGATTCCTACTACCGGGAACTCACTTTACTCTTTCTGTACCCATTTGCTGGCATTCGTTTATCCATTCAGTATATTGGAACTACCATTCTAAATCAATACTTGATCCATACAAAAAATTCATAACCTCATTTTCAATAGCTATAGACAGAATGCTTTAAAGCTGGAAAATAACTTTGAAACTGGAACTCAACAAACAGTTGCCAAGAAAGGTTGTTCATTCCATCCCTGCAGTCACAAGAAGAAAATTGAATACTACAAAAGCATCTGAATAAGAATATCATTTCAATTTATTTTATTCTTCAATTAATCCTCATATTTGCTACTGATAACGATTATGACAACTTCTAGATGAAATTAGCCTGTAGCTCTTGTCTAAGTGAGTCATTTAGATATTGATTATGTTTGGCTTTAATTTTTGTATCATAGCAGGGAACACCTATTTTAATGAATTGAAATTGAAAACTTGTAGTGTTGTAAGGGAACAATTTAAAAAAGAAAATCTAAGGTTATGAAGTGTTTATATTTCTATCTTAATTTGATGCAGGATGAGGTTCTCGGTTCACCATTAATAAATATTCTACTGTTTTCTATATTAATTTATGATTTTTGGTAATCTTCAATCAAATCAAATGCTCATTGTTCCCATCCACCCCCCACTTGTTTTTGCCTACCCTGGTTTAATATCCTATCATTATCGTCAAATGGTGTGTCTTTTGGAATGGTTGTCCCTTCATGAGGGTTAGGACTCTTCATTGATGTCCCATCGATAATCATTGGTTATCAATTAGGTTGAAACACACCTCTTGAGGGATTTCTTACCTTAGTTCTTTTCCTTAATTAAATTGCTGCATTGTTTATTTTAATTGCTCTAATCCTGAGCCCCATCGCAGTTCAATTCATTCCCTAGCTATGATTAATAGTAATGAAGGGAAGTGTCGAAATGGTAAACTCCAGTTGGCTTCCTATGAATTAGTTGGCCCTCTTTATTTATTGAGTCGGCCTTGCTCAAGTAAATCACTAACTGATTTTAGCTATAAATATTCCTTTAATAGATGTGGCCTAAACTTAATACCTTTGTCTTGTTGTTGACATTGGCTATAGAATTTGGATAAATTACGAAATCTTATCTAAGACAATTCCTCACCTAGGGTTTAGACTTATTCAATGTTGGGTCTAATGTCATAGCGTGGACAAGACAGACTACCCTTCCCAAAATTGCTTGTCCTCAAGCAATGATAGTTTTAACCGAATTCTTCCCATTGGATGATCCCCAAACCATATCTTGATTCTCCTTCTGATTTATTTAGCTTCTATAACCCTTATTCTACATTAAGTTGCAAATTTGAACTAAAACTCGCAATAACATAATCTATAGTTGGAAATTGACAAGGTTCATAATTTTGATTATCCCTCATCCTCTTTTTGCATCACTTGTAAATGTAAAGGATAGATTGGGTTGTTCTAACATTTGTGCAATATCAATATATATCCCTTAACATTAAAGCAATAACTTATATGTTAAGATGAGGAATAGAAGCATGACATGTATAAGTATGTAATGTTCCTTTCTAGAATGCATTTATTTCTTTTTGGTCCACTTTTGTTATTCTACATTAAAGAATTTCTCTTTATTGATGATAGACCATACATGAAATAGCTATAAAAATAGAGATTTATTGAATTATAGTTGCTTGTGTGATAGTTGTACCCATACTTTGCAAACTCTGTGAGTACTCTCCGAGTTGCTAAGCTCTTTTCTATATTTTTGCTGGGAAATTTTTCACAAGTTTGACTCACATTTTTATAGGCACAAAAAAATGTGGGTGAAAAGTCGATACAGGTAAACCATTGGTTAAAATGCATTTTTCACCTATTTTTGCTATAAGATGATGAATTTTCTCTTTCGAGGTGTCAATTTTAATTTAATACACTTTGTAATTGAATTTTACAAAAAAACATATTTTTAAGATTTTATAATTTTAGTACTTGCTAAGTTGCCAAGTTTTTGCTGTGTTTTTCCAAGTTGAACATTTTGGGCTTGTAGAGTACTCTTTGAGTTCAAGTTTGCAAGCAATGGTTGTACCTTAATATATGTGTTTTGAGAGAAGGTGTAATGTTCTGAGTTTGACTATTTTAACCATCATAAAGAAACATAGTGTCAGATTGTTGTGTACAATCTAGTTCTATACTTTCTTAATTTTCAATACTTGTTTCAATCTTGAACATGATCTTAGTGTTATTTCACTAAGTGTGAAGTGTTAAGCAGATCGAAAAGTGATAAGTACTATTTAGAAATGGAAGAGCTTCCCAAACAAGGAGTGGCATGCATGGATTATGACTGGCCATGGAACATATAAATAATAATACCCTAAATAATGTTTACTCCATCCTTGTTCTCTATTGTCATGTGAAAAGGCTTGCACCATATGGTTTAAGTATAGGGATAATGTTGTTATTGTATCCAGAATAACCTGAACACAAAAAAAAGCACAAAACAAAAATAGACAACATAAGCACAAGACACGGTTATTATGAGAACATGTAACATACAAATGAATAATTGCTAAAATATAGACCAGATGAAATTAATAACTTCAAATAAAACCAAAACAAACACTATTCATGATCACCATATGTTGGGAAGTAAGATGTAACTGGGGTGGGGATGGCATATTCAAACCACAAGGCACAAATTAAACATTGGGAATTGCCTGAGCAGGTGGTTGTTGACTTACAGTTTGAGAAACTTCAGTAGCACTATCTGCTTGATTTTGGTCATCTGAAGCATTTCCTTGCTGATCACAAGTTGACAAAATAGGCTGATAAATGCATCATGCTCTCAAAAGAACAATTCATAGCTAAAGTAAAATTTATAATAAAAGCAACATGGTTAAACTAGCTAATGTATACTCACCATCATCATAGTCGGCCCATCACCAATAGCAAGATTGGCAGGAGATAGATTGCCAATTCCAATAGAATTAAGCACAGTGGCAAGAATCTTCAAACAAAATATTCAACTGTCTTAGGAAAGCTACTATTTAGAAAATGTGGTGTTCAAAGAAAATTCAAATGCAAGGCCAGTTTGTCATAATAGTAAAATCTAAAATGTAAGTGCATACCCTATTAAGATCTGGAAAACCACCTTCACCTTGGTCTTGAAGATTGAAAGTCCCAAACACTACATTGTGAGCAGCTTGCCCATTCCTGTTACAGCCTGTACCTACTGTAGGATCAGTTCTTTTAAAAATTTTAGAACATTCAGTGTCTGATATGGTAGTCACTGCTTAACAGTTGCCAATCAGTTGCAAATAATAATTATTCCTCAACTATTTCTCTGACACATGAAAATGAAATGAAATATTTAACAATGTCCTATAGCAAATAGTAGATAGTTGGTCAAACTGTAAATATAAATGATAACTATTAAGAACGGATGAAAGCTCCAGACAACTTCAATAAAGTCTAACTAGTACCACAAATACTAAAATAGTAAATAAAGGAAAAAATTACGCAGTTCCTTAAACTCTTCACATATATAAAGTTAAAAGAAAAACCAAGGAACAAGTGTTGTTTTAGACTGTAGGCTAGAAGTCAATAGAAATCAGCCCTATAAAAAAAATATTAATAGATGTTGTTTCCAATATTTTGGTTAGTCTTTGTATGACAAATCAACAATGGACATGGTAGCACACAGAGACATGCAATGAAATAATAACAGTATCCAGGCAAAAACTAGAAGCACCAAATAGCAATAAAATGGATAAGGAAAAAAATATTTTCTTAGTCAAAGGAAAAATATAGCTCCCACTCCTGCATCCCCTTCAAACCTTAACACCATTTCTATCACTGCCATCAAGGGTTCATTCTCTTCAGCTATTTTCAAAGGAACCTCTATTTGGTTGTATGCTAAAGTTTTAAGTTTTAACCCTCTAGATTGCTCCCCTTCCTCAAATTTATAACAAGCTATACCAATTGTTTCCTCTACTATTATTCTCGCAATGGAAGAGTTGAAGATAGCATCAGCTGGGGACAGAGGCGCAGCTGCAGCAGTTAGTTTTGGCCTAAGTCACAGGGTTCCCCGAATTTCAGCCATGAAGTTTGAGATTTAGCAAGCTTCAAAAAATGACAAAAAAACCGTTGTAATTCGCTTCATATTTGTAAATTTTTGTTTCACCTTGTTTCCAAATATCATTAAAGAGATGATTAGATATTTGCAAAGTTGCAAACACCCTTTTGTGCACCTAGATTTTCTTTGTTCAGAGCAATATCTGCATCTCTGTGTTTTGTTTGGGATTGTCTGATATGTCTACAAGAGTGGTTTAAACTTACACCATCTCTTAGTTTTTTTATTCTCTATTTAATATAAAGCCTATGGTATTTCATCTTCAATGTTTGATGTTTTGTTCTCTTAAATGGTAAACTTTGTTGGCTATTGAGAGAAATTTTCATATAAATAAAAATTTCTTAGGTTTGAATTCTAACCGTTTCATGAAAAGCTCAATACAGTATTAGAGTCAGGCCAGGTTAAGAGCTCTAAGCATTCTATAAAGTGGATTAAGTGGGGTGCTAAAAATAATTTGCAGTCAAACCAAAGATATTCTTAAGATCTCCTGAGTAGCAGTGACAATCACGGACTACAATGATTGTAGGACGTGCACATAGTCAATTTTTTTGAAGAGATTATAAAACATCTCAAGAAAATGCAATTTGTATATGTATAGCCAATCTGGGAGCTTTGGAAGAGGCTATTGACATCCATCAAAATATAAAGGATGGTAAATTTTACAAATGTTGCAACTACCTTGCTAGACATGTATGCAAAATCTGAACGCACAGACAAGGCCAGTGAAGTCTTTGACAAAATGCTTCAAAGAGCCATGGTTTCATGGAATGTTATGACTACAGCATACTCACAAAAATGGACTTGCCAAAAAGGCTGCAAAAAATTTTGAGCAAATGCATTCAACATGTGTGAAACCCCAGCTATGCCAGGTCTATTTGGTGATATGCATACGCCCCTGTTTGCAGTGAAATTGATGCTATAAATCAAACCATGTCTCTATTAATGGGGATTAAATTATTTTAGAGTTAAGAAAAGGAAAGGCATATGTTGTGCCATAAGTTTCAATTATTTCTGAGATCTTCCTGGTACTTCTCTATGATATGTTTTGTATCCCAGTCAATTTATACTCTTATGCATAAGATATATGTTAAATTCACTAGTAATTCAATTACAGTTATACTTCTAGTTTCCAAAGTCAAATCCTATCCTAGGTAATGCTCCTAAGGCTACAAAAATTCTTGCAGACCTATCTGAGATACACATGAATGATTCGATGTAAAGATAGTAATGTTGACTTGAGGGATACGAGCTCATTTTTATCCTAGTTCTTAACTCCATAGTGTGATTTTTATTTTTGATACTATGGATATTATAATCTACGAGTTCTTTACACCTTAAACACTCAACAATATTTATATATCATAATGTTGCCTGCTTCAACTAAAATTAGTGTTTATACTCATGTGATTGACGTTTACTTGTGAATGTGATCAAAGTAGCTTATTTTTTATTAGTTTATCACATTTTTTAAAGTTGATTTCTTAAAGGTTGCAAGAGAATATTTCATGTACTGGTTATGGAAGTAAAGGAAAGGAAGTAGGTTTCATGTTATCTTTTTTTTTTCAATATATTTTGGATGGAGATCCAATGAAAGAGAGAATAGATTTTGTTTAAAACTCTTGACAGTTTCCTGTAGCAGCATGTTTTTCTGTTGTTTCAACTTTGAAGCATTTTATCATATGTATTTGGACTCAATGAATTATAAAGCCTATTAGAATGTGTTTTATGATGAATCTAATTTAATCTTCACTTGGTTTCATTGGATTTAATAAGGTAAAATGAAAGTTATGTACGTTTTGTCAAAAATTGTCAAAACCCTCAATGAGAGTTACTAGTTTAAGAGAAAAGGCCATAACTTTTGATGAAACCGTTTTCCACTCATCTTTAATTTGATTCATAAGTTGTTAATACACACTCATCATATTTGTTAACATTTTTTATTCTCATGGACAGGTATTGAAGCACTTGCATGGGTGATAAAGTTTCTTTAGATAGGACTTGGAGACTTTTGAAAAGGCGGGCAAGGAAGTCTGGGTTTTTTGCAACAAATTTGAAGTTAGCAAGACCCTCTGCAAAAAATTCAGAGGTAATTTGAAATCTGAAACACAGACATATTCCATTCTCACTAGGTAAACTTCAAATGAATGTAAGATAGATGTCAGAACAATGAATCATTATATCCTCTTCTTCATTTTATGGTCCCTACTAAAAGTGACTACTTTTAACAATGTTTTGGCATCTCTATTTTCAGATTTATGTTTTTTCTTTAATTTAGAAACTAAATTAATATTGGAGTGCAAAATATTATAGATGGATCAACATCATAGGTTGACTATGGATCAATATCATGCACATGATGAGAGAGTAGCTGATGAGGGGGACATTGACAAATATCCATGTCCATGTAAAAATTATCTTGGTGGAAAAATGAAAAAGAGAAATGTGATTTATCGACATATGATAAGATATGGGCATAGTGGTATAAGCCCTTGGGCTTACAATTATTATGAAGATATGATAGAATTTCAAACCGTGAGAGATGAAGAGGCAACAAACATAAATGAAGTGACACTAAACATAGATGAAGAGACAAAAATGTTTGACGAAGGGTTTGAAGTTGATAGAATGCTAAATGAGGGTCTAAATGATGATTGGATGAAGTCAATGGAGGATGATCTAAAGCTAGTTTATGCTAATTGCAAGTTAAGTCATTTGACAAAAATTCTTCAAATCCTTAACTTGCAAGTGGTGCATGGTTGGACAAATGAGAGTGTAGATCAATTATTGACATTATTAAGTTCATTATTTCCAGCTAACTCCACATTGCCCAAAAAAGAAGTCAATGTCAAAAGAAAATCAGTAAGCTCAGCTTGGGGTATGAAAACATCCACACATGTGTGAATGGTTGTGTATTATTTCATAAAAATCTTGCAAATGAGAGTGAATGTCTGAAATGTCATGAAGCAAGGTATAGACAAGGGTTGAAATTAGTTGGGGTTCCTAGAAAGGTTCTTCACCACTTTTCGATAATCCCATGACTACTCCGAATGTATAGGTGCAAAGACATTTCTGAACTTATGCAATGGCATGCCAAAAATAAGAGCACTGATGGAAAACAACGACATGTGCCAGACTCTAAGACATGGATGGAATTTGATAAAAAGTGGCCTAATTTTTCTCAAGATCCTCATAATATAAGGTTGGGCTTGGCTCTAGATGGGGTGAACCCATTCTCAGATCAGAGTACTAAATGGTCAACTTGGCCAGTGTTTCTAATAAATTATAACTTGCCTCCATGGTTAGAAACTAAACCATTTTTCTTAATGTTATCATTGATTATACCAGGAAAGAAAAGTGTGACTTCAGATACAATAGATGCTTATCTAGAGCCATTATATGATGAGCTAATAGAATTGTGGAACAAAATTGAAGTAGTTCAATCTTTAAGGGATGGTCATTCAATCAAATTCACTTTAAAAGCTTCCTTATTGTTTACAATTCATGATCTTCCTTCATATGGCACATTATCTAGTCTGTCTGTTCATGCATACCATGGATGTCCTACTTTCAACTTTAAGGATTGTGTGAGGTACTCAAGAAGTTTGCATAAGTGTATTTATTGTGGACATCGTGCTTACCTTAAAATGGATCATCCATATCATTGACAAAAAACACATTTCAATGGTCAAGAAGAGAACCGTGAAGTGCCATTGCTAATAACAGGAAATTACATTGTTGAGAATGGTCAAAAAAGAATGTCATTTATTGAAAATAATGGGATTGCTGCAAGTAGATATGATCCATGTAATGAAAGTGGTGTAAAATAGTTGTGCATATTCTATAAGCTGCCATACTTTAAGGATATAGCCATCATGCATACTATTGACTTTATGCATACTGAGAAAAATATAGATTATGCTATTATAGAAACTCTTTTTGGTGCTTTTGATACTATTTCATCTCGTGAAGACTTTTGAGAAATAAAGATTCATCAAAATCTTTGGGTTGAAAAATGTGATAATGAAAAATATAGAAAATCAAGTGCTCCTTATGTCTGGACAAAGGAACAATGTGCACAATTCTTACAGTTGATTTCTTAGACCCACTTTCCCACTAGATATGTGAGTAGCAACATTATTAGCCAAACTGACATTAATAGCTTAAGAGTCCTCAAGACCCATGACTATCATGTCATAATTGAGAATATTTTACCTATTGTGGTAAATATATTAGGTTTGGAAAAGGGGCCAAGATTGACAATTATAAGGTTGGGCCTAATATTAAAGAGAATGAGT
>MU225498.1:157466-170097 GCA_018584345.1 Thuja plicata | reverse complement strand
GGTTTAGTGTTAGTGTTACAGTTAGGATGATTTTTTACGGTAAGGATTTGGGTTGGGGTTAGAATTAGGATTAGGGTTAGAGTTAGAGTTAGAGTTAGGGTTAGGATGACCAGTTTAGGAATAGGGTATAGGGTGAGGGTTAGGATTAGTATCATCTTAATGGTTAGAGAAAGGGTTAGGGTTAGAGATAGGGTTAGAATTAGGGTTAGGGTTAGGGTTAGGGTGATTTTTATGGTTAGGGCTAGGGTTAGAGTTATAGTCAGGATGATTTTTTACGGTTAGGATACACAACATGGGTTAGGGTTAAGGTTAGAATTAGGATTAGGGTTAGAGTTAGGGTTAGGGTTAGGTTAGGGTTAGAGTTTTTTTTAAAGCAAGTGGATATACCACTAAATATATTTATATAATAATGGTTAGAGTTACGGTTAGGATGTATAGTTGTGGGTTAGGGTTATAGTTATGGTTAGGGTTATAATTATGGTTAGGGTTAGGGTTATGGTGATATTTACAGTTAGGATGTACGGTTATGGGTTTGGGTAAGGATTAGAGTTAGGATTAGGGTTAAGGTGATCTTTGTAATTGATCTTGTCTTCATTTGCATGTACTCTCTTTTAGGAACTTAGATCTTGACATTATTTTGATCTTTTAATATTGTTTCTTGTACTTGCATGGATAAAAACAATAGTTGTATTTTCTTTCCTACTTTATGCACTGTCAAAAGATCTTTTTCTACTTGGAGATTTTGTGAATTATATTTCTACACTAGTGACTAAATTTCTTATTTAGAAACACTTATGATTATATTATATTTGTGGTCTTTCATTATCTATGTAATATAATGTGTTATTTTTATTTTTTTTGCATAAATGTGTTGATAAACTCAAAGAAGGGGATAAAACTAAGGTGTTGGATCCATATGATGGTGATGCTACGGGCATTGGGATGATTCACTCCCTATCTATTGTACATGGAATCAACTTGAAAGAAATAGGAGATGCAAATGTAAACATTATAAAGGTCACAAGTAACATACCCCTTTCTTATGAAGACAAAATAGATGGAGCTTTTCATCTAAAAGAGAAAGAGGGAACCTTCACACGGTAGCCACTAAAGTATTTGAAAAAAATGACATAGTTGATCAACATGTTTATCATGTTCTAGTTGTTACACATCTTGGCTCAGTGCTTTATATTTGAGACAACTTTGATATTTTTGATTATATTTACGTAAATACTCTTTGGATAACTTTGACAACTTATATATTTTGGCACCCTCCATACTTTAAATGATAAATATTTTTTTTTTGACTTGTATATTTGCATTAATATTTTATATGAATTGATTATCTTTATTTATGATAATGTTGAATCAATCTTTTAACTTTACTTGGTTGTAGTTTGTTCATGTGTAATATTTTTTATTTTCTGTTATGTTTTATAATTCAAGTTTAATATGATATTTTTTTACATAATTAAATTCATGATATTTAAAATATTGTTCATTTCATGACCAAATAAGTGACCACATAAATGACTGAATATACGACTGAATACATGACCAAATATATGACTGAATAAATGACCACATAAACGACCAAATATACGACTAAATACACGACCAAAGACACGACTGAATCCATGACTAAATATATGACTAAATAAATGACTAAATAAATGATCACATAAATGACTAAATATATGACCAAATACACAACTAAATACATGACTAAATACACTACTAAACATACGAATAAATATACAACTAAATAAATAACCAAATATATGACTAAATAAATGACCAAATAAATGACTCAATATATGACCAAATATATGACCAATTTATGACTCAATATACAACTGAATAAATGACCAAATAAACAACCAAATATATGATCAAATATAGGACCAAATATATGACCAAATATACGAACAAATATATGACCAATTAATGACTCAATATATGACTGAATAAATGACTAAATAAATGAATAAATATAAGACCAAATCAATGACCAAATATATGACTAAATAAATGACTATATTAATGACCAAATCAATGACCAAATCAATGACTAAAATAGTTTAGTCACATAAATTTGATCACGAGATAAATGACTAACAATAAACTACCAGTGATCACATTACCAAATTTGGTCATTTATCTACAATTTTTGGTAGTTTATTTGGTCATATATTATTGTTTTTATACTAGTGCACCGACCCTTGTTATGAGGCTAGACTTCTTATTTATACACATAGTTTTCCCTAAAACTAACCTAATCTAATTGTACACTCAACATATAAAATATATTATTTGGTGGCTGGTACTACCTGTACCAATTACAATCACTCAAAAAGAGTAGAGGTCTGACAAGACAAAGGAAGAAGACAACAAAGCTAGAAGAATCAACATAGAATAGAGTGCCAAGATATCAACAGAAGAAATCTAATCTTCCTGGAATTTGAGGCAACATGCCTCATCAATGTAAAATATGGCTCACTATCTTCAATGCACAAGATAGTTAATGCTGGAGTGGCACCTTGGGAAAATACCCGTCAGAGCCATCCCTTCATCTGACATGGCTTACCAAGATCACCTACCTACTGACCCCCCTTATTAAGTGCTTTAATAATGACCAGTCAGCTCCAGGGAACCTGGACACGGGTCACAGTGAAAGAATATGAAACTTTGGATTTGAAAGTCTAGAGTCCGGGAGCTTACGCTCAAAGAATAAAGAATTTACAAAATTGCACCCTGCTAGTGAAAATCTCCAAAATCCAGAGAACTTTATTGTGCCTTACATGTTTTGTAAGCCTTTGAAAGCTGGGGAATTCCCTCTTCATCGATGCCCTTGATGCATGCCTAGCGGTACTTGGGTGCCTCCACTTGCTCACCCAAATCTAGTGCATTCCCTTTGAATTCTGCAGCCATCTTTTTCACATCATTGGCCTGGAGCATTATGCAGGATAAACGTGACATTTTTACTCTGTCAAAATATCCTAGGGATTGGTACCATGACTCTATTAATTTTTCAAACTTTATGACTACATGATCTACCAGAGTGCACATATCTGTGCTAAAGGGATTGACTCCTGAAACCCTTGTAACAAATACCTTGTATAAATTTAGAGAATATTCTACTCTTGGGACTTTGTCCCTCAAGGCCCCTACCATTTGTTTGCTAATATCCAATTTGAGATCAAGTCTAGAGTGCTAGACCCATATGAAATCAAAGGACTCCTCCCCCAAAATTCCCATCTTCACGACGGGTTCCTCCTCAAGGTTCATGAGCTCCCCTAGCTCACTCACCTATGCCTCATATTTCTCAGTCTCTCCCTCTCATATGGAAATCATATTTTTGGCATTTTGTAGAATGTTGCCAGCTGTATGCAGGTCTGAGAGAGTTTCCACCAGGAAATGTCAGACATTTCCTACCTAATCAGCTTATACCCAGTCATCAACCACCTGTGCTTTCTTTTTCATGTTCCTTTGCGCATTGACATCACCCTATGGAAGCGGTGCTCTGGATATAGAAGCTTCCAGAATAATTTTAGCCAATGGCTATGCTAGCTCTATCAATAACCCGACAAGATTTACATTTTTCTCTTTTTCTTCTTTGAGCCTCTGGGCTTGTTTTTCGTAGTTGGCTTCAATTGTCGGGCTAGCCTCTTTAAGCAGGTCTAGTTCACCTTGCTTATCCCTCTTCCCTAGAGGAACCTCTGTGACTATGTATTCTGCAGCACTCACTACTGCTTCCTCTTTATATGAGGGAGGAGCCATGATGATTGCAACTGTATCTCCGTCCAGACTATTCTAAATAGAGTGGAGTGTCCATGCCTTCTTTGCCTTGGGGAGGCTTTCACTTTGTGCCATCATCTTAGCTAGGGAGAGGTGGGATTTTTTCGCTGCTAGGGCCTTTCTCTTCTTCGCTTCCACCAACCATTATGCTAGTGGGGATGGACTTGTTGCTAAGGCTTGATTATTGGTGTCCTCTCCAGGGTTCTTCTACTTTCCCCTGATGTTTATAGTCTTATTAGACTCTTTTTCTATATTCTCAGGGCCACCTACACTATCCACCTTTGTGGCATCAATATCATCTACCTCGGTGCCCCTGTCCTTAGCAAGGTCTATGAGATCCACATCCATATCTCTGGGGTTCTCCCCCTCATCCTACTATTTCTGTTGTTCTTCTTCGGCACCGTTTGCTAGGACATCTTCCTCCATTGGCTTATCCTTCAGAGGTGGCAAAGGTGTCTGAACTGGATCTAACTGTAGTACTTCCGGGATCACCTTGCCAAAAATCACACTAACCTAGGTGAGTAGAGGAATCTAGAGCATGGAAACTAAGGTTATGATTTCTCTTGTAGGTACGGTTCCCTCAACTGAAGATGGCTGCTCATCTTGCACTTACCTCCTTTCTCCTATTTTGGTCTCTAGGATCGAGATTTTTATGAACATCTGGGATGTCTACCTGTTCTCGTTCATTTTCTCTTTCTACCCAGACTCCTTGCTTTGAAAAAACTTCTTTTTTTTTGGTATCTCCCCATCAGTGGGGATTCTATCTTCTTCTTGGGTGATGATCTCCTCTATCGCTTTCCTTATATCCCCTTGTAGATTTACAAGCTTGTCCATCCTAAAGATATCGTAAAAATCATCATGTAGAGGGGAGGTTTCTGGGGGACTATCTAGTGGATTTTATGGTTCAAGGGAGTCTGGGATGATCTCCACCCGAGGGATGTTGGGCATCCTGAGGTCTACTTCTTCCCTTGGCTAAGGAACATTTGTCTTTTTCTTCTTCCTCCTTGTTACCAATGGAGGCCTGACATCCAAAATAGCTGCATGTTCATCTTCCCCTCCTGTCCCTGTTACCCAGACCATAAGTTCTGTAAGAGAGGGGGAGCTAGAAGGGGGCAGGTTCTTCAGTAGTAATTGGGATGCCTAGATGGGTGCTTATGGCTTCCTTCATCTGGTGGGATGCTGCCAGCTGAAGGTGCAATTGTTCCACAATGGAAACTATGGATGGAATCTAGGGCGGGGTACAAACCTTTCTTTTTCCTCTATCCTCACCTTGCGTGGAGGTTCTGACTCTAGAAATAGATCCCTGCATAAATGGGACAACCCTGTGAGTACTCTTCGGATATTTGACTACGTTCAAGCACATCGTGGGTGATGTCCTCAATTGCTGGGCTTTCTGGGGTGTCCCAGTCCACCAGAGGGAGAGCCATTTTGTCTACTCCCTGAGCCTTATACTATAGATCCTCTGTAGACCCGGTATCTAAAAATTCCTTTGGGAAGGTCCAAAGCTTGAGATGCTTCATCATACCTTACATCATTCTGATGAAATTTTGATTCTGGATTTTAAAATCATCTTGGCAGTCTGCCCAAAAATCTTTAATGTGAGGCTTGTGGGTGTCTAACACCCAGGGCAGTGCTGACGCTATCTTATCTAGTGGATCAAAATTATTTTGATCCAAGTAAAACTCTTCCATCCCTAGACACTTTAGTTTTCTATCAGCCTCTTTTTCCGCTGCAAGGCTATAAGTATAGTTCTCGCAGGTGATTCAGAATAGAATATTGGTGACCTTTAATGCAAAGAATGAATGCAGCTCTAGGATCTGTCTAAAATATTCCAAAGGAATGATCCTATCCCCACAATGTTTGGAAAATAGGTAAGGTTTCCCAGAGAAGCCAATCACCCGAATGTAGGGGTGTTGTTTAAACTAGATGTAGTAATGGCAATAATTTCTGACCAAAGTCATTGCCTCTTTTGAAAGCTAGTAACCGACATCCTGAGTGGGTGTAAGAATGTTGTAGTAAATGAAGGCATCATTTACCTTGCAAAAACTGGGGAAGATGGCCTCCCATTGTATTTGTGGGAAATAGTCCCATGAAGCATTCTGGCCCTTGCCAGTCCCAAGCATGCCGACAATGAGTAATCCCCTAGTTATGGAGCATTGTTGCACCAGTGCCCACAAGACATATGAAGTCATGTAAAATTTGGAGGACTGGGTGACCCTAACGAGCTGGGTGTCCACATGATTGGTGATGATAGTTTCCCAATCAAAATTTTTTCCAGCAGAGGGGATGTTGAACAAGAATTAATACACCCATGCTGAGAATTCCTAGGCATGAGGTTCTCCAAAGACCCTGCACAAAGTGATGATCCCCATTTGTATACTTTCTTTAAATTCTTTTCGGGGGATCTACAACTTCATCTTTTTGTAATCTTTTCTCAGGGTCTTAAGCCAATTGGAGTTGAGGTATTACCGAGCGATGTGCGGGAGCTTCTCAAATTAATTTAATGCTAGGGACTAGGTGATAACTATAGCATTGGAAAACTGGGGGATCCCTAGCCCCGAAGAAAATGTTGCAGCGTCCAGAAACACCATGGGCGCTTAGCCCAATGGAAGAGGAGTGAAAATCATGATAGCCTAGATGACTATGTTGCAGTGTTCTGCCAGTGTGAGGATGAGCTCTAGAGCCTGTACTAAGAAAGGGAAGAAGGATCCCTTGAGGATTTTGAAGGTGGCCACATTAAGTGCCATCAGATCTCTGGCCTTGCGCTGAATAAACATCATTTTCACTAGGGCATGCATTTTGTCCCATGCTCTGACACTTGTCAATTATCAATTATAGATTGGAATAAACCTTGGATCCCAGGATAGCTTCTCCCTTTAGGTATTTCAGGGTTAGTGGGAGTTTCTCTAATGCCTTCTCAGCCTTTGTTGTAACGGCTACCCTTGTTGAATTAGTAGGGAGTTCCAGGCTCCCAAGTTGGGAAGATGTTGATGCTTCAGACATGATTGATAAGTGAATTTTGGCACCCCGCAAGACCAAACGACAATTAGTATATAGAAAACATAATAGAATTCTAGATTCTAGAGATTTCATCACCACCTTGCATATGTCTTGAAGAGGTGTTAGTTTGCATCAAAGCCCTGAAAATATATATATATATATATATATATATATATATATATATATATATATAATGAAGTGAATTACTTGGGAATTTGATCTATGCCTGGGGATTCTAGGGATCCTGGCTCATACGATGAATGAAACGAGGGCTGAAGGGGAACTTGGGATGTGGAGTTTGAAAAACTGACCGTTATCGACATGATGGATAATTAGCCATACTAGGCTGACATGGGGGGTCACATGGTCATGCAATAAAGGGAGTAATGACATTGAAGGTGATAGATGTCCAAACACATGAGGTAATGAATGCCACTTGGCCTGGTTTTGAATGCTCATGTGTGGGAGAATTAAACCTTCCATTAAGACATAAATGATGGAGGAGAGAGAAAACCTACAAACTCAACTTGGCAAGGTCCCAAGTTTGAATTTGCAGACACCAAGTGGGTGAGCTCGACATTTGGTTAAACGCAAAAGGGTATGATGAGCTCACCACCAGATGAGAAAATAACATACAAGAATGTACATAAACTACAAGCACCTACATAGAGGCCGAAGCACAACTTGCAAGCCAACCCAAAACAAATCTATTTACACCTATTTATAGCCAATTTATAGAATTTACAAGATATACACAAGAACTATGCTATTTTACAATTGCACAGAGGGCGGACATCCCTCTAGCAGAGCCATCCCACCAAATGGGAGGTGACACAGAAAAGAATGGGAAAATAGAATGAAAGAAAACCAGAAACAAAACCCAAAAGAAACAAGGAAGAACCAAAAGGGCCTACCTTAAAACATGAGGAATGCAGGAGGACGAGCATGACAGGGAAAACTTTAGTGGAAAATGTTTGCCATTTGGCAAATCTCTCATGTTTGAGACCTGATATTTGGTGAATATAATGTGTAAATTAGGTTGTCCATGTTGCCTGGACTTTATAAAGATTGGGTCAAATTCCCAAGCCCATCGCCTATTGGTTTATGTATTTTTATCCTTTTCTATCATAATATCGCCATTCAAATTAATTGTTGGACACTATAAATTGAAACATTTTGCCTACAATTTCCAAAGCTTGTCATAATTGAAAACCATATTAGCCAATATGTGATCGATATTTAAGGTTAGGGTGCAGGTTACGCGATGTGTCTCTATTTTGGAGACTTTCAATGAAACTTTATGACTTTGAAAAATTTGTCCCAAAATAGATTTGACGTGTGTCTCTATTTTGGAGACTTTTGGGGGAATCTTTGTGTCATTTTAAACCTTGGCCTGAAATAGAATAATAATAGTTTCTCGGTATGTGTGCCTATCACCGTGATTTTTTTCAATAATGAAAGATTCACCAAGATTTTATTGAATTTTCATATAATTGAAAAAAAATCTCTAGTACAAATAATATTTTTTCCATTCAAATTAAAAAAATTCGCTAACAATATTAAATTCTGCCCCCCCAAATAATGGAGGATTCGCCAGTATTTTACACCTTTTCCCAGAAGAGGGTTTCTTAAAGTTTTCCCTGGAGTAGGGGAGGCGTTATGCAACTGATCAGCTTCAAATGACCACGAATGCACAACTTTGAGTTACTATTAAGCAATGTTTAAGCTCTGAGAACCAATTGCACTTATAGTCGCTACTAAATCACCTTGATCGCCTTGAATCACTCTGGGTAATTTCTTCATGGTAAATGTAACAATGACTGGTGAAACCCTATTTATACCCTTAGGGTAAAAACATCCCGCTTTCCTTCTGCAAATCCTAAGAAGTGCAAACGTCTGGACTCCAGGCCTGGGGATCCCATGCAACCACACCCTCTTACAAAAGAGGAAGGTGGTGACAGAGAATCCTAGAGTTTGAAATTTGGCTGGAACAAAGAAGACAAAAATACTCTGAGACTAGGTCCTGCAGGAAGAGAAACCAAAAAGGAAAGGAAAACACCGACCCCACAGAGGCAAAGGCTGGAGGAAAAAAAAAGGAAAAGAAACAAGGCAAAAGCAAAAAGGGGGACCTGACATTTTGCCCACAAAATGTAGGGATGAGTATGCAGGGTATAATAGGTAATTTTCCTTTCCTTTGTGTATTACAACATATTTTAAACCCATCATTCTGGTATCTTTCTTTCCCAGGTGGACTTCAAAAATTTTTGAGATCGCTCACTAATAAAGCTTACTTTCTCCCCTGATCTTTTCCCGTAACACTTCCCGTACATAGATATTTGTATATACACTTTTTGGGAACATAATATTAATTATCATATGTATGAGGATATATTTGTGAATACCTCCCCTTGGATATCTCTGAATAGAAGGTATAAGCTAGATTGGGGGTTCTGCTTCTGGGTTTTAGGGAAAACAATATCCTTTTCTCCTAAATTAGAAGCTGTAATTGAATATTTCAGTCTTTAATTGAATCTTTTATTAAGGTTATAAATGTACTTGTTAAAAAATAATATTTATAGAAAAAAAATATTAAAAATTTGACTCTTCTACTTCTTGTCATATGAAAATAGCAAGTAGCAACCTCAATGGTTTTAGATTTGTAGCAATCCCTATTAATAACTCTTTAATGTCAAATATCAATTCTAGGTGAGAGTAACACTAAATAGATTGTGATAGATTCTGTAATATGACAAAGCTTATAAAATAATTAAAACTACTGGATAATTAAGTTTGCATCTCAAATGAAGTTAAGTAAAATCTGCCTTACAACTAAGCAAAATGAGGATAATTATTAAGCTCATTAATGTCACACTTGAGCTATCAACATATAGGCATTACATCACTTTATGACAATTAATAAGCTAGCCTTACCTTAATGAAATTAAGCCCCAAAGTACAAATCTTACTTAAGATAGAAATTTAGTTTGTTAGGATAAAATCTTGATAGGACATCTCACTCGTATTTAGGAATAGATTACCTGAAAAATATTGTCAAGACAAGAGTGAATTCAAACATCGCATCAATGTTCCTTGTCCTGGAAATGTTCTTGGAGAGGGACAAAAATATTGCAAAAGAAATTTGTAAAATAATATTCAAAAAAGACATTCTTTGAGATATCGATATTGTCCTCATAACATTGATGAGGCCTCGATGATCCCCAAAGCTAGGAATTATGGGAAAGCCCTCATGGGGGATAATTTGGCCCCTAGATACCCTATTTTATGTTATGAAATTAGGGAGGCTTTCAACTCATCCCTTATTTTAGGGGCCGAAACCTAAATTTTTTGATGACTCTCTTACATATCAAGCACCTAGATAACCCCAACTGGTTTGCCATGTACTTAAAAGTTGAAACTTTGCAGGTTTTGGGGATGTTCCAGATGGGACAAGCTTGACTCTAGCGATAAATTTCTCTAACAATAATAGTGAGGAATATTTGGAGCTATAGGGAAGGATGCCTTCCTGCGGGGTGGACCCTTCCACCTCAGGTGGCATGTATTGGGGTAAAGAAAAAGTATTTCTTCTTGGCTAGGAAGTCCCTTTTAACAGTTTAAATTTCATTAGATACTATGTTTAAGGTGATATCATTTGACTATTACTCATAGGTTATCATAAACTTATAACCCAATAATCTCCTTTTTGGTTGTCTAGGTACCACTCGAAAAAGACTGCAGCTGCATGTTTTCACTATAATTTTGGTTTATATCAAGAAATATAGTACAACTGTATAGACATTATACATACCTACAACATGCAAGATATGTTAATTTTACTTCCTTAGCACAAACATGTGGTATTAATTTAGACTTAGGTCCTATATGAATGAATGGAAGAATTATATTTCTTAATTGGCTGCATTTCTTTTAATGTGTTATATCATTATTTTACAGTCCTCTACATAGGCATGACTATTTTTAATGATATAGTTGTTGTTGTGCATGTAATATTGTAAAGATGATTTGATGTGAGAAAATTATGCTACCCCCAATTGATATAATTTTTTAAAGGTATGGGAGATGTGTAAGAGGTGAAATGGAAGCTTGGATATTTGACAATTCAATGTAATTATGTTTTTCAACACCAATTTTTTTGGGAAATATGATTTTATATGAATTACCCTATTTTGCATTTAAGGTTTTTATATTAGTTGGTTTAATGCAATTTGATATAAATGTTAGGATTAAGTAATACTAAGAGGGGGTGAATCAATATTACAACACTTTAAACTTAAAATTATCAAATTCCAACTTAACTAGATAATTGCTGAAGTCAAAAGACCATAAACACAAAACACACAACTCATAACACCATGAATTTGTTCTCGAGGAAACCCCGGACAAGGGAGAACCTTGGTGGGGATGGTGATGAACTATAACTAATTGAATGTTTGAAGATGTTAAGTTGATGATCACCGAGCTACAAAAAGTTAATGCAAGACATTAAATCAGTTAATATATTGTATTTTCATTGATTTCAACTTGATATAATCTGATCGGTCATATTTATATTGTCAAAGACTTCAAAGAACCAAAGAGATAAAGGCTATTTTATGAGTAATGCATAAAAGTTTAGTATACACAAAGTGACAATAAACACTGATGGATAGTGCACACCGATAGACATAGAACCCCGCGAAGAGTCACAATGATACCCGAGAAAGCATTATCAAGCAGAACAAAAGTGATACCCGAGAAGAACTAAAAGTCATAGTGTTTCCCCACAGAAAGACAACCCTGACAGATAGACAACCCCGAAGGATAGACAACCCTGATGAACAAAGATGCCTGAGGAAAACTAAAGTCAGGACTGAGAAAAAAAGGATTTAAACACCGATCAGAATTGAAGTTCAAAAATGACAAAAGACTTAGCTTGAAGGAGCTAATTATGGAGTTAACTAGTTCATTATATTGTTTTCATCAACAAGTTAAAAGCTAGAGATAAGCTAGAGATTTAAAGATAGTTTTATTCTAGTTGTCAAAGAGAAATCTACAAGATAAAACTAAAGCATGCTTTAAAACAATATTGGAGAGATTTTTGAATCACGATAAGAACAAGAAAGTTAAGAACCTAGAAATGGTGAAATCATGTCTATAAAAGAGACAAGCTATTCATTATGTAAAGGAGGAATGCTGAAGAGAATACTGGTGAAGATTGAATTCTTCATACAGTCCTGATCATACGAGCTAAAGATTTTTGCAGACACCGAGCAACCAAGAAGGATAAAACATTCACTAACACTAATACATTTGGCATTGTTTTGCGACGGCTATGTGTCGCAATTATGACATCCATGTGTCGCCATTGCGATAGCATTAGACGTCGCTCATTTTTAGTCACAAATTACGACATCCGTCATAACCCGTCGCAATTACGACAGCTATCCGTCGCTATACTGCCACTTTATTCTGGCATCATCTGGCCATAATTCTTGTGGAATGCATCGCAATTGCGACGCATCCCAATGCAATTGCGATGGGATTTTGGCATCGTACCTACAGCAACCCCGTCGCAATCCCCTTGGATGATGTCGTAATTGAGACAGATCCCAATGCAATTGCGACGGCCGTTTGGCGTCGCCGCTATAGCATCCCCATCGCAATTCAGGGGTTGACGTCGCAATTGCGACAGTTACAAAGTAAAACAAGAAAAAAAATTATTTGTTTATTATTCAATATTATTGGTGGGGCTTCAAATAGAATCCTCCAAAATTACTTTAGGCTTGCAACAAATGCTCTGGGCAACTGCATAAAAGTTTCTTGATCCATGGAGAGG
>MU225498.1:139076-151036 GCA_018584345.1 Thuja plicata | reverse complement strand
TACGTCTCCGTCCTCTACCATAACAACATGCAAACAGATACATAAACAAGATAACCATACACATGCAAGTATGGGGTAAGTACAATATAATCGAACCATAAATCATCACATCCTGATAATAATCATAACATCATAAACAATAGTCACCATCAACTGAAAGAATAGTAGCTCTCATGAAAGTAGCCTAAAATAATCTGGCCTATCAACTGAAACCAATGCCTAAAAGAGTACGGCATCACAACTGAAAGCAAAATATGAGTGGGTACTACAGGATGCGCTCTATAACTAATCAGCTTCAAATGACCATGAACGCACAACTTCCAGTTACTGCTAAGCAATGTTTAAGCTCTGAGAACAAATCACACTTAGTCACTGCTAAATCACCTTGATCACCTTGAATCACTCTAGGTAATTTGTTCATAGTAAATGTAATAATGATTGGTGAAACCCTATTTATACCCTTAGGGTAAAAATATCCTACTTTCCTTCTGCAAATTCCAAGAAAGGCAAACCTTTAGACTCCAGGCCTGGGGATCTCATGCAACCGCACCCTCTAACAAAAGAGGAAGTGGTGACAGAGAATCCCAGAGTCTGAGATCCGATTGGAAGAAAGAAGAAAAAAATACTCAGGGACCAGGTCTTGGAGGAAGAGAAACCAAAAAGGAAAGGAAAACACCGACCCCACAGAGGTAAAGGCCGGAGGGAAACAAAAGGAAAAGAAACAAGGCAAGAGGAAAAAGGGGGACCCAACATTTTCCCACAAAATGCAGGGATGGGTATGCAAGACATAAAAAATGGTGACTCACTAGAAAAAATGCCTTGGCACATTTGAGGACTACATAATCTTTGGTTAGAAAAACTAGAACTCACCTTTACCTATTGTATTATGCTTGCAAGGCGCAAGGTATATGATAAAATCTGACCCATCATTGATTCAATCCTTCGATCTTTCGTCAGTTGTGTAGTGTGTGCTTTGAAAGAAAATCAAGTCGATGACTTCTGGAAGAAATAGAGAGGCACTAAATACATCAAACCAAAATCATTATATCTTGCATGATTCCCTGGATACCAAAATTCTCTATTCTTCACTTTTCTTTCTTTTCTTTTCTTTGAAGATGGGGAAGGCGATACTCCTTTCACCGTGAACCTTAAGCTTAGCTAATTTTAATGGTGGTACTTATTTCACCTTGCCATTCATTTTATATTGTTGAATAGGAGAGACATTCTAGACCTAGGATATTTTTATGATTTTCAGATTTGGCCAACAACCAGTGCAACTGATCTGCCCTCAAGGACCATGCATTTACTTGCTTCTTAGATTTTCTATTAACTGATGTCAAGACTCCTGAGATATGAATCTGATGAGGATTAACCATACCCTTTTACCATACACATAAAATAACTCTAAAATACAGACAAATTCCACCATACTAACAATAGATTCTGAACTACCCAAATTCACAAGGCACCATTCCAGGGACTAGATGTCATGCGAAGAATACCTGTCTACAAAAAGGAGGCAACACGCAGGGAGCCTAAAAAACAAGACGCAAAGAAAAAGAAAGAAAAGGAAAAAACAAAAAGGAAAAGGAAAAGGGGAGGTGGCCCCGGAGGACTTCCAACAAACTATTTACAATGACAAGGCACTCCCAAGGAGTACTAGGAAAAGATATTTACAAACAGGAAAACATTTACATATAATACAACTTTGGGAAAACTTACCACCCACCTCATTAGAAGTAGTGCTTGAGGAACTGTCCATTGATAGGAAATGGGATAACCTCTCTAGTCATGGTATTGAGGTGATAAGTATCAGCCCCATAGATCTTAGAAATCAGATATGGTCTGAGTGAGAGCCTTTGAAATTTGGTGTTCTTTCCTTTCTTCTCCTGGGCCTTGTCCCACAAAAGGACTAGATCCAAAATCTGAAAGGCTTTATATTGGGCTCTTCAATCAAATCATCACTTAATGACTACTTGATGATGTGCAAAATGTTCTAGTGTTGCATCCCTTTGTTCCTCCATTCTCACTAGGTTCAGGAGCCGAACTTCCATGATGTTGTCCCGATTGTTAAATTCCTGCATGAACTGTAAAACTAGGATCTGTAAGTTGATAGGGAACACAGGATTTTAGCCATAAACTAGATGAAGCGGGGGATTCCCTAGGGATAATTTAATTCTAATATGATCCACCAAGAGGGTGAACCTAAGCTTTTGGTTCCATTCCTAGGGGTTTTTCTCTAACAGATGTTTGATCACCGCTAACATATTTTTATTAGTAGATTCAACCACACCATTACCCTAGGGGTAGTAGTTGCTGGAGAACTTCAAGGTGATCTTCCTCTCATAGGTCCATTCTAGTAAATGCACTGAAGAAAATGCTAGACCATTGTCACATACTATGGCAAAAGGAATTCCTAATCTGGTGACTATGTTTTCTTCCAAGAATTTGATAACTACATCCGTCGTGTTGTTTTTGCATGGAATTGCCTTGGACCACTAGGTTTAGTAATCGATAGCAGTTAGAATATACCGGTGGTTGTAAAATGAGTTGGGGTTGATTTCCCTGATAAAATTGAATGCCCATTGGGCAAAGGGTCAAACTTCAAAGACCATATGCAAAGGTAGGGTCGGGTTTCACTCACGATGGGCTGTAGTTTGGCAAGTGTGGCACTTCCTCATGTCAGTGTAGACATCTTTAAAGATGAAGGGCTAGTAGTATCTAGCCTAGAGAATTTGGTGGGTAGTGGCATCTGCTAAGCCATGACCGGTTCTGAATAGCCTATGGAATTCTTCAATCATTTTGGTATCTTGGTCCCTATTTATGCACTGGAGGTAAATCCCTTCAAAATTCCTGTGAAAAAGCATTCTATTTTTTATCATGAAATGTGCGCTTTTCAGTAGCAGGGTGTGATGTTTGTTTGGGGGAAGCCCCTTTAGGCATCGATTACTGAGTAATAAATACACCAGATTGGTATACCATGTGTCTTGAGTGACGAACTCCACTGTATAAGTTTGACATTCAATGCTTGGAGTTACTTCTGCCATCGCTCTACATAGTCCCTGGCTTTAGACTATCTTCATTGGTTGCATTTATAGATCATATTCTTGGAGGATGGTCATCCATTTCCTCTTGAGTTTTCCTCATTCACTCTGTAGTAGTAAAGATTTCACAGCCTGGTTTGGAATGACAACATGCACTTTTCTCTGGAGAATATAGTGCCATAATTTCTTCACGGCCTGGCCTAGAGAAAAAGCCTACTTTTCCAATGGTGAATATCAGACTTTAACATTCTTGAAGGGGGAGCTCATGAAAGCAATGGATCACTCTTCTCCTTCAACTTTCTGGGTTAGGATTACCACTGTATAATGTAGTGAAGTGAAGGAGTTTATATGGAATGGGAGGGAATAGTCCAGACTTGCCAGGCCTGGTGCCTCCACTATGGTTTTCTTGATCTGGGAAAACACTTTCCTTTAGGGCTCCACTCAATCTTTGCATCTTTCTTCATCATGTCATTAAGTGGTTTAACTATCTTGGCGAATCTAGTGATGAACCGCTGGACACAATTTATCTTTTCATAGAAATACCTCATTTCCTTTTTACTACCAAGCATCTATAGATTCAACAGTGCTTCAACTCTCTCTCAGGGTCAATGGATATCCCCTTCTCAGAGACTATATGCCCAAGAAGCTTCCCTTTAGTGACCCTGAATATGCATCTCTTAGGGTTGAGGGAGATACCATACCGATGACATCTCTCACAAATTTGGGCAAGGTGGGCGGAATGATCACGCCTATCCCAGGAAAAGACTATCAAATCATCCATATAGATGATTATGAATTTGTTGACTAGGCCATCAAACGCAATGTCCATATCCTTTTGAAATGTTTCCCCTATGTTGACAAGACTAAAGGACATTCTCTGATATGCAAACGTTCCCCACTTGGTGGTGAACATTTTTGATTAATGTAAATATAGGTTTTGAAAGGACCTCAAAACCTTTTAAAAAAAGATACTAGTGATAAGCATCAAAGGGGCATACAAACATAGTAAGCCTACATTAAAAAAAAGGTAGGACCCAGAGAGACACCCTAGAACTAAAATAGGAAAATACAAAAACTGCCAAAAGAATGCACAGTTTCTAGTACAACTTCTAGCACAAAGACTAGCACAATTTCCAACAAAAATTCTAGACTAGAAGAAGAAACATTACATCATTTTCTGGTAGGCTTCCTCAGCCTCCTTCTACATTTCTTCCATTTTGTCAATGGAATCCTTTTGCTCAAGCATCTCTTTTGGGATCTCAGGGAATTTTATTTTTATACCACTTCGGGTTCTAGAACCAGGGCCTGAGATTCCTCTCTTTTCTTCAATAGTAATTGTTGTATTTTCCAGCAAACTACTTTCTAGATAAGCGTATAACACTTTCAGGTTCTGAACCAAAACTTGAAGCCCAACATTACTATGCTTAAGGATGACCCGTATCATGTGCCCATTGTGGCTTATTTGTTCTTTCATTTCTTTTATCTTTTCTTCCATAGTCTCATTAACTCTAGTGGTGAACTCCTCATATCTGTTATTGTCATTTACCTTAATCATAAAAATTTTCTCCATTTCCTTGACCTTGGCTTTGGAAGGCTCCATTGCCTCCTACATCTCAGTCAATATTTGCTTCATAATCTTCATCTCCTCACTAAGCTAGTCTTCCATACTCGCCCCATAGTCCACTTTTCTTTTCAGGATTTTTTCATCTCTTTCAAAACTGACCTCTTTTGGGCCCATTCTCCATTTCTTACTGTTCCTTTTGTCAGCCTTTAAAGTTAGCTTCTTATTATGACCCTCCTCACCTTCGTCCTCATTCTTCTTCTCCTCTTTATCATCTCCCTCTTTTCCATCTCCCTCAATTTCTATTTATTTCTAACTTACTTCAGGGCCCTTGCCCTCTTCATCTGAAATAGGCATTTCCTCCTCTTCCATCTGAGAGTAATCCTTACTCAGCTGATCATCTTTCTCCTTTTCCAGATTATCTTTATTAGTCTCACTACCTTCATCATTCTGGTTCTATTTATCTTTTCCCTAATTCTCTAGGGTTTCAGCACTAGTCTCTTGTTTTTCCGCATTTGCTCTCTTCTTTGTTCTAACCCTTTTCTTTAGACTCTATTTTTTACTTTCCTGCTTAACCTGCCTCACAATCCCTTTAACCCACTTGGGGATAGGTTCTGGAATATGGTTGTGGGAATAATCAGAAACTAACAAAATGAGCCCCACATGGAGCACTATGTTACTCGATTTATTTCTATGCTCCATCACGCTATTATGTAATGAACTCAGGAGATAAAAAGGGAATGAAATATTTTTACCATGCTTGAAGTGGTTGGCTAGGATGAAGTGCAGATTGTAGATTTTAGAGTACCTACCATCCAAAGTAAAATACTTGGTGGTGAATTTTGTTTTGTCTCTATCCTCAAATTTAACCATAACTTAGTTATATCCAGAGTACCCATCCAGGAAGGACATCATTTGGGAACCGTTAACAATTTGTAGCACCTCATCTAGCGAGGGGAGAGGGTGATTGTCCTTCTTGGATGCCTTGTTCAAATTGTGAAAATCCACACATCGGCAGATCTCACCATTCTTATTTTTCACAAACCAGGTTGGTAACCCATGTTGTGTGCCAAATAGGAAAGATAATCCAGGCTGATAGCAGTTTCTTAACCTCTTGATGAAATAGAGGTTCGATCAATGGGTTTACCAGCCTCTGCTTTTTCCAGAAGTTCTTGGCATCTGGTTTTAATGGGATATTATGAGTCATGATGGATGTCTCATAGGTATTAAGATCCTCATACCCCCATGTGATCATGTCAATGTATTCTTGGAGAACCGTGAGAATCTTCTCCTTCTCTTTTGGGGAGCAGGAGGTACCAATGTGCACATTTTTTTCTTCATTGACCTGACTGATGTTAATCTATTCAAATTTTCCTCCCTTAGAGGAGGATGATATCTTATCTCGGCCCTAGGGTCTGAATCAAAGATGCATTCAAGAGATACCATCACCTTTGGGATGGTGTTGGTGGGTAGGTCGATGATCCCATCATCTTCTTCACCCTACCCGGTATCGTCATGATCCATTTCTTCCACTATCTAATCCTCAAAGACGCCAACATTGGCCATAAAGGATAGAATATGTTGGTCATCCTCAAAAATCTGAAAGTGAGTGATATTATCTGAGATGGACGGGGTGGGGACCATCTCAATAGAAAACTTCCAGAGCCAGGAACTAGCCATTGGCTCAAGGGTGCTAGCAGACACGGCAAGGGCATCTAAAACATAGTTATGTTTCCGAGGAATAAGTTCGATGCCAAAAGCATCAAAGTCTTCAATTAGGCTCTATGCTCGGTTGCAGTATGTAGCTAAACTTTTGTCATGACACGTGTATTGGCTCCAAACCTATTTATGATCTACTCTAAATCACCCATTTACCGAAGGCGGGTGATCTATTTTCTTAATGCAAATAGGAGTCTGAGGACCAAGGCCTCATACTCTATGACATTATTCATATAGTTAAACTATAGCCTATAAGATGCAAGGAAGGAATTCCCTCATAGGTTCATCAGTTCCACTCCGGCCCCACAACCTTGTTTAGACCAGGATTTATCAAACTTCAGGGTCCACAGGTCATTGTTCATTTTCTAGGGATAGGAAGGAAAAGTGGTGTTTGGATTGATTTTGGGAGGGTTGGGAGGTAATTCCTCTAGATCTAATGGTGCACGGGTGAGGTTTTCCTCTGGAGAAGCCTCTGGTTTAGACTCCTGGACAAATGACACCTTAGGTATGTTTTCGGATGGACTGTTTAGTCTAGGTGAACTGACTTTATGCTCTTTCTCCTAGAGTTTGTTGATGTGGTAGGTAGCAGTGACAATGCAAGGCTCATACTCCAGTTTAGAATGTTTTTGGTAGTGTACTTGGCACCAATTGTTGGAAAAGAGTGTGGCAGGAGTGGCCATGTTATCTTGTGAGTTTACCTCACCCCTTTGTTTCTTGTCCAGCACCTAAATTCTCTAAGTGACTATCGGATCTTCCCTAGGAGTAAAATCAAATCTTAGGATCTCCAGGGTCGGTACACCCCAAGTGAAGATTCAGAGAATAGGACTTTATTTACCTTCCTAACTTCTGTGAGGGCCTACTTCATTTTGGGTTCACTCTCTACCCAAATTTGATTTGATTTCCCCTTCTAGGGGAGCCACAAGTGAGAAGTTTGTGGAGAAATACCCATTAAGGGCCTTAGACCAACTCTAACTTAATAACATTTCATAGGTTTCAAGGATGTCCTACACTTGGATGTCTATTGTGCCTGATATTCAGGGGTCTTGGATAAGCTAAATCTAGAATTTTTTTAGCTCACCTACATTTTCACAGTAGGTTTGTCCAATTGGACTACTGCACCTTCGAATGGAGTGGGAGTGAGTCTAAGCTTCTGGCATATGGATAAGGGAATGACGTTGCCCAAAGCATCAAAATCTACCAGGTAGTTGTATAAGTTCTTCCCTTGAATTTTCAAGCCTAGTAGGAAGGGAGGATCCTCTGTGTTTCCCCGAAAGATAGCTGAGTTGGCATCATCAAACACAACAGTCTTTGGTGGACGATCGACAGATTCTAGCTTTCCCAAGAGATTTAGAAGGGACTTCTTCTGCTCAGGACAATTCAACAAAACCTCCATCAACGTCATAGAGGTGGTGGTTTTATCTAATGCCTTAGTGATGTCAAACCTTCCCCCCATGTAAAGTTGACTTCCCTTGGCTAGATCCCTGGTTTGGTTAGAGCCAGGTCCTTTTGGAGGGAAGGAGTGATCAGTTGTGTTAACTTGGGAAGGGGTATTCTTGGGAGGTGTTGGCATATAAGCTGGCCCTTTTCCTGCCTAACTCTGAGTTTTGTAGGGAGTCTGTGGGCTAGTGAAGGCATTGGCCTCAAAGGCTAGGATAAATTCATCGAAGAACCCTTTCAATTTGGGCTTTTCTTCATCCTCTTCATCTATCTCAAAGAAGATGGTCTCACACGTGAAGGCACTGTGAGTAGGCTCTAATGTGGATGGTTTCGGGGGAGTAGGATTGACAAGTTGTTGTCTATCTGATTGGGAGATCATAATGATCTTCTCCATTATGGCACAGTTCACCTCAGAATGAGAGCCGGTGTCATGCAATCTACACCAATTGGTCAAGGGGTGGAATTCTGCAAGCTGTGTAGAATGACTAGGTCTAGCACCACCTTGAGTAGTGTTTTGGTTTGGAGGAGAACCTCCGATGTTTGCATTGTTGTTCCATTGCTGTTGATTGGGCCGAGGCCCATTGTTGTAGTTTCTACCTTTGGAGTTGGTTTTTCGTTGTTTAGAGAAAATATTCCCTCTCTGGGAATTGGTATTGTGAGGTGCAGAAGGCCCCACCTTCAGCTGTCCCATGTCCATCGTCAAGGAGGACACCAATTGCCAGAGGGATTCAACCTCGGCAAATAGCTAGGTAGTTGTGTCATAGTGTGACGGTTGTTGTATTGGGTTCCCGGGGAAAGTGGCAGCAGCTCCTAGAGTTGAGGATGATAGTCCTCCAGCTATAGGAACCTAGAAGAAAGGTACTCTAGAGGGTTGTGTCAAGGGTTGTTGCATTTTCTACGGTTGGTTCCAGGGAACCAATTTCAGACTTGGTATTTTCTGGGCTTGCAATGGATAAACGTATTAGGCTTTCTGGTCTATCAATGGTGGTCCCATGGCCATCATTGGGGCACCCATTTCCAGATTGGGGTTGTATCCTTTAATGTAAGAAGTTCCATTGGGTACCATGTTGAATGGCAGGCTCTATCCAATCACGTCGGGAGCTTTTCTCAAATTGCGGGACAATTCTAGGGCTAGGTTGTAAACCTTTCCCAGAGTATTCCAATCATTTACGATAGTGGTTCTCCAAAGGAGAGTGGCAAAAATGGGGTCCAAAGAATTCAGGTATGTCTGGATGGTTACGTCAGTAGATGGGATAAAGGGGCTTGTACACCACTTCAAGGCACATTGGAATCGATGGTTGAATGTGGTGAGGGGTTTGTTTGGTTCCTTCCTTATGGAGATAAACTTGTTATAGGACCATGTTGGGTCCATGTGAATGTGGAAGGCTGCCAGGAAGGTGTCTTCCATATCCTGCCAACTATTGATGGATTTGGCCAAAAAGTTGAGGTACCATTTTAACTCATTCCATCCTAAGGATAGAGGGGACATCTAGGTTACAACATCTTGATATTGTACCCAGTGTTAGTTCATGACATCCTTATAGGCTTGGAGATTTTCTTCTGCAGTTCGTGGGCCTAGATGCTCATATCTAGGATAGATCTTCTCTGGATGCAAAGGAAGATTGTTAGTGACACCAGGGAACTGCCTTATTGGGGACCCAATGTTACCAAAGTAATTTTCCATCAGGGCTGCTAGATTTTGGCTACGTTGAGCATTGGTCCTCAGGTTTATTTGAGGAGCCTAGGTATTCTGCGGTGTAGAAAATCCCCAGATAGGGTTGGATGGTTGTTTGGTTTGCAGGGTCCTTTTCTTCCAAGCAGGAGGCTTGATTTCAAAAAACTTACCAAGATTTGGGGTTTATCAAAGGATTATTTCAAAATGTAAGGGTGAAAAAGACCCTATCCCGCTAAAGACTCAGTTCCTAAAACTATGGCTTGGGGAACCCTCTGGCGGTGTAAAATTGAAATCTTTCAAAGGGGATGAGCTCATGCCCTCCTTCTAGCGTCAGTTTCTATTGATGAGAATTTGTGAATGGTCTGATCAACAGAAATATGTTGTCACCATGTATCGGGGTACCGACCAACTTTGCCTGTAAAGGTTCTCTGGAGAACAAATCCTCTAGGCCTTCAAGCACCTGAGTGTTGGGTCTCGACAATGCGGGGAGCTACGCTGGGCAAGTGACTACTTTATTTGGGGGGATAGCTGGTTTTACTCATCTTCTTCAGGGATTTCGACAATGGGGATGGGGTTTTCTACAAGCATGTTAAGTTTACCAAATAAAAAACAAAAGATAAGCCAAAGTTAGATTTTATTACTTCCACTTATAGTTATGCAACATATTTCCAAGATCAACAATACTCCAATGAACTATACTAAATACTGAATACATACAGAATTCATGATTCATACATATTCAATAGCAAGGGGTAAATGAGATCATTAATCTAAACAAAACATTAGATTAAAGGATATTAGAAACATACAACACAAAATATATTGCTAACTCAAAGAATAAAGAATTTAGAAAATTTCATCCTGCTAGTGAAAATCTCTAGAATCTGGAGAGCTTTATTGTGCCTTGTATGTTTTATAAGCCTCTGAAAGCTGGGGAATTCCCTCTTCATTGATTCCCTTGATGCATGATTGGTGGTACTTGTTTGCCTCCACTTGCTTGCCCAAATCTAGGGCATTCCCTTTGAATTCCATGACCATCTTTGTCACATCATAGGCCTGGAACATCATGCGAGATAAACGTGACATTTTTACTCCGTCAAAATCCCCCAGGGATTGGTACCGTGACTCTATTAATTTGTCAAACTTTCTGACTACATGATCTACCAGAGTGCATGTATCTGTGCTAAAGGGATTGACTCCCGAAACCCTTGTAACAAATGCCTTCTATAAATTTAGAGAATATTCTACTTTGGGGACTTTGTCCCTCAAGGCCCCTACCATTTTCTTTCTAATATCCAATTTGAGATCAAGTCTGGAGTGCTGAACCCAGATGAAATCAAAGGACTCCTCCCCCAAAATTCCCATCTCCACGATGGGTTCCTCCCCAAGGTTCATGAGCTCCCCTAGCTCGCTCATCCATGCCTCGTATTTCTTGGTCTGTCCCTCTCATATGAAAATTGTATTTTTGGCATGGTGTAGAATGTTGCCAGCTGTATGTAGGTCTGGGAGAGTTGCTACTAGGAAATGTCATACATTTCCTACCTACTTGGCTCATACCCAGTCGTTGACCACCTATGCTTTTTTTTTCATGTTCCTTAATGTGTTGAAATCACCCTGTAGAAGCGGTGCTCCGGATGCAGAAGCTTCCAAATGAATTTCAGCCAATGGTCGTGCGAGCTCTGTCAATAACCTGACAAGATTTACATTTTTCTCTTTTTCTTCTTTGAGCCTCTAGGGTTGTTTTTTTTAGTGGGCCTCAATTGTCGGGCTGACCTCTTTAAGAAGTTCTAGTTCACCCTACTTATCCCTCTTCCCTAGAGGAACCTTTGTGATCATGTATTTTGCAGCACTTACCACTACTTCCTCTTTATTTGGGGGAAGTATCGTGATGACTGCAACTATATCTCCACTCAGACCAGTTTGAATAGAGTGGAGTGTCCATGCCTTCTTCACCTTGGGGAGGCTTTCACTTTGTGTCATCATCTTAGCAAGGGAGAGATGGGCTTTTAACACCACTAGGGCCTTTCTCTTCTTCACTTCTACCAACCATTATGGTGGTGGGGGTGGACTTGCTACTAAGGCTTGATCATTGGTGTCCTCTTTAGGGTTCTGCTACTGGTCCCCAACATTTATAGTCTTATCAGACTCTTTTTCTATATTCTCGGGGTCACCTACACTATCCACCTTTGTGGTATCAATAACTTCTACCTCGGTGCCCTTGTCCTTAGCAGCATGTTAGGATTTTTCTTGTATGAATCACAATGCTTGAAATGTCTATGTGAACCTTGTACCTTCTACTCCTGATTCAGAGACAAGAAAAGCCTAATTTCTAAGGACTTGATAAGGTCCTTCTTCATTTTTGAGCTCCACATATGCTCAGGGAAGTTTTACCTTTTAAGATGGCTGTTAACACAGTATTTATTGATGTGGACACTGATTTGTCATGTATCTCTATTGAACCAGCTTATAAAATACCTTGTAAATGATCAAGCATAATCATATACAGGATTTAACCATACAAATC
>MU225498.1:103218-129783 GCA_018584345.1 Thuja plicata | reverse complement strand
GAATGAACCAAGGGCTAAAGGGGAACTTGGGACCTAGAGTTCAAAAAACTGATTGTTATTGACATGACCGATAATTAGTCATACTAGGCTGACATGGGGGGTCATGTGGTCATGCAATAAAGGGAGTAATGGCATTGAAGGTGATAGTTGTCTGAACACTCGAGGGAATGAATTCCACTTGGGCTGGTTTTGAATTCTCATGTGTGGGAGAATTAAACATGCCATTAAGATAGAAATGACAAAGGAGAGAGAAAACCTACAAACTCAACCTAGAGAGGTGCTGAGTTCAAATTTGCAGACACCAGGTGGGCGAGCTTGACATTTGTTTAAATGCAAAAAGTTCACGGTGAGCTTGCCACCAGATGGGAAGAGAACATACAAGAATGTACATAAACTACAAGCCCCTACATAGAGGGCCAAAGCACAACTTGTAGGCCAGCCCAAAACAAACCTATTTACACCTATTTACAGACAATTTATAGAATTTACAAGATATACACAAGAACTACATTATTTTACAACTACAAAGAGGGTGCACATCCCTCTAGGAGAGCCATCCCACCAACGGGAGGTGATGAAGAATAGAATGGGAAAATGAAGAAAACAAAAAAAATAGAATGAAATAAAACCAGAAATGAAACCCAAAAGAAACAAGGAAGAACCATAAGGGCCTACCTAAAAACATGAGGAATGCAGGAGGACGACCATGACAGGGAAAACTTTAGTGGTGAATATTCGCCATTTGGCAAATCTCTCATGTCCGCGACCTGATATTTGGTGAATATAATGTGTAAATAAGGTTGTCCATGTCACCTAAACTTTATAAATATTGGGTCGAATGCCCAGGCCCATCGCCTATTGGTTTATGTATTTTTATTCTTTTCTATCACAATATTTCCATTCAAATTAATTGTTGGATACTATAAATTGAAACATTTTGCCTACAATTTCCAAAGCTTGTCATAATTGAAAACCATATTAGCCAATATGTGGTCAATATTTAAGGTTAGGGTATAGGTTACATGACATGTGTCTCTATTTTGGAGACTTTCAATGAAACTTTATGACTTTGAAAAATTTGTCCCAAAATAGATTTGACGTGTGTCTCTATTTTGGAGACTTTTGGGGGAGTCTTTGTGTCCTTTTAAACCTTGGCCAAAAATAGAATAATAATGCTTTCTCGGTATGTGTGCCTGTCACCATGAGTTTTTTCAATAATGAAAGATTCGCCAAGATTTTATAGAATTTTCATATAATTGAAAAAAAATCGCCAGTACAAATAATATTGTTTCCATTCAAATTAAAAAAATTAGCCAACAATATTAAATTTCCCCCTGCCCAAAAATAATGGAGGATTCGCTAGTATTTTACACCTTTTCCCATAAGGGGGTTTCTTAAAGTTTTCCCTGGAGCACGGGAGGTGCTCTGCAACTGATTAGCTTCAAATGACCATGAACGCACAACTTTGAGTTACTGTTAAGCAATGTTTAAGCTCTGAGAACAAATCACACTTAGTCACTACTAAATCACCTTGATCACCTTGAATCACTTTAGGTAATTTCTTCGTGGTAAATATAAAAATCAATGGTGAAACCCTATTTATACCCTTAGGGTAAAAACATCCTGCTTTCCTTCCGCAAATCTTGAGAAAGGCAAACCTCCGGACTCTGGGCCTAGGTATCCCATGCAACCGCACCCTCTAAGAAAAGAGGAAGTGGTGAATGAGAATCTAGGACTCTAAAATCCAGCTAGAACAAAGAAGACAAAAATATTCCAGGACTGGGTCCTGAAGGAAGAGAAACCAAAAAGGAAAGGAAAACACCGACCCCGCGGAGGCAAAGGCTGGAGGAAAACAAAAGGAAAAGAAACAAGGCTAAAGAAAAAATGGGGACCTGACATTTTGCCCACAAAATGTAGGGACGAGTATGCAGGGCATAACAGGTACTTTTCCTTTCCTTTGTGTATTACAACATAGTTTAAACCCATCATGCCAAAATCTTTCTTTCCTGGGTGGACTTCAGAATTTTCGAGATTGCTCACTAATAAATCTTACTTTCTCCCTTGATCTTTTCCTGTAACACTTCCCATACATAGATATTTATATATACACTTTTCGTGAACATAATATTAATTATCATATGTCCGAGGATGTATTCGAAAATACTTCCCCTTGGATATCTCTGAATAGAAGGTATAAGCTAGATTGGGGGTTTCACTTCTGGGTTTTAGGGAAAATAATATCCTCTTCTCCTAAATTAGAAGGTGTAATTGAATATTTCATTCTTTAATTGAATCTTTTATTAAGTAAGGTTATACATGTACTTGTTAAAAAATAATATTTATATAATAAAAATATTAAAAATATGACTCTTCTACTTCTTGTCATATAAAAATAGCAAGTAGCAATCTCAATGGTTTTAGATTTGTAGCAATCCCTACTAATAACTCTTTAATGTCGAATATCAATTCTAGGTGAGAGTAACACTAAATAGATCGTGATAGATTCTGTAATCTAACAAAGCTTATAAAATAATTAAACCTACTAGATAATTAAGTTTGCATCTCAAATGAAGTTAAGTAAAATCTACCTTACAGCTAAGCAAAATGAGGATAATTATTAAGCTCATTAATGTCGCACTTGAGCTATCAACATATAGGCATTACATCACTTTATGACAATTAATAAGCTAGCCTTGCCTTAATTAAATTAATCCCCAAAGTACAAATCTTACTTAAGATAGAAATTTAGTCTGTTAGGCTAAAATCTTGACAGGACATCTCACTCGTATTTAGGAATAGATTACTTGAAAAATACTAACGAGACAAGAGAAAATTCAAACATTGCATTAATGTTCCTTGTCTTGGCAATGTTCTTGGAGAGAGACAAAAAGATTGCAAAAGAAATTTGTGAAAAAATATTCAAAAAAGACATTCTTGGAGATATCAACATTGTCCTCATAACATTGATGAGGCCTTGATGATCCCCAAAGCTAGGAATTATGGGAAAGCCCTCATGGGGGATAATTTTTCCCCTAGATACCCTATTTTATGGTATGAAAGAAGGGAGGCTTTCAAGTCATCCCTTGTTTTAGGGGCCAAAACCTAAATTTTTTGATAACTCTCTTACATATCAAGCACCCAGATAACCCCAACTGGTTTGTCACATACTTAAAAGTTGAAAACTTTGCAAGTTTCAGGGATGCTCCAGATGGGACAAGTGTGGCTCTGACGATAAATGTCTCTGACAATGATAGTGAGGAAGATTTGGAGCTGTAGGGAAGGATGCCTTCCTGTGGGGTGGACCCTTCCACATCGGGTGGCATGTATTGGGGTAAAGAAAAATGATTTCTTCTTGGCTAGGAAGTCCCTTTTAACGCTTTAAATTTCATTAGATACTATGTTTAAGGTGATATCATTTGATTATTACTCATAGGCTATCATCAACTTATAACCCAATAATTTCCTTTTTGGTTGTTGAGGTACCACTCGGAAAAGACTGCAGCTGCATGTTTTAACTATAATTTTGGTTTATATCAAGAAATATAGTACAATTGTATAGACATTATAGATACCTAGAACATGCAAGATATGTTAATTTTACTTCCTTAGCACAAACATGTGGTATTAATTTAGACTTAGGCCCTATATGAATGAATGGAAGAATTATATTCCTTAATTAGCTGCATTTCTTTTAACGTGTTATATCATTATTTTACAGTCCTCTACATAGGCATGACTATTTTTAATGATCTAGTTGTTGTTGTGCATGCAATATTGTAAATATGATTTGATGTGAGAACATTACGCTACCCCCAATTGTTACAATTTTCTGAAGGTATGGGAGATGTATAAGAGGTGAACTGGATGCTTGGATAATCGACGATTCAATGTAATTATGTTTTTCAACACCAATTTTTTGGGAAAATATGATTTTCTATGAATTAACCTATTTTACAATTAAGGTTTTTATTTTAATTGGTTTAATGCAATTTGATATATATGTTAGGATTAAGTAATACTGAGAGGGGGGGAATCAATATTACAACACTTTAAACTTAAACTTATCAAATTCCAACTTAACCAGATAATTGCTCAAATGAAAAGAACATAAACACAAAACACACAACTCATAACACCATGAATTTATTCTCAAGGAAACCCTGGATGAGGGAAAACCTTGGTCGGGATGGTGATGAACTATAACTGATTGAATGTTTGAAGATGTTAAGTTGATGATCACCGAGCTACAGAAATTTAATGCAAGACATTAAATCAGTTAATGTATTGTATTGTCATTGATGTCAACTTGATATAATCTGATTGGTCATATTTATATTGTCAAAGACTTCAAAGAACCAAAGAGATAAAGGTTATGTTCTTAGTAATGCATAAAAGTTCAGTATACACAAAGTGACAATAAACATCGATGGATGGTGCACACTGATAGACATAGAACTATGAGAAGAGTCACAGTGATACCCGAGAAAGATACCTGAGTAAGCATTACCGAGCAAAATTAAAGTGATACCCAAGCAGAACTAAAATTCATAGTGTTGCCCCATGGAAAGACAACCCCAATAGATAGACAACCCAAAGGACAGACAACCCCGATGAACAAAGATGCCCGAGGACAACTGAAGTCAAGAACAAGAAATCAAGGAGTTAAACACCGATCGGAACTGAAGTTTAGAAAAGACAATAGATTTAGCTAGCAGGAGCTAATTATGGATTTAACTCGTTGATAATATTGTTTTCATGAAAAAGTTAAAAGCTAGAGATAAGCTAGAGATTTAAAGATAGTTTTATTTCATTTGTCAAAGAGAAATCTACAGGATAAAACTAAAGCATGCTTTAAAACAAGATTGGAGAGATTTTCGGATCACATCAAGAACAAGAAAGTCAAGAACCTAGAAATGGTGAAAACATGTCTATAAAAGAGACAAGCTATTCATTATGTAAATGAGGAATGCTTAAGAGAATACTGGTGAAGATTGAATTCTTCATACAGTCCTGATCATACAAGGTAAAGGAAAGAGCTAAAGATTTTTGCAGACACTGAGCAACTGAGAAGGATACACCATTCATTGAGTAGAAAGTAGTGGAGAAAAGTTATTGAATTGGTACATTGATCAGAAAGGTATAATGAGCTTACAATAGATCTGAAAAATCTGCAATTCAAGATTGTATTTATGAGCAAATCATTATATATCGTTTCAGTTTAACCATTGGATCATAAAGTTTCTTAACCGAGCAGGATCTAAACCATTCTTTATATATTGAGATACAATATCCCAAGGAGTATCAAAAGGTTTTCCATCTTGATAAGCATAGTGAATGCGGAGAGATCAAGTGATTAACTATTAGTGATAAATCCTCTAACGACTTCACACTTAACAGTGTGTTTTTAACCTTTAATAGGGTTGGCTCTTCACTGAGATCACTTTAGAAGAGTGAAAATTTTGGGTTACCGGTCCCAAGTGGTTTTTCCCCTAACAAGGTTTCCATGTTAAAAATCCATGTGTCAAATGTGTATAGTTCATTGCTTTGATGTTTTGCTTTACACATTACTAAAATAGGATTGATTGGTAAACACTAAGTCATTTACTGCATTTTGGTAAAGACTAACACTGCTATTCGGTAAAGCCTAAGAATAAAGATTAGCAAGGAACTCCGAGGAGTAGTTATTTGATAAGATTGTATAAATGCATACATCTTGTAGGGGAAAAGATAACTAGAGGTTTAATATTTCTAATATAAAGTTTTGGTTGGATTATTGGATTAATTATTAAGGCCACTGATTCGCCCCCCTCTCTCACTTATTCTAACAATTGGTATCAGAGCTTGTGTGCTTGAAAGGGAGGTTTAACAACCTAAGCTAAAGATCACAAGATGAGAAAGAGGGATGTGCCTAAGATAAACAAAAACAACTTTGCATCATGGCAAAGTAGAATAAGACTCCACCTATCAGAGTTTTTCAAATGATGTTACTCAATACTTAGATACTGAATATGTGTTTCCCACTGGACCTCATACACTTTATCAATTGAGATAAAAGCATGAACACAACATCATGATGATAAAAATTTCTTCCACTATCTCTGATCCTAAATTTGAAGATGTCAAAACATGCACCACTGCAAAGAAGATGTGGGACAAATTGAAGCTAGTACATGGAGGTGATGTCAATGTGCTAAGGGCTAAGGTAGAAAGCCTAAGAGGAAAATTTGATGACCTTAAAATGAAAGAAGGAGAAAACATCACTCTGTATAGTGGCAGAATCAAAGAGGTTGTAAATGCCATCCAAGGAGTATGAGGTGTACTTAAAGAAGAAACAGTGGTAAGAAAAATTATTAGAACCTTATTGCGTATTTATGCTATTAGATAGTCTTCTATACAAGAAATGAGAGTAGTAGCAAACAACAATGTTACTCTAGATAGTCTGATTGGTAGACTAGTTTCATTTGAGATGAATAACTATGATAATAGTGTCATACCAAATATTGAATCTGCTTTTGAATCTTCTTTGAAAATAAGTAAATGAAGTCATAGACACACTATGAGAAATGATAGTGAAAGTGATAGTGATGACCAAGAACTTGATGAGATTGAAGCACTAATGGCTAGAAGATTGCAAAGAGGAAAAGGTAAATACAAAGGTAAATTACCATTGGTATGTTTTAATTGTAAAGAGATAGGACACTTTGCTGCTAGATGCCTAGACAAAAGAAAAGATGATATAAGTAATGACAGAACTTATGAAAAGAAGTTTGATAGAGGTGATGACAGAGATTACCGAAGCAACTAACAATCTGATAGAAGAGATACCCAAGACTATAAGGACAAAGGGAAGAAATCTTGTTACCTGGCTGAGAAAAAAGTTGGAAATATTGACACCGAGTCTGATGAAGATATTGAGACAGTGATTGTAGTTATGAAGGATGATTCAGATGAAGAGGAAAGGTATGTACAAACTACACTCATATCTAAGGTTAGTAAAAATGATGTCTGGATTATTGATAGTGGTTGCACTCACCACATGACTGGTGGTAAAGAGAAGTTTGAAACTTTTGAATACTATAATGGTGGATCAGTAAGAATGGGTAATGACTCACCTTGTCCAGTTGAAGGTAAAGGAACCATAATGCTAAATAATCTGATCAGATGTGAGAATGCATACTGGGTGAAAGGGCTTAACTATAATATATTGAGTGTTTCATAGCTAAATAACACAGGCCACTGAGTTGCATTCAAGAACAAAAGGCTAAGATCTTTAATGAATCAAGAAGGTTGATCGGTACTGGTGAGTAGACAAAAGGTAACCTATTCTATCTTGATAGTATAGAGACCACTTGTTTAATGGCTAGAAACAAATACATATGGTTGTGACATAAAAGATTATGTCATGTGAACTTTGACAACATGGTTAGGATAAGCAATAAAAGGAAAGTAAGAGGCTTACCAAGCATGTCAAAACCTGACCATGTCAAGTGTAAGAATTGTAAAAAAGGTAAAATGAAAAAGTATAATTTCAAGAGAAAAATACACATCTAATGCTATTCTAGAATTAGTCCATACTGACCTATGTGGACCAATGAGAACACAGAGATACTATGGTGATAGGTAATTCATTCTATTTTTTGATGATTACTCTAGAATGATGACTGTTATGTTTTTAAAATAAATATCAGAAGCATTCAAGATGTTTAAATAGTATAAATCTATAGTGGAAAAACAAAGTGGAAAGGATCTAAAATTTCTAAGATCAGATAGAGGAGGAGAATTTGTTTCTGATGAATTCACTAACTTCTGTAATGAGCATGAAATTCAAAGACAGGTTTCTGCACCAAGAACACCACAACCAAATGGGATTGCTGAAAGAAGAAACATATCAATTGTTGATTATGCTAGAATATTGATGATTGAGAAAGGCAACACTCAAACATTTTGGAGAGAAGCTATCAGCACTGTTGTCTATACATTGAACCGACTTCAATTGAAGAAATACACAAATAAGACACCCTATGAGCTATGGTATGGATACACACCCAATGTAATTTACTTCAGAATTTATGGAATTCAATGTTATATTTTGAAAGAAGATAGAAATGGAAAGCTTGACTCCAAACGTGATGAAGGAATATTTCTAGGTTATTCTACCAAGAGCAAGGCTTATAAATGTATTAACAGATCCTCTAACAAAATAAATGAAAGTGAAAATGTCAAAGCAGATGAATTTGCTGAGAAAAATGATGAGGAAAGAAAAAAGGAACTAGAAGACTACAATAGGTTTTAATACTGTAAAGAACCTAACACTCTGCCCAAGAAATAGTGTATCACTCCTGAGTGACATAACAATGCACCCAAGCATTAGGCTGCAAACAGGAAAAATTAGGAAATTGCTCAAAATGATGTACTGAGTGATGAAGATATAAATGAAGGTCAAGATGATGATCAAAATGATGAACAAAGATCTGAACCAAAACTTTCCAAGTATGTCAGAAGACACCATCCAAAAAACCATATCATAGGAGACAAAAAGGCTAGAATGAGAATAAGAAGTAAGTCACTAAACACTAAATGTTTAATTTGTGATTTTGAACCTAAATATGTCTATACTGCACTTGCGAATCAAGAATTGGTCAGTGCCATGAATGAAGAAATTGAGCAGATTGAGAAGAATAGTACATGGACACTAGTACCAAGACCAGATGACAAGAATGTCATCAGTACCAAATAGATATTCAGAAACAAGTTGAATGAGAATGGAGAAGTCACAAGAAACAAAGCAAGACTAGTATGTAAGGGGTATGCACAAGAAGAAGGTATTGACTATGGTGAAACCTTTGCACTTGTTGCTAGGCTAGAAGGGGTAAGAATTCTACTTTCTTGTTCTGCATTCAAAGGATTCAAGGTATACCAAATGGATGTCAAATCTGCATTCCTAAATGGAATACTAGAAGAAGAAGTATACATTGAACAACTAGAAGGGTTTGTTAATCCAGACAAGAAGAACATGGTATGTAGACTAAAAAAATCTTTGTATGGATTGAAACAATCACCTAGAGTATGGTATGAAAGACTTCACTCCTATCTCATAAGTATTGGATTTGTAAGAACAAGTGAAAACATTAATCTATATTTAAAAGAAGATATTGATGCTAACACTCTAATTGCTAAAATATGTGTTGATGACATCATATTTGGAGGCAATGATATGTTATGCAAATCATTTGCTACTAAAATAAGCAAAGAATTTGAGATTTCTATGTTTGAGGAGATCAAATTCTTTCTTGGTCTACAGATTCTTCAACAAGATGCAGGCACCTACATCACTCAATCCAAATACATCAAGGAAGTGCTAAAGTTATTCAAGATGGAAGATTCCAAACCAGTTGGAAAACCTATGGCAACTGGATGCAAGCTGAAAAAGGAAGACAAGTCAACTGAGGTAAATCAAACTGTATATAGATCAATGATTGGAAATATAATGTATGTTTTACTTACTAGAGAAGATATAGGACATGCAGTTGGAATATTTGCAAGATTCTCTGCTAAACCCAAGGAATCATACATGACTGCTATGAAAAGAATTCTAAGATATCTAAAGAATACCAAGGACTATGGTCTATGGTATAAGAAAGAAGGCAAATTTGAGCTTCAAGTCTATAAAGATGTTGATTGGGTTGGAAACATAGATGACATGAAGAGCACAATAGGAGGAGCATTTTTATGGGTGACATACTTGTCACATGGATAAGAAAGAAGCAAGGATGCATATCACAATCTATTGCAGAAGCAGAATATGTGGCTGGTGATGCAAATTGCTCTAATATTGCATGGATCAAGCAATTGCTGGAAGGTATGAATATGAAAATCCTTGATCCGGTAATTATCTTTTGTGACAATACTAGTGCAATTAACATTTCAAAGAATCATTTCATGCATGCTAAGACAAAGCATATTGCAATCAAGTATCCTTACTTAAGGGAACAAGTACAAGAAAAAGAGGTAATACTGTAATATGTGCAATCAAAAGAACAGTTGGCAGACATATTTACAAAGCCATTGCCTAAAGATATATTTGAGTACCCAAGGAAAAGACTAGGGGTCATAGCCTTGTCTACTAATCACTAAGGTGACTAGGAGGTTGCATCAGCTATACATTATCAGAAGATCATTCATGTTGATGCAAGAAAAGAGATGGACTGCAAAGATATATCAGTACACAACAAGGTACTTATTGAAGGTATTATATTTTTCCATTAGTATATAAAAGGGAAAAAATGCTACACCATCAGTCTATACTACACCGATAGATAGGGCACTTCACACTACCTGACGCTAAGGTTGCCCGATACTGCCAAGTACAAAGCATCCAGACAAACACTATTCAGTGTTACCCGATGACAAAAAGGACAAGGGAACCTGACGAGTGACAAACAGTGCAACCTAATGGAACAAAAAAGAGAGGAACAAGATAGATGAAGGGAACCCAATGATTAGTTCAACAAAGGAACATCGACAAACTTTCAGTTCAACCTGATGGTCAAGAACTGATAGTCAGTTACATCTCGCAAAAAGTGGATCTAACTTTCCACGTCAAATAAATCACTAAAGTTTTATATTTATCTTCTTGATTTGTTTTAAATCCATTATGTGTAGAGAAATTAATGTAATTATTATTTTTTTAATCATTTTAATTGTTTTAAAACATGCAAACTGAAATATCAAGGTCAAGTTGTATACCTTGGATCTAGAGTTAACTTTGTAATGCGTGATTCTAGAATAGGTCAAATACTTGTATAAATAGATGCTCAAACTATTGTGAACATGTTGTTTGATGATGATTTAGCCACTGAGAGAATCTAAGGATCAGACAAGAGAATTCATGCAGAAGGACAAAAAATGATCAATTCATTTTCAAGAAAAGAACACAGGCTACCGATGAGTAGAGAAAAAGTATTAATCAATAACTATAGGTAATATTCATAATATAAGAGATTTAATGGATCTATGATCAAAAATAATAGATTGCATACAGTCAGGTCAAACATATTGTACTCATTCTAACAAGTGTAGTACACTTAAGAAATCCTTTTAAGAAAGGCGGACCTAACAATCCTATTGTAAATCTCTTAACCAAGTGCACACTTAAATCAGTGTTGCTAAAGCTCTTAATAGAGTAGATATTAATAGGTCTCCACTTTAATACTCCTAATAGGGTAGATCATCAGAAGTGATCAATTGTAAGCCTTTACTGGCTCCCTTTCATTTTGCAGATAGTGAAGTTTTTTGGCTGCCATCCCCACCTAGTTTTTACTTCCTAACAGGAGTTTTCTGCGATATCATATCTTGTGTTATGTATTTATTACTTTCATGAATGTTTCTATGAATGATTACAAACAATTAAAGATTATGAATTAATAGTACTTGCATAAGAAAGAACATTAGAAATGGTCGGTAATACAACAAAGATTGTTTACTAATGATGAAAGGTGAAAAGAGTTAAAAATTTTAGAGGTACTGATTCACCCCTCCCCTCTTAGTACTACTTCCTATTAATCCCAACAATTGGTATCTGAGCTAAGTCTCTTCTTGGAAAGCTTAAAGGCTTAAGGGGAAAGATCATACAATGGAGAAGTACAAACTTGATAAAAATATTGAGAATAAAAATCTTGAAATATAGATGTTCTATGAATAGTATAAAGAAGCAAGAGTTAAGATGAGAGAGTTGCTGGATGAGAGCAAAGGTATGGCAACTCAAAAAAATGAAAAAGATTATCAAGAAGAAGAGATTCCAGATTTCTTTGAATCTTCAGGATCAAATACAAGTATTGCATTAGACACGTCAGAAGAGAACATCACAAATCTAAAGGAGATCAATCAACATCTGATAGAGAAAATAAAGATGTTTTAAATTGGTCAAGAGACCCAAATGGTAAGAATTATTGATGTGATGAGTTCTGCTAGACAAGCTGAAATAGAAAGAACACTAGCTACTAATGATAGGAGGAAGATTGCAGAGAAGCCACAAGAAAAGGAGTTAGAAATTCAAAGACATGTTGAGCATCACCATGAGATTACAAATTAGATTATTCTTATGAGTCAAGAAGAAAACCGAATGAATATAGAACTCATTAAAAGAGTATAGGCTATCGGTGAACTAAGAGAAGAGAATGAGAAACTAAAGCATGAGGTTAGAGTTCAGCAATAGCATAATGAAATTATCGGAAAGGTTGAAGAAAGAAATAAAAGAATGGATGATTTTCTTGAAGGACAATGAAGAGTCAACAACAACAATGGTTTAGGCTTTACCAAAAATGGAGAATCATCAAATCAAGCCAATCCAAAGAATGTCTATGAAAATCTAAGACCAAGAAATCTTACATGAAAACACTATGGAAAGCAAGGCCACACATCAAATACGTGTAGAGGTAAAATGAAAGGTATTCCTAAATCTACATCTTCATTCATAGGATTCTATTATAAATATAACAAGAAAGGACATAAAGCATATGCATGTAAGTCTAAGATGGAACAACATACCAAAGAAGGAAACCTACATGGACAAATACTATCCTACATGAAAGATGAATGGACACACAACTAATGAATGTGGGAAAAAGAAAAGGCAAGCATGGAAGCCTAAAGGTCAAGAAACTCCCTATCAACCAAAGAGAATCGATAATCAATATGTATGGGACTATAGTACTTAGACAAACTATACAACATGTGGTAGATATGGTCACATTGCTGCAAACTGCATGAGGGCATGGACCGAAAGGTCTAGAGGCTGGACAAACCCCAGAATGGCATGCTTACACTATCACAAAGTTGGTCATCTCAAGAAAGACTACAAAGACTGAATGACAGAGACAGGCATTTATCCCAATGGAAACACCATTGAAGATATCTGGAGGGCTAGAGACAAAATGTGGAGAAAATATTCAAGCAATGATGAAGATGGACCAAGAAATGCAAATGGTGACACCCCATCTAATGGATCCGGTGACATCACCACCTGCACTTAAGTTGAACAAGTAAGTATGGAACTGCACTACACCAAGTCATATTTTGCATCAGGTCCATTATACAATTGATATATAGTCAAATTCTTCATGAATAAAGATGCATATTATGTTACTTGTTACAATTTTGAGAAATCAACCCCGTCGGTAAACACATACCAAAAATCATCAGTGAATATAAAGGATGAGTTGTCTACACGTACCGAGAATTGTTGGTCAAGACATAAAATGGCTAAGTTGCTAATGTAACCCGACACCCGTTGGTAAGGAAGAAAAGTTATAAAGTTGTCATGATAGAACACTGATATCCGTTGGTGAAAGTAAAAATATTAACAGCCATCCCAAGCATCCTGACAACACCGACGATGATTTTGAAAGTCTTCCTGATGAACTCCATCTTCATGACCCAATGAGTCATTGAAAATTTATGATATACTTAGGGAAAAAGTCTATAAATACTCGATGGGAGCACTTCACTTTGCATCCACAATTTGAAGAGAAAAAGTAGAGCAAAAGCAGAGCGATAAAAGATTAGATAGAAGAGAGACCTCAAATTGATCCAACACATAGCAAATAGATCATTCACCAGTATCATGGATCAAAGTAAATACTAAAGGCATCAAAGAACACTGTTGTTATTTTCAAGAAAGCCCTAAATTTTCAGGAAAGCCCTAAATTTGAAAAATGATGCAAACCACTTTAAGAACTGTAAAGATCAAGAATGATAAGAAGAATATGGTTAGGCTGATAAAGAATAGCACATGTGTAGAACCAAAGTATAAGATATGCCCAGAGATTGCAACACAACCTGATGAATCCGGTGCATTTTCTAAAATTCCACCTAGGGTTTTGCTAATAGAGGATGTAAGGTCCTACATTTAGTGCAAGATCACTAAAATAGGTGATCTGGAGATGGACGAAGCTTACAACAAGTTGTGTGATGTAGAAGGGAACCTGAAGGAAGAGCACAATCACTTAGAGGTTAAAGGGATAATTAATGCCCTATCTTTCCCAAGGGACTTCAAAGCTGACTAGAATAGGTTAGTTTTGAGTAGAATGCATGATCAGAAGCTATGGTTAGATCAACCTAAGAAAATCACTAAGGATGTCCTTCATGTTGTAACTAGTAATCCAATAACTGACAAGCCTAAGGCACATAAGCATCCCTCCAGGCTAGAAGTTGAAAATCTCACAAAAGCTATGTGGGATAATAGAGGCCTTAAGGTTAACACCATCACTGATGAAGAACTAAGATTCGGTTCATGTTTAATTAGGTACAAGATCTTCCAAGAAAGAAGGCTTAACAACATTGCATCTATAGCAGTAAGAACAACTTACAAGATAGTGACAAAGGGCATACAGATGGATTTATGTGAGATCCTATTGAAACAACTTGATGATAACATGACTACAATAAGGTCTGTAAAGACTAACACATGTAAGTTCGGCTCACTTATCATGTGTATATTTTTCTACTTTCAAGAATACTTTCCTTCAGTAGGAAAAGTAAAGTGGGATACAACAAAACCAATCACATTATAGATTAATGACCTTATCAAGTCATTAGGAGATAATTTTGATTCAGTTATGACTGCATACTTCCTTGAATTCAAGGAAAAGATGATGGAAAGAGTAAGGATCCCTCAGCAACTAATTGAAAAACATAGGGATGAGATATGTTCTATGGTAGATACAGACTTTACCCACATAAAACTAGTTGTACCAAGAATAGCTTGGTTAGCCCCTCTTGATTGTGAATTCAACATAGATCAAGCAACCAGTGCTATTGATGCATTGATTAATGAGCCAATTGACAACAAACAACCAAGGTCTGGCACTTATGAAGAGGCGAGGTCAAAGATAAAAAGAGGCCTAGAAATCAAAAAGATTGTTAACAAGAAGAATAAAATGGTTAAGAATCTTTAAAATATTCTATCAGTTAATGAGGAGGAACAAGAAAAAATAGAGGAAACCGATGAATAGGGTACCATCATTGAAGGGCAAGATGAGCAGAAATTAGATTCTAAGGAAACTAAATCTGATACACCTCCACCTCCTACAAAGAAACAAAGGACAAGGAGTTAAACTGCTAAGACCGATACCACACCTCTTAAGAAAGGTAAAGTAAGGACCTATAAGAGGAAGCAGCCAACAAAGAAAACAAAGCAGCAAATAGAGAAACAAACACCCACTAAGAGGAGGAAAAGAATGGTCGGGACTAAAGCTGACATTGAGGATTCTAAAGAGGATGAGACTGATGTAGTGAAGAAAAATTTCAGAAATCAAATAATTGATGAGGCTGCTGAATCTATTATTGCATCTAGCACCATGTATGACAAGAAAACTAGACAATGGAATACACCTAAACCAAAGGACCAAAATAAGATACAAGAGGCAATCATCAGGTCAATAGTAAAATTCAAATATGTACCAACTAAATTTGTCAACCAAATACCCAAAGAGATGGGTAATAGAATATCTCGACAATGGTCATATGCTCTACAAACTAAAAGAGAAGCAAGGGAGAGGGTACTTGTCACACTTATGCCTCCTGAATCTAAGATAGAAGAAATCAAAGAAATAATGAAGAAGCACTCAAGCAAATTTTTAGCCAAGATAAGAGTTTACAAAGTGCTAGAGGATAAGTTTATAGAGTTGGACAAAATGATCAAGACTAAATGGAGACAACTCCTAGATCTACCTACAAAGTCAACAAGTCGTGAGAATCAATTACTTCTCACTGACACACCTCATGTAGAGGAGGAGAAAGATAAGGAAAGTCCTAAGCACATTGCTTTGGACAATGTTGAAGATATGGAACCAATAGATTTGGACAAAGTCATGGATGATCTTGACATTCAAGACATCACACGTTATGACACTGATAAGGATCCACAAAAAGAAGATGATGTAATATTTATATCTCTTAAGGATCATGAAAAGAAACAAGAGTTGAAGACAACATGGCATAAAGAAATGAATGTTGCTGATGAGATATGGTAGGACACTTCAGTCATTGACATAATAAAACCAGACCCTATAGAGCAGATACAAAAAGATGAAGATGTCACTGCTCAAAAAGACCAAACTGACAAGCAAGACACCACTCTAGATACAACACAAGCTAGCACACAAAGCAATATGCCAATATTGATGAAGGCCATTAATATACTAGAAGGTAATGAAGGATCTACTGTAGAAGATACAAGCACACCCGAGGATAAGGGTGATGTAGAAGCAAAAGACACCATAGATGACACAAAGGACACAACTGCAGATCAAGCTGCAACTGATGATCAAAAAGATAAGTCTACTAATCAAAGTAAAGAGGAAGCACAAAAGGTAGAATAGGACATGCAGAAAGAAAAGAGTGAAGAAACAAAGAAAGATGAGCTAGAGAAGAAAATAGAAGAAAAATTTGTAGTGACACCCAAGGTTGATGGAGAGACATCTTCACAAACCTGACAGGTGCACCTTGAGTAGAAAAAACAAGAAGCATCTTCAATAAAGCCTTCACCAAGCACTTCATAGAGGAAAAATGAACTAGCAATGGTAGTTCATACATATGCATCCACACAAATCTCAAAGAAGAAGAAGAGCAAGCATAAGAATCCAGTCACTCTAGATGAAATCAATGAGATTCCAATTTGTGATCCCAAGACATTGGATCCAACTGAATTAACAAAGTATGCAAGACTTTATGAGAGAAAAGCAATGCAAGAAAATTTGAGAAAAGCCACAAAGGAAGCTAAGGTACTTGAAATAGCATGAGCCATACTTCAACAAACTGTACCAGATGTAGACATTGATCAAACAACCCCAATGCTTGATCAATTAGTGGTTCTCATAGATGCAGTCACATCTCAAAACATGGATGTTGAGAAGGTCATGGAAGAAAGACTTGAATAGAAATATGAGTTCAAGATAGCAGAAAACATAAGCCAAGAAGTGGCTTTGCAAAAGGTAAAGATTTCTGAATTGGTTAGCACAATAGATCCAATAATCTCAGAAGCTATAACATTGATAAAAAAGTTATGCACACTAGATCAAATCATGAAGGAGTATATCGACAAGATAGCACAAATAGATGTTGATCTTCAAAAAAGTGCACAAAGTCTCATGAATAGTGAAGAGGCAATAAAATTGCACAATGAGAAACTCAAGCAAGCTCAAAAATTGAGACAAGACATTCAGATTGCAGAGACCAAGTTTAGAGATGAGGTAAATGAGTTTCAAGCACAACTCTTACCAACACTCTCACTACTGCAACAAGATATGAAAGAGGCAAAAGCACTAATTGCCACCCCATAAATGTTTGTCCTAGACAACATTTATGATATGCATGCATGGATAGAGCTAGAACGCATGACACTAGAACTAATGAAAGAAAAATGGGAGAAATTGCTCAAAGATATCAAGAACACCCTCTCACATATTCTTGACACATTGTAAGTTACACATTTTTGGCATCTTATAAGTTTTAATTTTTTGTCATGAGTATCAAATAAAGGGGGAAGTGATATGTACATACAGTTTAGTTAGTGTAAAGGGGGAAATGATGTGTACAGTAAAAAATTTAAAAGAGAAAAGAATAGGGAGTGTATAGTACAGAGGCAAGTATACATGTACATATATTTATACTATACTAATGCATACAGTTAGCAGGAGTCATATAATGAAAAAGATATATACATGGTGTGCATACTAAACACTTTAGTATTAAACACATATCATTTTTTGATACTAATGTCAAAGGGGGAGATTGAAGGCATTATATTTTTCCATTAGTATATACAAGGAAAAACATGATCTATACCATCGGTCTACACTACACCGATGGACAGGGCACAACACTACCCAATGCCAAGGTTACCTGATACTGCCAAGTACAAAGCACCTCAAAAAACACTATTCAGTGTTACCAGATGACAAAAAGGACAAGGGAACCCGACGAGTGACCAAAAGTGCAACCCAACAGAACAAAAAAGAGAGGAACCCAACAGATGAAGGGAACCCAATGATTAGTTCGACAAAGGAACATTGACAGACTTTCAGTTCAACTCGACGGTCAAGAACCGACAGTCAGTTACATCTCACAAAAAGTGGATCTGACTTTCCACGTCAGATAAATCACTAAAGTTTTATATTTAGCTTCTTGATTTGTTTTAAATCCATTATGTGTCAAGAAATAAATGTAATTATTAATTTTTTAATCAGTATAAATATTTTAAAACATGCAAACTAAAAGATCAAGGTCAAGTTGTATACCTTGGATCTAGAGTTAACTTTGTAAAGTGTGATTCTAGAATAGGTCAAATACTTGAATAAATAGATGCTCAAACTATTGTGAACATGTTTTTTGATGATGATTTCAGCCACTAAGAGCATCTAAGGATTAGTTCAATAAAGGAACTCTAACAGACTTTCAGTTCAACCCGACGGTCAAGAACTGATAGTCAGTTACATCCCGCAGAAAGTGGATATGACTTTCCACGTCAGATAAATCACTAAAGTTTTATATTTAGCTTCTTGATTTGTTTTAAATACATTATGTGCAAAGAAATAAATGTAATTATTATTGTTTTAATCAGTTTAACTATTTTAAAACATGCAAACTAAAATATAAAGGTCAAGTTGTATACCTTGGATCTAGAGTTAACTTTGTAATGCATGATTCTAAAATAGGTCAAATACTTTTATAAATAGATGCTCAAACTATTTTGAACATGTTGTTTAATGATGATTGTAGCCACTAAGAGCATATAAGGACCAGACAAGAGAATTCATGTAGAAGGATAAAAAATAATCAATTCATTTTCAAGAATAGAACACAGGCTACCAACGAGCAGAGAAAAGGTATTAATCAATCACTATAGGTGATATTCATAATATGAGAGCTTTAATAGATCTGTGATCAGAAATAATAGATTGCATACCATTAGGTCAAACATATTGTACTCATTGTAACAAGTGTAGTACACTTAAGAAAGCGTAGTACACTTAAGAATTCCTTTCAAGAAAGGTGGACCTAACAGTCCTATTGTAAATCTCTTAACCGAGTGCACACTTGAATCATTGTTGCTAAAGCTCTTAACAGAGTAGATCTTAACATGTCTCTAGTTTAATACTCCTAATAGGGTAGATCATCAGAAGTGATCAATTGTAAGCCTTTACCGGCTCCCTTCCATTTTGTAGATAGTGAAGTTTTTTGGGTGCCATCCCCACCGAAGTTTTTACTTCCTAACAAGAGTTTTATGTGATATCATATCTTGTGTTATGTGTTTATTACTTTCATGAATATTTCTATGAATGATTGCAAACAATTAATTATTATGAATTAATACTACTTGCATAAGAAAGAACATCAGAAATGGTCGGTAATACAATAAAGATTGTTTACTAATGATGAAAGTTGAAAAGAGTTAAAATTTTTAGAGGTACTGATTTACCCCTCCCCTCTCAGTACTACTTCCCATTAATCCCAACACTTATTTGCATCGAACATCAGAGTAATTGATGGAGAGGAAATTCAAGGAATATAGTATGATAAAGAAAAAGATAGAGTTTGGCATTGTTGTCAAAGGGAGAGAAGTATTCAAAGGGAGAGATTATATCCATATGAAATATCTTCCATGACCATAGAAAGGGAAAGAAATATATACTTATGGAGAGAAGTATTCAACAAAGAACTACCCTTCAAAAAAAGAAATAGTCAAAGGGAGAGAACACATGAGAGAAAGATTCAAAGAAATAACCATCCATCCAAGGGAGAGACAAAGACATAATTTCTACATCTATCGAGTGAAGGGAATGAAGAATGAAGAAAGTAATCTGCAAGAATCAAATCTAAGCTAGAAGAGCTTACTGAGAGCCAGATATTTGTATTGGTTATAGAACATAAATTTTGGTAGAAATTATGGAACTACAACTGATATATTTCAAAATGTATTATGTAGTATGTTGACATCAATGCAAAAGGGAGAGATTGATGAACTATAATTGATTGAATGTTTGAAGATGTTAAGTTGATGATCACCAAGCTACACAAAGTTAATGCAAGACATTAAATCAATTAATGTATTGTATTTTCATTGATGTCAACTTGATATAATCTAATTGGTCATATTTATATTGTCAAAGACTTCAAAGAACCAAAGAGATAAAGGTTATGTTATTAGTAATGCATAAAAGTTTAGTATACACAAAGTGACAACAAACATCGATGGACAATGCACACTAACAGACAGAGAACCCCAAGAAGAGTCATAGTGATACTCAAGAAAGATACCCGAGCAAGCATTACCAAGTAGAACCAAAGTGATACCCGTTCAAAACTAAAAGTCATAGTATTGCCTGGCGGAAAGACAACCCTGACGGACATACAACCCCGAAGGATAGACAAACCTGAAAAACATAGATGCTCGAGGACAATTGAAGTCAAGACCAAGAAAATAAGGAGTTAAACACCAATCAGAACTAGAGTTCAGAAATGACAAAAGAAATAGCTCGTAGGAGCTAATTATGGAGTTAACTGGTTGATTATATTGTTTTCATCGACAAGTTAAAAGTAAGAGAGAAGCTAGAGATTTAAAGATAGTTTTATTCCAATTGTCAAAGAGAAATTTATGGGATAAAACTAAATCATGCTTTAAAACAAGATTAGCAAGATTTTTGGATAACATCAAGAACAAGAAAGTCAAGAACCTAGAAATGGTGAAATCATGTCTACAAAAGAGATGAGCTATTCATTATGTAAATGAGGAATGCTGAAGAGAATACTGGTGAAGATTGAATTCTTCATACAATCCTGATCATACGATCTAAAGGAAAGAGCTAAAGATTTTTGCAGACACTGAGCAACAAAGAAGCATACAACATTCACCAAGTAGAAAGAAGTGGAGCAAAGGTATTGAATTGGTACATTGATTAGAAAGGTTATAATCAGCTTATAATAGATCTAAAAATTTGCAATTCAAGATTGTATTTATGAACATATCATTATATACTATTTTAGTTTAACCATTGGATCATAAAGTCTCTTAACCGAGCAGGATCTAAACCATCCTTTATATATTGAGATACATCCCAAGGAGTATCAAAAGGTTTTTTATCTTGATAAGCATAGTGAATGCGGAGAGATCAAGTGATTAACTGTTAGTGATAAATCCTCTAACAAGGTTGCACTTAACAGTGTGTTTGTAACCTTTAACAGGGTTGGCTCTTCAATGAGCTTACTTCAAAAGGGTGAAAATTTTGGGTTATTGGTCCCAACTGGTTTTTTCCCTAACATGGTTTCCATGTTAAAAATCCATGTGTCAAATGTGTACTGATTAAGTAAAATTTGGATTTGAAAGGTCCTAAAACCTTGTACAAAAGATCAGAAGATATACATTATTGATCAACCTTCAAGGAGAATCAAACCAAAAAGGAACAGGGGCCGACAAACTTACAATGAGAAACACAAACAAAGGAACATAGAAAAAGGTTGCACAACAAAAAAGGATAGCAAGAAAGACAACCCAAAAGAAAGAGAGAGTTATCAATTGTCCCTCAAATCTTTCGCCTGTTCTGCAAAAAGCTCCATGTTTCCAACTGAAATCTTTAGTTCTTCAAGATCTGCATCTTTTTTCTTCACATAGGCATGGGTTCTCGCACCCTCCTTAGTATCTTTTCTTTGTTCCCCTCTGTTAGTCTCCATATTCTCAACTGTTCTTGTTGTGATTGAGAGAAGCTTTCAGAATGCAAAATCTTTGATCACTTATCTTCTTTAGAGTATTCGCCAGCTTTTCAACTTTTTCTTCAAGGGTAGAAATTCTAGCTTCATGGAAAATTTCCTCAGCCTCTTTACTCATGTTCTATAATTTATGATTCATGGCCAATAAAGTGCCTCCTAGCTCCCTAAAAGCCTCCCTTTTTTACAAAGCTTCCATCCAGTCTTCTAGGCATGAGGCCATAGGTTTTTCACCAAATGTGGCCTTCTTAATCATAATCACCATTTTACCTTTCTCTTTAAGGTTTTCTTTCATAGAAACAGAGACTTGGGCTATAGTGGCCATGAATCAGCCAAAGGAAAGGATGTAATCTTTATTATCCTAATCAATGTTCAAACCATTCCTCTTGTTGGTAACTTTGGTGTTGGCCTCAGTAATGTCAGCAATTTCAAGCTTCTTACATTGAGTTTCCACCCTTACAAAATTAGTGCCCTCATCCCTGCCACTGTTATCCATAGTCTCCCCTCTTTTATCATCATTTTTCATTTTCTTCTTCTTTTTTATCACTGACCTTTCATTTAAATCCTCCTCCTCATATAAAGACACCACAATACCCTTGTTTTTGGCATTACCCTTCTCCTTTTTAATAGCAGAAAAATTCTTTCTAATAAAAGGAATTTTTCTTTTTCTACACTTCGGAATGGTGTCCTCATCCCCAGTCTTGATTTCTTCTAGCTCAAACTCCTCATTCGAGCCTTCCCACCTCTATTTGTATTTTGGATTCTTGCTGGAAGAACTCCCTTTCAAATTACCTTTACCTTTTGGAGTATTCTTCATCTCATCCTCAGTATCTGCATTGAATTTAGCTCCCGAGTCATACTCCTCAGTATCTTCATCACCTGGAGAATTGCCTTTAAGAATTGGTCTTTCAACCTTTCTCATTTTAATACTTTTGTAAATAAGAACCATTAACCCTTGATGTGACCCATGGTCACTAAAAGGGTTAGTTTGAATCTTTTTCATGGTATGATTTAGTGAACTCATAAGGTAAAATGGACTGATGATCTTCTCATCATGCCTAAAGTGATTTAAAATTACAAAATGGTGCCTGTAGGCCCTAGAGAATCTACCATCAAGAGTCAAATAAATGAATGTTGCATACAAAATGATTCTCCAAGGGCGGCTAATATTATTAGGGATTATGAAGCCACCTACCTTCTTAACCAACTTTGCAGTCTCAATATCATCGTTGGGGAATCTAGCATGAGATCTATCTGAATAGCTCTGGTCCCGATAGAAATTCATACCCTTCTGGGGTAAATCTATGGCCTCTGTAATTAGTTCTTTGTTGATGTCCACCCAGAGATTATGGAAGTGAATTCTTCTATTCTTCCATTTTTTCATAAAGAAATTTGTAACCATAGGGTCCCCTCCTTGGAGTTTCTCCATATACCTAGTAAATCCATCTTTCTGGAGTATATCCCAAACAACCTTATTGAGCTTCCATTCATTATAGCTTGAGGGCTTGTCTCTTTTTTTCTTGCCTCCCATTTTGCAGTTTTTACTTTGATTTTTTCTTTGATATGTTCTTCTTGTTGCATAACCTTCAATCTTATTGCTTTTGAAATCTTGTGCGAAGTGACCCAGAATCCATGTGAGGTGATATTATGAAGGCAAATGGTGTCAATGGACATGACCTTTCCATTATTAATACTTATATAACTCATGTTTTCCTTCATCATTAATTAAAAAATGTTCACTTCTTTGATTTCTGTGGATCCTCTCCTTAAATATTAATGTCCCAAGAACTGAACATACTTACCATGACGGAAGGGAGGACCCAATCAATATTGAATGTTTTCAGAACCAAAGCCCAAATCTCAGTAGAATAGGAATAGTGGATGAACAAATGGTTGACAGATTCTTCCTCTTTCCTGCACAAGAAACACATATTAGGCAAGGTTACCAATAGTAAAAAAAATATTTTGGAGCATCATCCAGAAAAATATTGATTTTTGGAGTTAAGCCTTTGATCCAACCTTTGGCCCATATAGGAGTTTCCATGTTATTATAACTCAAATAGTAGGAAGACCCCACAGTGAAATTGCCACTAGGAGTCCATTTCCATATCATAACATCTTCTTCCTTGTATAAAGTGATGGCATTCAGATTATTGATTAAATATTTGAGGACAGGGTCAATAGTTGAAAGATCCCTCCACTATCCATCCACCTAATAGTCTTTAACTTTAGAACCAAATACGAGTTTGTAGATATCAGAAAAAGGGCCTCAATGAGGATTCTCAACAAGAGTAGAGTAACCAACCCATAAATCACCCTATAAATCAATTTTGTCACCTTTCCCCACTTTCCACTTGACTCCTTTAATCAGAATGTGCCAAATGTGTATATGGTTCATTGCTTTGATGTTTTTCTTTACACATTACTAAAACATGATTGATGGGTAAACCCTAAGTCATTTACTGCATTTCAATAAAGACTAACACAGCTATTCGGTAAAGCATAACAATAAAGATTAATAAGGAACTTCGAGCAGTAGTTATTTAATAAGAGTGTTTAAAGGAATACATCTTGTAGGATAGAAGATAACTAGAGGTTTTATATTTCTAATATAAATTTTTGGTTGGATTATTGTATTAATTATTGAGGCCACTGATTCACCTCCCTCTCAGTTATTCTAACAGATGGTACCCAAAAATATGCACTAAAAGTATTGTGTCCCTGTTAGGAGACCTAGCCTTCTAAAGAGCTGAATATTACATCAGTACATTTCCCCGTTAAAGGAATACAAAACCTTGTTAAAGGTATACATTGAGCTCACTACTCATACAATCAGAAATATGTATTTGTTACAATGTTTTATCAAAATAAACGTAAACAAGCATCTGCTATACTTAGGTAGTTCTATTTGTATCTCACATCACCATCTATCTGATTCTGACATCACAATGCATCCATTCATTCATTCGTATACATACCATACTGTTCTTCTCAAAAAAATAAAAATAAAAGGTAAAAAAAGAAAAAAATTAATTTTATATATATTCACAAAATAGAACCAACACTTATACAAAAAGTAAATACAAATTTGGTGATCGTACACTATCAAAATATAGGTAATACACAATCCAAATGCTCCCCCAATGGCCATGATATTTATCCAATTCTCCCCCTAAGGCCATGATCGGCCAATTAGGTTGATTTTTCTTTACTTCCATCAAGCAAAGGTCTAGTAGCATCTACTATCTCTTCCTAAACCAATGTCTCACTTGTTTCTTTGATATTCCATATATTACCACTACTGTGATCTTCTGCTTTCTTAAAACAACTGTCAAAATCATTCTTCAAATTTGCAACACTTTTACCAATATCATTTTCATTCTTTTGTGTATTCATAGGAGGTGGTGCTCTTCTATTGTTTTCTCCATTATACATGCAAAAATTCTCTATATGACCTAGATTATTGCATTTGTAACATATAGGAGGTCTTCTTTCTTGATTTACTTACAACTTACAACACTTTGCAATGTGTCCAATATTATTACACTTGTAGCATGTAGGTTTAAATGTAGGTTCTCTTCTATTGTCTTGTCTATATCTAGATTGATTAGGTTTCCTGCATTCTGCTTTCTTGTGCCCATATCCATTACAATTATAACAATAGCTAGAAAAGGTCTTAAAAGGCATATTACATCTGCAGTCTCTTTTCATGTGTCCAGAATTGTTACAACCAAAGAATCTACCTCTGAAAGGTCTGATCTTCTCTCTAGGTTCTTCAATAGTAGGTTTTTCAACATCAATCTTTGCATTAGATTTGTCTTCCTGATTCTTTGAGCATTTAGCTTCATTGGAGCCAATACCAGTCATATCACCTTTAGGTTTCTATCTATCTCTTTTTTCATCAATCAAATCACTGCTGGTGTGAAGTTTCTCAATGTGTTTCTTTGCCTCAGTAAGTTCACCTTTTATAATATGATTGTATTTCTCTAGTTCTAGATACTTGTTCTTGTAGTTTTCAGCCTCATTCCTTATTTGTTCTAATGCACTATTCAAGGTTTCTTCAGTATTCTTCTTAGCATCCTTTTGTAACTATATCTCTTTATTCATAGCTTCATTCCCAAGTTTCAAGGTTTCATTTTCTTCTTCAAGTTGCTTCATCTAATCTAAATTATCTTTGTCTGAATCTTGTTTTATCTGAACCACAAGATCCTATCTCTGACTTCTAGAAAGTTCAAGCTATTCTCTGAGTTTTCTTATAAATTTCTCAACTCTTCGCATGTTAAATCTTAATTCTCCATTCTCTACTTTTGCTTTGTAAAGGTCTTCAAGTGTAGCATCAAAGTTCTCTTGAAAACTATTTAAATCCATTATGATCTCCCTTAAGCTGTTAGACTTTCTCTCCAAGGGCCAAAAGCTCTGATACCAATTTTTAGGATTAGGTAATACTGGGAGGGGGGTGAATCAATATTACAACACTTATTCAAATTACTTTTCAACCAATTAAACATTAACCATATACTTGGAGAAATGAAAATAACAGAAGAAAATAACACAGTACTCATAACACCATAGTTTTTTTGTCAAGGAAACCCTGGCCAAGGGAAAAACCTAGTGGGGATGGTACCCACAAGAATGCACTAAAGTATAGTGTCCCCATTAGGAGACCTAGCTTTGTTAGGAGCTGAATATTACATAGTACATTTCTTTTTTAAAGGAATTACAACCCTGTTAAAGGTATACAACACCTTGTTAGGGGCCAACTGATCTTATAGCTCTTACAATATAATTTTGTTACAAAATGTTCTT
>MU225498.1:92438-102887 GCA_018584345.1 Thuja plicata | reverse complement strand
AAATTTAATAAAACAAATATCAAATGAAAATTTGGCGCTCTTACATTATCAAAGTGTAGGTTATCAAAAACCATAATCCAACTCCGATTTCCTGGAGTCGATGTCATACTCTCTGAATCATCGCTTATGTCCAACTGTTTTGTATCACTATTCTGTTGCTATATGTTTGTCTTCAAATCTCTCTAACTTGTTGTAAACTTGACAAAAACAAAATAGATCTTAATTGGAGGTTGCTTATACCTCATACTATCTTCTTCTAAGCTTTCTTTCCCTAATTCATCAATCTCGATCTTCGATAACCAAAATACGTCTCTAACTTTGCTTCTGTACTTAGTCAATTTTAGAGTCATCAAAACTCAACTTCATAGGAATCGATCTGTAGCCCAGATGTGTTGCCATAAATGAAAACCAATAAGTGGATCTCACCATGCAAAATAGATCACTTTCCAACATAGAGGATGTGTGTGAGATAGGATGTGTGTGATATCCTACTAGCCCATACCCTGATCAATAAGGTGATCAATCAATCAACATTTAGAGATGCAACTTGTCCAATCTTAAATAAAAGCCTCCACCCTTTGTTGTAGCACCTTAGTACATCATAACATGGCCAATATACCATGTTCCACCATCCCTCCAAATCTGGTTGAGAGATCTTCAATGGAACTCACTCCAAGAGCCTAATCTCCTTGTAGCCCTGTCTAGTCAGTAATCTACCTTTAACTCAAAAACTTTCCAAAAAACTAGGGAAACTATCAGTGGTTTTAGATACCATTTTCATTGTTACAAGACATATCCCAAACCCAAGGTATGTTCCTTTTGAACAACTAACAGATCTAATATACTTGTAACACACAAATATGCCTAATTGGCACCCATTTACAAAGTAACCTATACAAGGAATTTCTCCCTTGACTCCTAACCTTGAAACAATCTTATTACATGGAAAAACACTAAGTATTATCAATTTTTTGGGTCACCAATACTTGCCTATGCTTGTAGGTATCAAACCCTCCCTTCTAGGGTCCCCAAGATAGGGCTTGTTCATAAGGACACTTGCAAATCTCTCTAGATCCCCCAATGGAACTAACACATCCCCATCGACCCCAATAGCCAAGATCCAACATAAAATACCCCCATCCTTTGGATTATTTGTTCACATAAATTGTTGGTGTCAAACTGTGCACTTTCAATCAACAACTTACTTCATCCTTGTGGTCTATCGTCCACATTCCTTCACATCCCTGCATCAAATACTATCATACAAGGATAATATACATTATTTTACTCCTCCCACAAATCACATAAGCCACAGGGGTGGGAGAGTCAAGGATCCATTAAAATTTCAAAATAGACAAAGGGAAGCACACAATTAATGACTGTACTTCATGGATTGAACATGACTGTTTGCAAGAATGTTATTTCTTTATTGATTCAAAGCATCTACAATGATTCTCCTCACACCCAAACTCTACATACATTTCAAAATAATGTGGATCTCCATTAAATGGATCCAAAAAATCAAAAACTGCTCTCTAACCAACTCCCAAACCGACCCAAGATAGTTGTAACTAACTGTTACAACTTTTACAATAAGAATATGTTGTCAAAGTTGACAACAAGTTGTCAACTTCGACAAATTACTAAATTAGGCACAAATATCACTTCTAATGGTATTAAAATGACCTTAGGAAACATTTAAACTCCTTAACTACCCTTCAATCGTACAATGAGCCTTATAGGCCATAATTGCATAAAATGCAATTTTACATCTTTTTGCACCTTTGCACTTTTGATTGCAATTACATGTTTTAATGGCATTAATGGCCATATTACAAACATAGATATCCTTCTAGGTCCTTGACCTTTACATACATCCTTGGATCTAATAAGTGACCCCAAGGTTACATCATAAACTCTTATGCCATTCAATGGCTTACATAACATCATGTGTGATCATATTAATCAAATGATTAAAATCATTACAAACATGATGCAAATAACATAAAATGACCATCCATGGTCTTTCAAATGCCAAATGACCCTAAGTGGTCATGTTTCATTTCCCTAGGATCCATGGTGACCCTGGTGTACCTCCATGGTTCAGGCTCTGACCTTGGTATTCCTGCACCACTAATAAACTAATAAACTGGATATACAAACACATAAAAGAGAAACAAACATACACATAAATAGAAATGAGATATAGAGGACAGCCTATCACTTAAAGCATGTTTCTATGCAAAAACTCTAACACTGGGTGCCTCAATCTTGAAGTTGCACAATCCAAGATTCAATTTGGATTTGGGATCAACAAGCTCAAAAATTTTCTATATGCGTGGACTCAATAATTCTTCTCACTTTGTATAGTGTCTCATGACACTCCAACCATGCCCTACATTGATACCATGCTCATAACACAACTATTTCCCTTCATAAAACTGACATACTAATCTTACAATGTGCTTTCATGAGCCATATCCCTGACTTGTAAACCTCTCTGGCACTGTTACATACAAACTTGGACAGCAAACTGACCTCTTATATATGATTATCTAATTTCATTCTCAACACCATTTCAGGACCATAAATTCTTATCAATGCAAGGCCTGTCACATTATAACTGACATTGTTCAACATTCATATGATTGTCATGGGAAGCTCCATTTGTTCTCTACTTTGAAAGTCCCTTAACATCTCTATCATTTACATAATTATGTGTATGTTTACATAATCGTGTGTGTGTGTGTGTGTGTGTGTGCGTACGTGCATGCGTGCGTGCGTGTGTGCGCGCGCGCATCATTATGTTGGCATATTTATTCATTGTTTTCATTATTGTTACTTTGTTTTAGGTCTTTTCAATAGATAGAACATTTGGTATTGAATGTTGTCATTTGGAGTCCTTGGAAGACAGTGCTCCTGATTATTAAATGTGCATGATCAAACATGTTATTCAATACCTTATGAAACATAATATTGTTGGCTCGTATGTACATGATGGGGTGATCTATAAACTAGGAATTTTCTACTCTCTTTCAAGTTACCAGTCGGTTTGAATGGGTCTTGAAGGTGGTTAAGCATGTGGTTGTTTCCAACAATTTGAAAAATGTTGCACAAGGGATTCGCACGATCAATCCAAACATTATCTCTGGCAGGCTTGGCTCAATTTTTGGTAATAGAGATGGCTTTGAAAATAAAATGGTGGAGGCGTGGGAGATATTCAAGCTATCTTGCACTAATGATAACTACGCTTCTATGAGTATCTTCAATGCTGACAATGAAGATTTTTTTTCACTTATGACGATAATAATGTTATGATAGACTATTTTTTTGGAGTTGACATTTTTGTCAATAAACTAGGTCATCTTAGATCATTACAAAAATTTATCTAGCTAATGAACTTTATATCCTTATGCATTATAAATTTCTATCAAATTGTAGTTTAAAATGCTCAATTTCTGAAAAGATATGTAAAGAAACAAAACATGGTAGGAATATATTTTAATTTGATATTATAGAAATTTCTATCTTGTTGAATGTTTGAAAAGATATGTAAAGAAAAAAAACATGGTAGGGACAGATTTTAATTAAATATTATAGTGAAATCAAGAGAATAGGGAAATCAAGAGAATTGTTTGACATTATGCCTCAATAGATGCATACACATGGAAATAATGATTTTTCATTGAAGCACATTAATTTTGAGATTCCTATTAGATATTAGTTGCAAATGCTCCAATAGATGAACTTGGAAAATATAAAGTTATTATAAATGGAAAATGAACTTTTTGATAGTGTAGCTTCTAGGAGTGGCATCCCATGGAATAAAATGGTCAATATTTTCATTAATATGGCTTTAGAAACATCCAAGGAAATGCAGATGATGAGGAGACAGTTAAACTCTCCATATTTTACTATTATTCATACTACTTGCACCGAAATGGAAGCTTTGTAATATTAGATAAAGTTGGAAACACATGCAAAATGTGGAACTATGGACAATGTACCCAAATTGCTTGACATGGTGCTTCAAAGAAATTTTCTCCCAAGATGATAAATTTTCATCAAACTGTAGTTTAAAATGCTCAATATGTGAAAGCATAGACTGGCTTTGCATTGTTTGCATTTGTCTTTCATGCAAGAAAGACACCCTCATCGTTCCTTGTGCAACAACAATGTATGGAAACAAATATAAAACTATAGGAAATGAAACATGACCCAACAAATAAATATTTGTACTGAAAAGTCAAAGACTTGAAGATAAGAGATTATTAGGATCAATCTCCACTGAATACATCATGTATTCACATTACTATTAATTATTATTGTCCATACCTTATAGGTGATGCCTTAGAGTCATTATTACTATGAAATTGGAGTAATTATCTAAGTGCCTAATTATAGGAAATAACTATTCGATATGATAGTGTGTAATTATAGTCCATAATTACTTATAATTACTAGGAAATCATTGCTCTGCTATTTTGGGGGTATTCTAGGAGTTATATTCCATTGTTTACTAATGATGAGATCTATCTTGATGAATTGAACTTTATCCTAAATAGTCCTCTATTTAGTTTTTTGCTTTATTACAGATTTTTGGTAAGAGTTACTAATTATCTTATTAGTTTATTAGAAATCAAAGAAAGATATCCCATACATATCAATGTGTGTGTGTGTGTGTGTGTGTGTGTGTGTGTGTGTGTGTGTGTGTGTGTGTGTATTCTGAAAAAATATATCCAACTATATACATAGATATACATATATAGGTATTTAGGAGACACAACTTGTGTACATATAACAATGTATTTTATTTATAATCAAAGGGAAATACATGAGGATAACCACTTAGAAGATAAGTGGACAAGTGGATTTTGCATTGCTTGTCAAACCAAGCAATTAACCAACTACTTGTGGGAAGAACAGATCACACAGAATAATATATAAATATGAAAGAAATCATGGTACATTAAGATATATGGATATGAATTATCATAGAATAAGAGAATATTGAATAGCGTATAGTTTAAAATAGAATAAAAGAATAAGAGAATATTGAAAGAATCATGGTACATTAAGATATATGGATATGAATATAAAATATAGAATAAGAGAATATACGTTATTTTAAACTATTTTACACTATTTTAAACTATTTTACATTGTTTTACATAATTTTACAAAATTTTATACAATTTTAAAATATTTTACATAATTTTAAACTATTTTGCACTGTTTTACACCATTTAAAACTATTTTGCATTATTTTACACTATTTTAAACTATTTTACACTATTTTAAACTATTTTACAATATTTTAAACTATTTTACATTATTTTACACTATTTGAAACTATTTTACACTATTTAAAACTACTTGACACTATTTTAAATTATTTTACTCTATTTTAATGTAAAATAATGTAAAAATAATATAAAACTATGTAAAATAGTTTAAAATAGTGTATAAAATAGTTTAAAATAGTATAAAATAGTGTAAAATAGTATAAATCATTTAAATATTATAAAATAATGTAAAATTAGTTTAAAATAGTTTCAAGTAGCATAAAATAAACTATTTTAAGCTATTTTACACTATTTTACATTATTTTAAACTATTTTATACTATTTTACACTATTTTGCATTATTTTACACTATTTTAAACTATTTAAAACTAATTTAAATTATTTTATTCTATTTTAAACTATTTTACATTATTTTAAACTAGTTTACATTTTTATAAACTATTTTAATCTTTTTTATATTATTTAAAACTATTTTACATTATTTTTACACTATTTTACATTGCTTGATACTATTTTGCATTCTTTTACACTGTTTTACCCTATTTTAAACTATTTTACACTATTTTAAACTATTTTACACCATTTTAAATAATTTTACACTATTTTAAACTATTTTACACTATTTTAAACTATTTTACACTATTTTGTAATATCTTACACTATATTACATTATTTTAAATTATTTTACACTATTTTACACTATATTACACTATTTTAGATTATTTTAAATTATTTTACATCATTTTACACTTTTTTACACTATTTTAAATTATTTTACACTATTTTAAACTATTTAAACTATTTTAAATTATTTTACACTATTTTAAATTATTTTACATTATTTTACACTATTTTAATATTATTTTAAACTATTTTAAACTATTTTACACTATTTTAACATTATTTTATATTATTTTATGTTATTTTACATTATTTTAAACTATTTAACATTATTTTTAATTATTTTAAACTATTTTATACTTTTTAAAATTATTTTACACTATTTTAAATTATTTTTCACTATTTTATTTTATTTTAAATTATTTTACAATTTTTTAAATTATTTTACAATATGTTACACTATTTTAAACTATTTTACACTATTTTTAAACTATTTAAAACTATTTTACACTATTTTACACCATTTTAAACTATTTTATACTTTTAAAAATATTTTACATTATTTTACACTATTTTACATAATTTCAATAATTTACATGTTTTAAAATTGTTTTAAACTATTTTATAATATTTTAAACTATTTTACACTATTTGAAACTATTTTACATTATTTTACACTATTTTAAATTAATTTATAATGTTTTAAACTATTTTAATCTATTTTACACTGTTTCACACTATTTTAAACTATTTTATACTTTTAAAAATTATTTTAAATTATTTTAAACTATTTTACACTATTTAAATAATTTTACAATATTTTAAAATATTTTAGATTGATTTATACTATTTTATGCTATATTAATCTATTTTACACTATTTTAAACTATTTTACACTATTTTAAACTAATTTAAACTATTTTAAACTATTTTACATTATTTTACATTATTCTACACTATTTTATACTATTTAATAATATTTTAAATTATTTTAAATTATTTTAAACTATTTAACACTATTTTAAATAGTTTAAACTATTTTACACTATTTTAAACTATTTTAAATTATTTTATATTATTTTAAATTATTTTATACTATTTTAAACTATTGTAAGCTATTTTTAACTATTTTACACTATTTTAAACTATTTTACACTATTTTAAGTTATTTTATACTATTTTACAGTATTTTAAATTATTTTACATTATTTTAAACTGTTTTACACTATTTTAAGCTTTTTTAAGCTATTTTAACTTTTTAAAATTATTTGAAATTATTTTATAGTATTTTACACTATTTTAAATTATTTTACACTATTTTAAGTTATTTCAAATTATTTTTCACTATTTATACTATTTTAAACTATTTTATACTATTTAAAACTATTTTAAGTTGTTTTAAACTATTCTACACTATTTTACAATATTTTTAAATCATTTTAAATTATATTACACTATTTTATACTATTTTTATTTATTTTAAACTATTTTACATTATTTTACATGATTTTAAATTATTTTACACAATTTTAAACTATTTTACACTATTTTATACCCTTTTAAAACTATTTTTATACTATTATACGTTGTTTAACACTATTTTGCACATTTTTACACTGTTTTAAATTATTTTATAATATTTTAAACTATTTTATATTATTTTACACCATTTTAATCTATTTTAAACTAATTTACATTTTTTAAACTATTTTTAAACCATTTTATATTAGTTTACATTATTTTACAATATTTTACACTATTTTAAACTATTTTTACACCATTTTATATTATTTTATAATATTTTACACTATTTTTGGCTTTTTAAATTTTTTTACATAATTAACACTATTTTAAACTATTTTAAGCTATTTGACACTATTTTACACTATTTTAAGTTATTTTACACTATTTTAAACTATTTTAAATAATTTTACACTATTTTAAACCATTTTCAACTATTTTACACAATTTTAAAATTTTTAATGTTATTTTACATTATTTTATATTATTTTAAATTATTTTATACTATTTTAAACTATTTTAAATTAGTTTAAACTATTTTATTTTACACTATTTTAAACTATTTTATAGTATTTTAAATTATTTTACACTATTTTAAATTATTTTACACTATTTTAAACTATTTTACACTATTTTATATTATTTTATATTATTTTAAACTAATTTTAAACTATTTTAACACTATTTATAATTGTTTTGCAATATTTTAATCTATTTTATAATATTTTTAATTTTTTAAACTATTTTAAATTAGTTAATACTATTTTTAAATATTTTAAATTATTTTACACTATTTAAAATTATTTTACATTATTTTACACTATTTTACACAATTTTATATTATTTTACATTAATTTACATTTTTTTAAATTATTTTAAACTATTTTACAATATTTTACACTATTTTACACTATTTTAAACTATTTAATATTATTTTAAACTATTTTAAACTATTTTATGCTAATTTATATTATTTTACACTATTTTACACTATTTTAAATTATATTATACTATTTTACAGTATTTTAAACTATTTTACACTATTTAAACTATTTTACACTATTTTTAATTATTTTAAACTATTTTATACTATTTTAAACTATTTTACACTATTTTATACTATTTTACAGTATTTTAAACTAATATTTTACATTATTTTTAATTATTTAATATTATTTTAAATTATTTTACACTATTTTGTATTATTTATTTTATATTATTTTAAACTATTTTAATCTATCTTACACTATTTTACACTATTTTAAATTATTTTACCTTATTTTAAACTATTTTACACTATTTTATATAATTTTAAACTATTTTACACTATTTTAAGCTATTTTAAATTATTTTACACTATTTTAAATTATTTTTTACTATTTTTAACTATTTTACTCTATTTTTAACTATTTTTAACCTTTAAAATTATTTGAAACTATTTTACACTATTTTACACTATTTTAAGTTATTTTAAATTATTTTTCACTATTTTTCACTATTTTAAACCATTTAAAAATATTTTAAGCTATTTAAAACTATTTTACGTTGTTTTACACTATTTTAAATTATTTTAAACTGTATTACACTATTTTAAACTATTTTAAACTATTTTACATTATTTTACACAATTTTAAATTATTTTACACATTTTTAAGTTATTTTACACTATTTTATACCCTTTTAAAAACTATTTTTATTTTATTATACATTATTTTACACTATTTTGCACATTTTTAAAACTATTTTTACACCATTTTATTTTAAAAACTAATTTTATATTATTATACATTGTTTTACACTATTTTGCACAGTTTTAAAACTATTTTTACACCATTTTATTTTATTTTACATTATTTTATAATATTTTACACTATTTTGAAGATTAAGCGATGAAATCAGGCTCTACCCTACCGAATGTGATTATTGTCCACTGCGAATTGGGTCCATGATTTGAAGTCCTGCCCTGCCCTGCTTGTTGAATATCCGACATCTCCAGATCTTATCTATAGCTACAACAATTTCTATAGAAGATTGAGATCACAGCAGGGGTTATCTGTCACACATACATTCATCTCTGAATTCAATCCTCATCTGCTCTGGTTGAGTTATCATCTACAGGTATTAGCGAGCAAGTTTTTGATAATTGCGGCGATCACTGTTCTGTAATTATGGCGATCACAGTGATTATTATTGATTTCTCTGAGCGAGATTATGGTTTTTCTACTCTGCTCTGCAACAACACTTATTCACATGATTTCATCTGTTGGGTTGGCAATTTTTCCATTGATTATGCTCTACCAAGCTCCAAAATTCTGCTCTAGAAGGTTTTTGCTTTGGGATAAAGAACTCATATGCATCCTTTGTGACTGTTAGCAAGCGATCTGAATCAATTTGTGCTATGAGGGTTGTCGTAAAAAGAAGAAGCTTGTAAGGGTGGTCAGAGAATTGGTGAAATTACTCTGACTTGTGGCAGCGAATTACCCTTTTTGGGGCCTGTGAATTAGGCAGTAGGAGCAGTTGGTTTACCTTCTACTTTTAGGCCTACAAATTACTCATATTGGGTCTGATTTTACATGAGAAATTCATCCAAGGTGGTAGTGATCTGGGCTTCTACAACAGTGAATTCTTGATGACAATTAAGGGTGAACTTTACAGTCATTCAAAAAGCTAAGAGATTTACAAAAATGGATGCGAAAACAGGCAAATTTTAGTAGACAGCGAAACCAAGATTTAAACCGCGGAAAACCATCTTCAAAAAATTAAGGTATACTGACACCGGGTTTTATGAACAAAGAAAGGCTTCGAAAGAGGATACCAGCGATACTAGTTATTTTGGTTACTGCTTTAATTGTTGGTTATATGGACACCGAGCTATGGATTGCCGTCAAAAGAATGTGAGTTCCCCAAGCCCTAACTACAATCATCTTAAAGCTTTTATCGCCAAGCAAAAATAGAAAAGCTTGGATGAAAGCAGAGATTCAAAAGAGATTTTTCCCTTGGT
>MU225498.1:46031-69786 GCA_018584345.1 Thuja plicata | reverse complement strand
ACCCTAACCCTAACCCTAAATCTAACCCTAACCCTAACTCTAATCCCAACCTTATCCTAACACTAACCTTAACCCTAACCCTAACCCTAATCCTAACGCTAAAAATAACCCTAACCTAACCCTAACCCTAACCCTAACTCTAAATCTAACCCTAACCCTAACCCTAACTCTAATCCCAACCTTATCCTAACACTAACTCTAATCCCTAACCCTAACACTAACCCTAACTCTAACTCTAACCCTAACGCTAATCCTAACACTAAAAATCACCCTAACCCTAATGCTAAAAATAACCGTAACCCTAACTCTAATCCTAACCCTAACCGTAACCCTAACCGTAACCCTAACTCTAACCCTAACTGTAACCGTAAACGTAACCCTAACCCTAACCCTAATAGGAAATGTCTTCCATGTTGCACCGTGACTGCTACTAGCTTATATATACCTATTTATATAATACGCCGAGAGTAATCCTTCTCGAGGTGCCTATTTTAAATTATCATCCCTAACCCACACGAAAAATAGGCGCACTCAAGAAGGTTTACTCTCGGCGTATTATATATATATAGGTATGTATAAGCTAGTTTAAAATAATCTAAAATAATGTAAAATAGTTTAAAATAGTATAAAATAGTGTAAATAGTTTAAAATATTGTAAAATAATGTAAAATAGTTTAAAATAATGTAAAATTGTGTAAAATTGTGTAAAATTATGTAAAATAGTTTAAAATAGTGTAAAATAATTTAAAATAGTGTAAAATAGTTTAAAATAGAGGTGTAAAATAATTTAAAATAGTTTAAAATAGTGAAGATTCTTTTATTCTTTATTCTTTATTCTCTTATTTTATATGAAAGAATCATGGTACATTAAGATAGATAGATATGAGTTATCATAAAATAGGAGAATATTGAATAACATATAGTTTAAAATAGCGTAGAAAAAGAGAATAGTTTAAAATAATTTTACACATATCTCTGAATGATCTAATATTTACATCTGTAATATATATTCATTAATAATAATGTAGTCATAATCATATTTGTTCATGTTCAGATTTGTTACTATTTAGTACTTGAAGAGGAAGGGACTAAAGTGTTACCAAGGAGGGGCTTGTATAAATCCAAGCAATGGATCTTATCCTAATAGAGGGTACGGGTCAATGTTTTGTAAGCCTTCATGATACGGACTTGGACCTATAAACTTTGAGGGGTCCATTCCCTGGTCTCTAGGCAACTTGGATAAGACCTACACCTTCCATTCATTAAGCCAAATAGTAATATGATTGGATATACAAGAACTAATGTTACTTCCTATTTATGAGTATTTTAAATTGAATTATTGTGTTCTTGGGACATACAGTGTAAGTTTGAATTATATATGTAATAATTATGTCCAACCTAGTAGGGGACATTACACTAATCTCTCAACAAGAAAATGTCAAAATAGAAAGATGTTAAGACACTTCTTCAACTTGGTCTCGCCCACTCTAAGTCTTCAAACACCCTCTCAAGCTTAAGGGCTAAGAACACTTATGATTCTTGGTAAGTTGTGAAACTCTTCACCAGTAAGGTTCTTGATCCAATCTATGGATTTGAACACACTATTTAATCTATCTACGTGAGGAATCAACAATCACTTTGATCCCCAAACACTCACAATACTTCAAACACTAATTCACCTACTAACCCTAGTAGGTATTTCTGACTAGTTATTGAGTTGTTTAACTTACTTGGATGATTCCACTGACTTATTGAGGGACATTGAAGATGTTTTCAATGGTGTAGAGTGGGTGGTTATTTATTATTGCATAAATTAAGTTAACATAATTCAATTCAAGTATATCAAACATATGTCCTTTTATGCATATACTAGTTGAATTTACTTTTGACTTCTTCTCATAATAATAATAATAATTTGTGTTTTACATGATTACATTCCCCAAATCATTACTGGCAAAATTTTGAACATATCTAAATGGAATACACCAAGAAGTACCAAATGATGAATGCTCAATTGTTGTAATGACAAAGCATCAGAACCATCCATTTCTAGAACTTGATTTTCTATAGTCTTAATGATTTTTCTATAGTCCTAATGATTTTTCTTATTTCTTGTCTTTTGTCCCTTTTTGATTTCCTATGTCTGTGCTTGGTGATAGGATTTTGAACATTATTGACAAAGCGTGTTTGTTTTTTTGATTACTTGATTAATGCTCTCACCCTTCCTTACCTTTTAAATTTCATTGTCCCAATCAAGTTTTACAGTGTACTTTATTAGGTTTCATGTTTTCAATATTGGGGTTCCGCATTGTTTGTTGGTCTTGATAAATTAGGCCTTGAATTTGACTAGAGAAGGTATATGCACAAGTGATGAATATGCAAATTTCATAATAATTATTTGAATATATATATATATATATATATATATATATATATATATATGATAAAAATGGGCAAGCCATTATATTTTATTAATAAACTACTTCAGAAGGCTCAAGGAGGAAAGAAGTAGGAAGAAAAACTCCTATCTTGGCCAAAGTACAATGAGAAATAAACATAGTATATGATCATGACTAGACACACCCATAATGTTCCTTTGTCTCTGAGAATACAAAACGAGAATCAGAGGCAAGCCCAAAAAACCCCAACCACTGAGCCTACACTACCCTAGGAAACCCCACAAAGGTAGTTCTATTTCATGGGATACAAAAAGGAGAAATATGGGGACCCAAAATCCCTCGATAACTGAGCCTATATTGCCCAAAATAGGAGTACCTGCAGTACTACCTCCATGAAAGACTAACCAAAAAATTGTACCATTTCGACAGCTGCCAAGATACCAAACTGTATAGAATCAGCCCCTAGGCTTAACCTTGCCATGGAAGTCATAGGGACACTTGCACATGCGGTTGGAGGAGGTTGATTCTATTGATGGTGTTGACATTGACGAGTCTGAGTGAGGCCAAACATTTGGAGAGTGCGGCGTCGTCAAAAGCTCATTGTTTATGAAGGCAAGAATGACTGCCATGCTATCGAAAAGACTATATGCGTCTGCCAAGATGGTGGCCGGGATAAATTCCACCAGAGGTCCTATGCTCCTTCTAAATGTCAAAGAATCCCTAGCTATGATGTTTAGTTTGAATGAGTTGTAGACCTTTACAATTTCCAAGTCGCTATCCAACTAACTCGAAGGAAATAAACCCCCCACCCAAGCTTGTGAATCTCTGAGATTATAGTCTAGAACTGCCTTATGAATGCTTCCAGCTGACGTGATGTCCGGGTTGACCACCCTCACCACCATTTCCATGAACGGAATATAATCCTATGTGAGGTCATAGAAGTTAGAAAGAAAAATTGAGAGCACCTATGAGTGCAGGATGTTGCGAGGTGAGGAGAGGAACATGATGTGTTCACTGATAACTGTTCGAACTACATCAAGAATAGCTTCATGCAAGTCTTTGAAAGCCATCTGTATGTGAAACTGCAAGTAGTTGTCAGGGATAGGGCACTCATAGTCATGGCTTGGGAGCTGAATTCATAGGTTGAGAGCTCGGTACTCCATCCCAGAAGATAAAACCCACCAAAGGCTTAGGAAGAGCGTCTGAAAGATGTGAAAAACTAGGAAATGGGGCACAAGAAAAGATTTGTGTTTTTGCAGGGCCAAAAGCGGGTATATAATGGCCGCCACGTAGAAGAATTAGTGATTTTTACCAACCCTAAATACATGTGAAAATAGAGCCTGAGCTATACTTGTTGGCTTCATATCCAAGTGACCGAAAACCAAGGTAACACCTCAACTCAAATGAGTAATTACATTGTGCCAACAGAGGTGAGAGCTTGAAGTTAACCCATTTATCATACCAGTTTGCATGCTTTTGGTGACAAATGTACACATAAACGCATCCCGAGGAGCCAAGGATCCAGAGAGGATCATGAAATCCATTAACCTTAGGCGAGTGACGTCGCTTGGGAGATCTCAGTCGATTTGATGGAGAATAAAGAGTACGAAACCTGAATACCAACAACCCTTTGTCGTTGGATATAGTTATTTCTGAGGAGGTGGTTGGTGGGCAATTTATTTTGACACCTAATCGACCCCTATTTTGGTGGTTAATAATTTAATAAGGGACTCCTGATCCCAATAGACTTAACCATTGTCCAAATTGACACCTCTGTTGGCAAGCCAGTCTGCCAACCCATTAGCCTCCATATAGTAGTGTGATATTTTATATTCTAAAAACTATGTGAGCATCTCCCTTGCGTCATTTAGGATATATTAAAGTTCCCAACTTGTAGAGTGGCAATGAGAGAGGGCAGAAGTGATAATCTGGGAGTCTCCCTCAATATGGATTTTCTTCACTCCCTATGAGGCAGCTAAGGATAAACCCAAGCAAAGGGCCCCTGCTTTCACAATGTTCTTAGAGCCATCTGGGATCCTTTTAGCACCTTCCTTCAACACTTTCAACTTGGAGCAACGTAAAATAAAGCTAGCCCCTGAAATTCCTGGGTTACCCTTTGAGGCCCCGTCAAAATTGTGCTTGATAAATATGTCGTCTGGAGGTTCCCACTTAACATCTTTCCTGCAATCTCTCTTAGTTTTTTTCCCAATTAGGTCACCCTTGAATGGGATGGTAATGGATGGCCAATGATTCAGAATTAATGAGTCTTGAGAGGTGAAATTTGAGGACAAAGACTTGCAGTGAATTGAGTATGCATTAACCATTTCTGATATTGATTTCTCGGCTATAACACACACCTTATCAGCTGAATAGAGTTTGTTATGAAAAATTCTTTTGTTCCTCTCCCACCATAAGCACCAGATAACAACTATAGGTGACAACCTCCATATGTGTGCAAAGAAGGTATCCTTATGTAGGAGGGGCCACTATTCAAGGAGAGGGTAGGGAGAGGGCCCTTCCATCTAGGCTTTCCTAAAACATAATACCAAATCTCCTGCACAAACGAGCATGATGCAAACAAGTGATCAACTGATTTTGTATGAGATTTATAGAGGACACATTGGAAAGTACCTGTAATACCAAGCCTGGATAACCGATCACTGGTGAGGTTCCTTTTAAGTATTGCCAACCACAGAAAAGAGCCTGCTTTGTGAAGGACTGTTGGGTGCCAACAAAATTTGAATAAGTGACCGTAACGGTATCCTGTGCTTCTTGTCTGAGATTTATACCCCAACTTAACCAAGTATTTTCTATTGGGAGCAATAGACTAGATTAGTCTATCGCTAGATTGGTTGATATGAAGGGTTTTGTTATCGAGAATGCCTGAGGAGGGCTTGCTAATCCTGAGGAAAGGGACTGAGGGAAAAAAATTTCCATTATGCCTTAGGCACTGAAGCTGATGTATTGATCACAAAATAATCGCTAACTCTCTTCCCCCATAGTTGTTGGAGATAGTCCTTAGTTTGTGGATGGATGCCAGGGATGAAAGTGATTGGGGGTAATCCATTCCATGAATTTCTCCCAAAAGCCTATTTTTGTCCCTGGTTAATTACCCATGAAAGGTGTGGGAGGATGACCCCTCTGCATTTCATAATAAAATTCCACATTGTTGAACTAGGTGGGGGATCTTTAATTATAAAAATGTGAGTCAGTTCATCATTACCAAGATACTTAAGTCTAATGATCCTAGCCCATAGTGATCCTGGATTCTCATATAATTTCCATGAAATTTTGGCCACAAGGCTGATGTTTCTCTCGTAAATGCTATGTAGCCCCTCCCCTCCACATTCTTTAGGAAGGGAGATCTTATCCGAAGCAACCAATGGGATCTTTGACACCTCGTCAAGATTACCTATCCAAATGAAATTCTTGAGACACTTTTTAATTTTGTTTATTACAGTCCTAGGTGCCATAAGAACTGACATGATATAATTCAAAATAGAGGCAATAATTGTCCTGACTAGAAGAATTCTCCTGGCCAGAGAGAGCCATCTAGCTTTCCAAAGAGTTATTTGATTAGATATGGACTGAAGAATATTATTTCATAGACGGGCACTACAAGGACCATGAAGAGGGTAATTCCCAAGTATTTGTTTGGGACCTCAACAACCTTGAAACCAAGAAACTTTGTGATAGCTTCTTGTGTGCTTTTGGACATATTAAAGAAGAAAACTTTGGACTTAGATATATTAAGTTTTTGACCTGAGTACGTACAATATTCTTGAAGAATTTTTTTGAGAGCCTTGGCCTCCCTTAATGAACCTTCAACATAAAGAAGGGAGTCATTAGAAAATAGAGTATGAGTGACTGACAGATGGGATTGGTGGAGAGAGAGGCCTGTAAGGAGACCTTCATATTGTTTGAAAGAGATTAGTCAGCTCAGCCCTTTCGCCATAATAATGAAGAGAAAAGGGGACAGTGAGTTCCCCCTATCTAATCCCTTGTGAGGATGGGGAGAAACCACAAGGGGACCCATTGACCAAGACTGAGAACTTCACCCTCGTAATGCAAGCCATGATCCATCAAATCCACTTTTTGCTAAAGCCCATTTGTGCATAACTTGTCTCAGAAAACCCCAGTTGACTCTGTCATACACTTTTATCATGTTCATTTTTAGGACCATAGCTTGTAAATTTTGCACCTTAATTGAATGTAAAACCTCATGTGCGATCAGAGAGCCTTCAACCGTATCCTTCTCAGGGACGAAGCCTCCTTGTTGATCATAGATGAGCCTAGAGATAATTTTTCCAAGTCGACTAGAGATGGATTTGGCTATAAATTTGTAGATTGTATTACAAAGGGATATAGGCCTATAGTTCGCGAAGGAACTTTGTAGTGATCCCTTGGGAATTAACGTGAGGAAGGTGTTATTGAAAGGCTTAAACATACAAGAATTTCTTTTGGACTCTTCTACCGCTTCCAGGATATCCATCTTCATGAAGTCCCAACACTTGTGAAAAAACAAGGGAGTAAGGCCATCAGGGCCCGGAGCCTTATCAACTTCCATTGCAAAAACTAAATTCTTGATCTCGTCTAAAGAAAAAGGATGCAGAAGGAAAATGTTATCAAAATTTGATATCAAGGGGGATGAACTGGAGATCAGGTTGGGAGGAGGGGACTGATTCAATCGGGTAAGAAAGGAAACATTGGAAAAAAATGGACTACTTGCCCCTTAATGTCTTGCTCGGAGGTTAAATTATTACCCTGAGCATCATTAATTTGAAAAATGGAATTTTTCTATCTTTTGATATTTGCCAAGGTGTGAAAAAAGTGTGTATTTCTATCCCCCTCAGCCAACCATAGTTCTCTGGACCTCTGCCACCAGTATGTTTCTTCCCTTAGTAGAAGTTCTTCTAGTCTTTCTTGTAAATCTTTCTGAGTATCGTATGTCTGTTGGGATAGACCATGCTATAGGATATATTTATTCCAACCTTCTAGTTGATTTTGGATGTTCTTCTTCTCTTCAAAAAATGTTCTTGAAACTATGATGATTCCATTCCTTAATTTTGTCTTTCATAAATGCAAGTTTTTTGGATAGTTGGAACATTTTATACCCATCTATCACTGGGCACTAGTTCCACCATTGTTGCAGGAACCAAAGAAACTGGGGGTCTCTAAACCACATGCGTTCAATCTTGAAGTATGATTTGGGCTTGAAAATGCTACTGGCTAATTCAACCTCCAAAATCACCGCGTAATGATCTGAGCCTAATAGACTAAGAATGCTAGAGTGGGGGCACCCATTCGATAGAATCCATTGTGTGTTGAGTAGAAATCTATCCAATCCTATACCAACAAAATGAGGCCCCTTTCTTCTATTTTAATAGGTTATCTTACCATTTGATAGGCAGTAATCAAACGGTGCATTGCCTTCAACAAAGTTCTTAAAATCTTAAGTGACTTTGTATGAGGGAGCTGCACCCCCCACTTTATCCACATCTCCCATCATGGTATTGAAATCCCTTCCAATGATAAGTTTCATGTCTACAAGTTGTGAGATGTTATGTGACAGTAAATCCTATAAACTTTGTTTCCCAATGGCTGGTACTGGGCCATAGACATTTAGTTGAGAAAAGGAGAGTGCAAAGATTGAGACTTCGGCCAGTATCCAGTTAGTTGTCGATGCCAGTACGTCCAATTTGCACTTTTGATGTTTCCAAATTATTGCAAGTCCTCCTGAAGCACCTAAAGATGGGACAAGGACAAAATCCCATCCCTTCCATGAGTTAAAGAGGCGTATTCCTTTATTTTGGCATAATTTTGTTTCTTGTAAGAGAACTAAGTTGGCCCTGCTTATCAGAATTTGATCCTTGATAAGTCAGGTTTTGTTAGAGGCATTAATGCCTCTAACATTCCAGGTTAGGACCCTCATTTCTAGCTTGAAGAGCCTGTTGCTCTCCTACCCTGTTGCATTTTTTTTTCTATTGAGGCGACAACCTCTACTTTAGATTTCCTCAAGAGTGAGGAGAAAGGGAGAGTGGATTGGATACCTGTGATGTATCACTAGTCTTGCTTCTCCCTAACCTCCTCTAGGGTCTCCTAGGTCACTCTATTGACCTACTAGGGTTCTTCCACTAACCCTATGCTCCTTTGGATTCTTATCACAAGATCCCAATCCTTTTCAACTAGTGAACACCAACATGTAGAACCAAAACACTCCATGCTTCTTCCTAGACCCGAAATGGTCGTTCTTGCTTCATTTTCCCAAAATGCTCCAACTGACCCACATTGATCAGCAACCACTCCACAGAGAGAAATAGGGTTTCCAAGATGTTACTAGGGTCCTTTCCACCACCTGCAATCACACTTTGCATTGGAACCCTAATCAAGTTCCAAGAAACACAACAATTTCTTCCCAAATAGGGCTATAAGCAATTAGGGCTATCTAGGCTCTATTTCTGCAATAACTCATAAAAAGTCTTAACAAGTGTAGGATCCAAATACCCTTTATCAAAAAACTAGATATTTTCTAGGTCTAGGGTTCTCCAGCTGTCCATACAGCTCTGCCTATAATCAAGGCTAAAAATTAGGGTTTCATGGCTTTCAAAACCAGTCTAAAAGAAACCTTGTTCTTGCTATCAAAATGCATTCACCAAAACTTCCCATTCAAATAGGGACCTCATAACATGTTACCCTACTCCTCACCAAGCTTTGATTGAAGCTATGAATGCTTTCAATCCACCAAACTAGCTCTGCAACTACTGGTGATCCCTAGCCATGCCTCACTGGCTCACTTAGGGAATCACCTTAAAAATGGCTACCATACTTTCCAGGGCCCTCCTTCACTATACACAATGTACATGGAGTCACCTTCCATAATCCAAGAGCCCATGTAAGTGCCATGGTGGAAAATGGATCTATGACCCCATTTGTTCACAGTGCTCAATTTAGGACAACAATAGTGCAAAAAACAAAAGATTTTATAAAATAAACTAAAACTATTGAATCTAACAAACTACCACTACAAGAAGTCTTAATACAATCTACATTACTCAAAACAAAGCTTATAGAAGTTGTTTCAATCCATTAAACTATCTGATCTTCACAAAACACACAAACTGTCACTGTTATTCCAATACACAGTCCGTACACAATATGACTTCAACTTGTCAAGCCTTCCAAAAGCTCAAGGATAGCCTTATGTAGTTTACCAAGGCACTACAAAATTGGTTTCAAACAGTTATGGAACTAATTCCATCGAAGTTGCATTCTTGCAACAAATGTTGGTAATGTTGTCAATGACAACATTGCCAACTTTTACAACTTTTTGGATAAGCTATCCAAACTTGGTCTAACCTTGTACAAACCACTAGTTAGGGTATAATAACATACAGTAGGGCCTCTAGTCCCTTTTTGACTCATTTGGCATCAAAATACCAAAACACCCTATTGGACCTAAATGGACACAAAAGTCTCTAAGGACCTATTAAGGTATCCTATCTTGTATCCTATCCTCTACTAACACATTACTCAAAAAAAATAAGACCTACATGTCCTCTTATTATCCTAGTGGTTTGGCTAGAACCACTACAAGCCAAAACATCAAATAAGCCCTAGGTTACATTGCATCTTCTAGCCTACCTAGGTGCTCCTGCACCATACTCCCCCAAAAAGGAAAATCTATGTCACTCCTATGGATAGTAGATCCTCTGAAATGCCCACCTTCTTGAAGTCTACCTCTACAATCCATGAGGTCTCTGACTCTGGTCTATCCTTCCACTGAATTAGGTGTTCCATGTAAACTTGATGCCTTGTAGTCTTCTTAACCTGGGAGTCTACCACTTTGTCAGCTACCATCTATGGTTTAGGAGGCAATATAGTAGACTCAACATCCTCATTGATTCCTTGACTTCCTTGACTGATCTCATCTACCTTCCCTCTGAACTGGATTAAGTCTTGCACATCGAACATTGGAGATATGCTCAAGTCTGATGGTAAATCAATCTTATAGGCATTAGCCCCATATTTGGCCAAGATTTTGCAAGGTCCCACCCTTTTCATCTGAAGCTTGGTAGGGACACCCTTATCTAGCCTTGATTTGTTCAAGTGAACCATTACATAGTCCCCCACCTCAAACTGAACTTCTCTCCTCTTTTCATCCACCTTAAGCTTCAACTTTTGTTGACTGTCTTGGATTTGCTTCTTGACTTGTTCTTGGATCTCCTTCATAGTATGGGTGAAGTCTTCAGCATGCCCACTTATGTACTCCATACCTCAAAGATCTCTGAGCTCACAAACACCCCTAGGGTGCATGCCAAAAACAACCTCAAATGGGCTCTTTCCTATCGTCCTATTCTTGCTATCATTGTAAGCATATTCTTCTTGGGGAATGACTACATCCCAAGTCTGCCCATACTCCTTAGTTAGGCACCTCAAAAGGTTACCCAACACCCTATTTACCACCTCAGTTTGGCCATCAGTTAGAGGGTGGTAAGCTAAACCAAAAGATAGATTGGTACCCAACCTAGTCCATAATGTCCTCCAAAAATGGCTCATAAACTTCACATCCCTATCTAATACTATGCTCAATGGAAGACCATGAATCCTCACAATCTCTTTAAAAAACAAATAGGCAATGTGGCTAGCATAATTAGTTGTTTTACATGGGATGAAATCCCCCATGTTACTAAATATATCAACAACTACATAAATGCTATCATACCCTTGCTTAGTTTTGGGTAAGCCTACAATAAAATCCATACTCACACACTCCCATGGCTGGTTAGGGACTAGTAGAGGCTGATACAACCCTACATAACTCATTCCTCATTTTGCCTTCATGCAAACAACACACTGCTCCACATATTTGGTAACACCCTTCACCAACTTTGGCCAATGGTAGAATCTCTAGACAAACTCTAATGTCTTGTTCATATCAAAATGACCACTTAGAGATCCATTATGTTTCTCCTGTATGAGATTCATCCTCATAGATCCTCTTGGCACACACAACTGATTACCTCTAAACAACAGTCCATTCTACAAAGTAAACTCTGAGAACTTGCTATTAAAATGGTTTTGGAATTCAACACATACCTTGTATGCTTCCCCAAAATCCTCATCTGCCTTGTACAAGACTCTAAAACTATCAATGCCAATGTTATTTAGGTGAACTTCTTGGACTGTAAGTAACCTCCTACTTAGTGCATCTGCAACCTTATTGAGTTGCCCCTTTTTATGCTTTATAGTGAAGGTGAATGCTTACAAATACTCCATCCACTTCAAATGCCTATTTCTTAGTGTTTCTTGTGTATTAGTGTAACTAAGGGCTTGGTTGTCAGTGAACACCACAAATTCCTTAGGCAAAGGATAATGCCTCCATTTTCTCAAGGATTGAACTAAAGCATATAGTTCCAAATCATAAGAAGAATATTTCTTCTTAGCCTCATTTAATTTTTCTCTAAAGAAGGCAATTGGCCTACCTTCTTGACTCAATACACCCCCTACTACCATCCCAATTGCATCAAATTCAATGGTGAATAATTTCTCAAAACTTGGCAATTATAGGATAGGTTGAGTAGCCACTTGTCTTTTCAACATCTCAAAGGATTTTTTTGCTTCCAAGGTCCACCTAAACTTATTTTTGACCCCACCCTTAATAATATCCAATAATGGAGCACATATCCCACTAAAGTTCCTAATAAACTTTTTATAAAATTGTGCAAGGCCATGAAAACTTCTTACCTCAGTGGTTGTGGTAGGTGGAGGCCAATTTAGGATAGTAGCAACCTTGTCTTTGTCAATCTTCAAAGACCCTTTAAACACTACAAAGCCCAAATACACTAGTTCTTGTTTGAAGAACTCACACTTTTCAAGGTTGATAGCCAAATTTCTCTTCATGCAACCTCTTCAACACTGCCTCTACATGTCTGATATGATCCTCTCTTGTCTTGCTAAATATCAGTATATCATCAAGATATACCACCACAAACTTCCCTATGAATTCCTTGAGCACCTCATTCATGAGCCTCATGAATGTGCTTGGAGCATTAGAGAGGCCAAATGGCATGACAAGACATTCATATAATCCATCACTGGTCTTGAATGTTGTTTTCCATTCATCACCTTCCTTCACCCTAACTTGGTGATAACCACTCTTTAATTCCAACTTGGTAAAGTACATTTCCCCTCCTAGGCAATCCATAAGGTCCTATAACCTAGGTATAGGGAACCTATACCTTATTGTGATCATTTTTATAGCCCTTGAGTCTATGCATAATCTCCATGTCCCTCCCTTCTTGGATGCCAAGACAACCAAGACTGCACAAGGGCTAATACTCTTCTTGATCAAGCCTTGATCCAAGATTTCCTACACTTGTCTAGCTACCTCCAAGTTCTGATTAGGAGTCACATTGTATGCTTCTTTATTGGGAAAAGATGCCCATGGCACAAAGTCTATTTGGTGACTTATTACCCTCTTAGGTGGTAGGGTTGCGGGAGTGTCATCACTCATTATGTCCTTATACTTCTCAAGCAATTCTTGCACCTCTAGTGGTAATGGCTCCTTCACTAATTTTTCTTCCTCCTTGGGTCTTACCAAAATGGCATACCCTTCACTCTCATCATCTTTGATGTCTTTCACAAACAGTTTGCCACTACACAACATCACATTAGGAGTCTTTGACTGTGGTTCTTCATCTTCTAGTAAAGACTTAATTTTGAAAGTCTTTCCTCCTTTCTTGAAGGTGATGGAATTCTCCTTCCCATCATATACTGCCTCAATATCAAATTGCCAAGGCCTCCCAAGTAGAAAATGGCAAGCATCCATTGGTAGGATGTCACAAAGTAGTCTATCCTTGTACCCTGCAATTGAAAACTCAACCCAAGTTTGCTCATTGACCAACACACTTTGGCCTTTGTTAAGCCATGTCACTTTATAGGGATTCACATGGGGTATCTTGGCTAGCTTGAGTTTCACCGCTTCCTCCTCTGAGACGATATTATCTATGGATCCAGAGTCCATAATCACTTTACAAACCTTACCAAGAATTTTTCATTTGATTCTAAACAAGGCCCTCCTATGTTTGGGCTCTTCCTTGATTGGTTGCCTTATCAATACTCTTCTAAACATCAAGTTCTCTCCCATCTCTAAATCTAGATGGTCAATCTCAGGGGTTTTGACACTTGAAGTGTCCTCATGTGCAAATGCTACCCTCTTGTAACTGTTTGCTGTAGAAGGTTTATCAGGACATCTATAGGATGGATGGCCTAATTGTCCACAGTAATAACACTTCATGGTTGCAAATTAGGAACTACTCCTACCTCCTCTTCCTCTGTTAGGACCACCATGATTACCCCTACCTTTGTTATAGCCTTCTCTTGAACTACTTTCAGTCTACTGCTCTGTCAACTTGTTCTCTCCTTGTGACTTTGTATGCTACCTCTTCCTTGGTAACCTCCTCTTTGACCCCTTTGGTCTCTCCCTTTGCCTCTATTGTTATTATTGTTCTTGAAGCTAGAATCCCCTTTCTTCTTGTTCTTCTCTTCCACCCTTATAGCCAATTGATGACACTTCTAAATTCTAGTTGGTGTCCATAGGCTAATCTCCTCTTGGATGTTCCACTTCTTGCAATTTAGACCTTAGACACAGTCTCTAGAATTCCTCAGTATATGAGGCCACATCTAGGTCTTTTTGTTTCAAGTTTTGTCTCTTTCTATGGAGTTGGATTTCATAATCCTCTAGGAGATAATTCTCCTTCAACTTGGTCACCATGGCATTCCAATTTGCTATTGGTTACTTTCCCTTTCTTACCCTCTCATCTTGAAGGTATTTCCACCAAGTCAAAGCTGACCCTCTGAGTCTAGACTTGGCCACTTTAATATTTTGGGCTTCACTTATACCCTCACACTCAAAATGATTCTTCATTGCTTCAATCCAGTCCATGACTATCTCAATATCCATCTTTCCACCAAACAAAGGTACTCCTTCCAAAGCCTTGGCACTTAATGCCTTTATGGCTTTCAAGAAAGGTTCCCCACTCAACACTGGGTCTGGTTCAGGGATGAAGTCTTCCTCTTCAACCTTCTGCTTACCCCTACCACTAGTTTTAGCTTCAAAATCTTTCTTCCTAGCAGCATCTGCTAGTTCTTCCATCTTCAACCTCATTGAGCTTCCAAGGTACCTTCAAGGAGTCTATTTTTCTCCTTTTCCTCTTCTGTCTCCTTGGCTAATTCTACATTTGTCACCATCTTTGTAGAACCACTAGATTCCACCTTTGACATACACAATCCCAAACCTTTAACTTGCTTTGATACTAATCTGATGTATCACTAGTCTTGCTTCTCCCTAACCTGCTCTAGGGTCTCCTAGGTCAGTCTATTGACCCACTAGGGTTCTTCCACTAACCCTATGCTCCTTAGGATTCTTATCACAAGATCCTAAGCCTTTTCAACTAGTGAACACCAACATGTAGAACTAAAACACTCCATACTTCTTCCTAGACCCCAAATGGTCTTTCTTGCTTCATTTTCCCAAAATGCTCCAACTGACCTACATTGATCAGCAACCACTCCACAAAGAGAAATAGGGATTCCAAGATGTTACTAGAATCCTTTCTACCACCTACAATCACACTTTGCATTGGAACCCTAATCAAGTTCCAAGAAACATAACAATTTCTTCCCAAATAGGGCTACAAACAATTAGGCCTATCTCGGCTCTATTTCTACAATAACTCACAAAAAGTCACAACAAAGTGTTAGATCCAGATACCCTTTATAAAAACACTAGATATTTTCTAGGTCTAGGTTCTCAAGCTATCCGTACAACTCTGCCTATAATCAAGGCTAAAAATTAGGGTTTCATGGCTTTCAAAACCAGTCTGAAAGAAACCTTGTTCTTGCTATCAAAAAGCATTCACCAAAACTTCCCATTCAAATTGGGACCTCATAACACATTACCCTACTCCTCACCAAGCTTTGATTGAAGCTATGAATGCTTTCAACCCACCAAACTAGCTCTGCAACTACTGGTGATCCCTAGCCATGCCTCACTGGCTTGCCTAGGGCATCACCTTAAAAATGGCTTCCATACTTTCCAAGGCCCCTCCTTCACTATAAAAAATGTACATGGAGTCACCTTCCATAATTTAAGAGCCTGTACAAGTGCCACGGTGGAAAATGGATCTATGACCCCATTTGTTCACAGTGCTCAATTCAGGACAACAATAGTGCAGAAAACAAAAGATTTTATAAAAGAAACTAAAAATATTGAATCTAAAAAACTAACACCACAAGAAGTTTTAATAAAATCAACATTACTCAAAACAAAGCTTATAGGCGTTTCAATCCATTAAACTATTCGATCTTCAAAAAACACACAAACTATCACTGTTATTCCAATACACAGTCCGTACACAATATGACTTTAACTTGCCAACCCTTCCAAAAGATCAAGGATAGCCTTATGTAGTTGACCAAGGCACTAAAAAATCAGTTTCAGGTAGTTATGGAACTAATTCCATCAACGTTGCATTCTTGCAACAAATGTTGTCAATGACAACATTGACAACTTTTACAACTTTTTGGATAAGCTATCCAAACTTGGTCTAACCTTGTCCATGCTTGTCCAACCCACTAGATAGGGTGTAATAACATAAAATAGGGCCTCTAGTCCCTTGTTTGACTCATTTGGCATCAAAATACCAAAAACACCCTATTGGACCTAAATGGACACAAAAGTCTCTAAGGACCTATTAAGGTATCCTATCCTGTATCCTATCCTCTACTAACACATTACTCAAACAAAATAGGACCTACATGTCCTCTTATTATCCTAGTTTTCTGGCTAGAACCACTACAAGACAAAAAATCAAAGAAGCCCTAGGTTACATTGCATCTTCTAGCCTACCTAGGTGCTCCTGCACCATTCGTCCCCTTGGTTTCTTTGAGGAAGATAAAATTTTGATTTTGGAAGTGTCCACTTTGGATTGAAGAATACTGCATGGAGGAGGGGAAGCTCCCTCACTCGGGTTCTTTTTAGTATCACCTAATATACGGGAGGGACTTGTTTCCTCCTCAATTACTTTCATATCACTGTTCTTGTCTAGATCTCCCAGCACCATCTGATCCACTTCCCTGTCCACCTCTACTTCTCAGAACACACCTTCTCCTGGGACCAAAAAAGCAACCTCCAAATTTTCCTTATTAGCCAAGAGGTTTGAGAAGTAGGTAAAAGGTTAGTGGGGATTTCCATTTCTAAGATGGATGAAGGTTAGGATCCACTTCCAACAGGAATCTATGTTGGATATTTTTACGAGCTGAGCAGATGGGAGAAAGGGACGGGCGCAACGACACCTAGTCTTCATCAGAGTGCCACTCGAGTTCAAAATCCAGAGAAAAACTCTCAATTAAAGAATTGTGTCTAAGCCAAGAAGCAGAGAAAGAAGTCCTAGTAGATAAATGAGGAGGCTAAGAGGGGGGCGATAGAGTGGAATCCCCACAAGAAGGCTTAGGAGAAGGAAGAGAAGAAGAAGGCTGAGATAGAATGCTGTAGGAGATACTGATTCCACTATCCAGGTCAGGTTTGACTTGAAGTGCCTTAGTGTGTTCATCCCCACATCCCTCCTGAAGTAATGAATCCTGAGAGAGTCGTACCAAAGCTAGGGCTAACACCTTCTGCCGAGGTGGGGGCTTCTGCCATGTCTCAACAAAGTAGCAAATGTCTGCATGGGAAGCTGCTACGGCCAGCGAGAGAGACTGGGAAAGGAAAAAAAGAGACCAAAGGAGTGTTGATCAGATGAGGAAACATCCTGGCAAGCTACATTGATGGAGAGAGAGCCAGGAAGACACTAGAAGATGAGGTGACCAAGTGCAGGAAGCCTAGGCAAGACCTGAGATGGGCTATCAAGAGAGATTGTTTGCAATAGAGGGCCAAATATAGATTCATTCAAGGTAGAGCACATTGGACCAATTTGAGGTAATGTCTGTAAGAAGACAAAACCTTGGGGGTGCTTTATAGTCATCCAAAGAAACCCATTCATGATGCAGAAAGATACCCAATTTGTTAGCTATGTTCTCTAAAATATCAGTTGGCAAAATTCCAATGGAAGGGTCGGGCATGTTACCTAGAAAGGAAAAAATATGACCTGGCACTGGTGCGGTTGGAAATTAGGGTATTAAATTTGGGTATGGACTCCCCATTCATGCATAATCCATCCCTTGAAGTGGTGTGTCTTATCCCTACTAATCCAATCTTTGAAAATAGCTAAAAAGAAACCCTGGCCATTGTTTACCATAAAATATTTTATCAAGCCAACCCAATTATTAGATGCCCATTCTGATATTTCAAAATTAGAAGAAGTGTTGTTCCAAACCTTACTAATAAGCACTCGTGCCCTAAGGTCTTGAACTTCATTTGAGAACATTAGGTCCATAACAAGTAGTCTATGGGCGTCTCGATGTGAATGACCCTGCAGTTTTGGGGTCGTCGGCCTAGATGCAGAAACCAGATTGAAGGGAGCTTCCTTTAGTTTAAAACCCTTTTCGGTGAGCAGGATAGAGACCACTTTGACTGGAGGAAAGGGAATATCCTTTGGCTCTACCAAGTGAGAGGGGGAGATAGGGCCGCAAATATCAAACCCTATATTATTTTGTGGGTTTCTCGAGAGTTTGCGTTTGGGGTGAGACTGTTTCAAGGGCTTATGGAAGTGCCAATGTGGAGACTAGAACCCTTGGTGATTGCAACCTTCCTTCATCAAGGCTTTATCAACCCAACAACCACCTTGAAACACCCATTGTAGGTGATGTTGAGTCTGTGATTCATCTACCCACTGACTTGAACGAAAAACCCAAGATGGGTTTTGGTAGGGTTTGCTTGCCGCCTGATGGAAAACCTAATCTTGTAGGTTTTGTATTGGGAAAACCCGATCCACTTTATCACTCCATCATTCTGCAGGCATCTTCCTGTTGCCCCCGTCATGTTGTGCTTGGTCCTTGGCCACTACCTTCTCCTGGTTTCTATTCAAGGTCCTTCCCACTGGAGCTCCCATGATTTGAATATTATTTTGACCTCTTCTCATAACAATTTTTCTTATTTCTTGTCTTTTGTCCATTTTTTATTTCCTATGTCTATGCTTGGTGACAGGATTTTGAACATTGTTGACAAAGCATGTTTCTTTTTTTGATTATTTGATTGATCCTCTCACCTTTCCTTACTTTATAAATTCCATTGTCCCAATCAAGTTTTGCAGTGTTTCTTATTAGGTTTCATGTTTTTGATTGTGGGGTTCTGCATCGTTTGTTGCTCTTGATAAGTTACCTTAAATTTCATTCATTTTTCATATACACAAAGATTACACACACTGATAAAAAAATGAGCTATCTGATTTAGGTTTACTGTTCATGATTGTAAATAGTCAATATTTCTAATGGTACTCCTTGGTGTATTTCATTTAAAAATAATCAAGTTTCTATGGCTATTGTAAATGTCCCTTTTGTTGAGAAAATTAGAGTTGAGAAAATGGTTGTTCAGTGTCTGTATCTGCAGGTTGCAAAGAAATCATCCTTCTTCCACCAACATTCTAGTCAATGTACAAGTAACGATTCATTCCATTCAAGAAAGACCATGTCTGACAATATCAACCCAGAACAAAATAAGGAGACGATTGCTAGATTGTGGTCTAACTTTAAAAGAAAAGGTGATGGAAAATATTATTATCCTTGCAATATTTGAAAGGGCTTAAGGACTCAAAGATATCTAATCAAAATAGCTGAGGAACATTGTACGTAGCATGGTCACATTGAAGGGGGAAACAAATTTCATCCATTGGTATGTTTTTCAATATATTATTTGAATAATTTATATACATAAGAAATGGATTAATGATGACATCATAGTCATGGTTAATTTAAGGTCATCATTTTGATATAGGTCAACCACCATGGGTTTCATGTTATGGACCATTACAATCTGGAGAATGTGGATTTCCAAATGAGGGAACATGGAGGTGTGAATATCGAAGTAGAAGGTAATAATCCCATGGAAGAAGATCACGATGATCAAGATGATGACACTAGCGCAACTGATGATGATGATGATGATGAAGATGACCTTGATGTACCTATACTTGAGAAGGCATATGAGCCCCTATACGAAGGCTCCCAAAGAACCCTTCAAAGAACCCTTCTTATTGTTGTATTGTTGTTGGTGAACTTGAAGGTTATGAATGGTTTAACCAACGTAGCAATCACACGTATGTTAAGGTATGTCATATATGTCATCTTTTTTAGTCGTAATTTCCTTAGAGTTAACAAAGGATGAATCACGTACCAATTAATATTCTTTATATTAACAAATTATATTTAATTTGGTCGTAGGATGATAGGTGAGTGTTTGTTACCACCATCAAACATTCTACCTCACTCGTACCGAGAATTATCTTCCATTATGAAATATATTGGAATGGAGTATCAAATGATAATACATGTCTGAATGATCATATTATATATCATAAACAACATAAATTTGCAACACAATGCCTTGATTTTCATGTTAGTAGATATCGATCAGATTAAATAACAAAAAGGTGTCTCACAAGGTTCTTCAATATATTCCCATTATTCTACATCTCCAATGATTATTTAGGTGCACTAGCTTGGCACAATTTATGGATTACCATGCACACAATAGAATTCAAGATGACATTATGGAATTCCTACGGATGGTTCGGCATTAAAGAAAATAGAGGAAACTTGGCCACACTTTAAAGAAGAACCTCATAATCTCATGCTTTCACTGGCAGCAGACAGTGTCAATCCATTTGGAGAGATGAGATCTGTTTATTTGGTGTGGCATGTTTTTGTTATCAACAATAACATTCCTCCTTGGATGTCCATAAAGAGGGAGCACATAATGTTGGCAATGATTGTTCTAGGAATTTTTTCATTTAATAGTCATCTAAATTAATTTATTATAAATAATCCATCAAAATGATCATAATAATTATCTAATGTTTTTGTTCATTCAACTAGGTAAGTACCAAGTTAAAATTATGAATGTTCTTGTTTAAAGAAGAACCTCATAATCTCAGGCTTTCACTGGCAACAAACGATGTCAATCCGTTTGGAGAGATGAGATCTATTTACTTGGTGTGGCTTGTTTTTTTTATCAACAATAACATTCCTCCTTGGATGTCCGTAAAGAGGGAGCACATAATATTGGCAATGACTGTTCCAGGTATTTTTTCATTTAATAGTCATCCAAATTAATTTATTATAAATAATCCATCAAAAATGGTCATAATAATTATGGAATGTTTTTGTTCATTCAACTAAGTAAGTACCAAGTTAAAGATATGAATGTATATATTGAGCCCCTTATCGACGAGCTAATGGCCTTATGGAATGGGGTCACTATGTATGACATCTTTTGGCTAATAGGTCAAAGACAATTTCAATTCCATGCAATGCTTGTATTAACAATACATGATGCCCCTGGGCTAACACATTTTTGTGGTATGTTCTCTTGTTAACACCTCTTTTTTGGTATGTTTTAGTGCTAACACAAAGTTAACATATTTAATCCAATTATACACAATCTTGTATGATGAACCATAACTGATCGAATGTTTGAAGATGTTAAGTTGATCACCAAAATGCAGAAAGTTAATGCAAGTCATTAAATCAGTTAATGTATTGTATTGTCATTGATGTCAACTTGATATAATCATGTTGGTTATATACAAAGTGTCAAAGTAAGACTTCAGAGAACCAGAGAGATAAAGATTATGCTATCAGTAATGCATGAATGATAAGCATTCACTAAAGTGACTACAAACATTGACGGGCAGTGCACCCCGACGGATAGAGGAAATCGATGAGAAAGTCACAATGATGCCTTGAGCATGAAAACTGACAAGCATTACCGATGATAGAATCAAGTGCTAGACCAACGGACAAACAACACCGACAGAGAAACCCGAGGAGAACTAAAGTGCTGACCAAAACTAACAGTTGAGACACCAAAAGAACTGAAGTTCAAAAATGACAAAAGACTTAGTTGTCAAAGAGCTAAAGGAGGAGTTAACTAGTTGTTAATATTATTTTCAATGACAAGTTAATGACTAGAGTTTTAAAGTTGTTTTAATCCAGTAGTCAAGGAGTTATCTACAGGATTAAAACTCAAGTCTTCTTTAAATCAAGATTGGCGAGAATTATGGATCATGCCAAGATCAAGAAGATTAAGAAACCTAGAAATGAGAAAGTCAAGTCTATAAAGAGACAATCTAATTCATTAGGAATTAGGAGAGTGAATAGAGAAAAAGGATGTTAGAGAGAAACTGATGAAGAACAACTTCATACAGTTCTGATCAATCAAGCTAAAGAACAAGAGCTACATTTCTGCAGACACCGAGCAATAGAGCATCAACATTACCAAGCAGAAATAGTGGAGCAAAGGTATTGATATGATGTATTGATCAGAAGGTATATGAGCTTACAATAGATCTAAAAATATGAAATTCAAGTTGTGTATGTGAACAGATCATCTATATTGTTTCAGTTTAACCATTGGAGCAAAAAGTCTCTTACGAGAGAAAGACTTAACAATCCTTTCTATATTGAGATACATCCCAACGAGTATCAAAAAGTTTGATCATGAAGATAGCATTAGTAATGCCAGATACCATTTGACAAGCAAGAGAGGCTTGATCATACAAGGTTGCATTGTGGTGCCAGATATCAAGTGACAAACTATTATATTTAAATCCTCTAACAAGGTCACACTTAACAGTGTGTTTCTAATCTTTAACAGGGTTGTCTCTTCATCGAGCTCAATTCAGAAGAGAGAAACTGGTGAAGAACAACTTCATACAGTCATGTTCAATCAAGCTAAAGAACAAGAGCTACATTTCTGTAGACACTAAGCAACAGAGCATCAGCATCACTGAGCATAAATAGTGGAGCAAAGGTATTGATATGATATATTGATCAGAAGGTATATGAGCTTACAATAGATCTAAAAATATGCATTTCAAGTTGTATATATGAACAGATCATCTATATTGTTTTAGTTTAACCATTGGAGCAAAAAGTCTCTTACAAGAGCAAGACTTAACAATCTTTTCTATATTGAGATACATCCCAAGGAATATCAAAAAGTTTGATCATGAAGATAGCATTAGTAATGTTAGATACCATTTGACAAGCAAGAGAGGCTTGATCATACAAGGTAGCATTAAGGTGCCAAATATCAAGTGACTAACTATTATATTTAAATCCTCTAACAAGGTCACACCTAACAGTGTGTTTGTAACCTTTAATAGGGTTGTCTCTTCATCAAGCTCACTTTAGAAGAGAGAAAATGATGAAGAACAACTTCATACAGTCCTGATCAGTCAAGCTGAAGAACAAGAGCTGCATTTTTGCAGACACCGAGCAACAGAGCATTAGCATCACCAAGCAGAAATAGTGGAGCAAAGATATTGATATGATATATTAATCAGAAGGTATATGAGCTTACAATAGATTTGAAAATATGCATTTCAAGTTGTATATGTGAATAGATCATCTATATTGTTTCATTTTAACCATTGGAGCAAAAAGTCTCTTACGAGAGCAAGACTTAACAATCCTTTCTATATTGAGATACATCCCAAGGAGTATCAAAAAGTTTGATCGTGAAGATAGCATTAGTCATGCCAGATACCATTTGACAAGAAAGAGAGGCTTGATCATACAAGGTAGCATTGAGGTGCCAGATATCAAGTGAAAAACTATTATATTTAAATCCTCTAACAAGGTCACACCTAACAGTGTGTTTGTAACCTTTAACAGGGTTGGCTCTTCACCGAGCTCACTTTAGAAGAGTGAAATTTTGGGTTACCGATCCTAAGTGGTTTTTTCCCTAACAAGGTTTTCACATTAAAATCCATGTGTCAATGTGTTTATGAGTCATTACTTTAGTGTTTTGCATTACACATAGTTTACTCTGAATTGATTGGTATACTACAATTAAGTTTACTATTTTTCAGTAAACTAAACACTGCTAATCGGTAAACAGAAAGTATAAGGTTTTGCATTGAATTCTGAGAAGTAGTTATTTGCTAAGATTATTTGAAAGCATGCATCTTGAATATCATACATACATAGCTATATCTTTTTGGCAATATCCTCTCATATGTGGTGTAGCTATATTTGAATGCAATATGATTGGCTTTAATGTAACTGTGCACACATGACCACAACATTTGAATGTAACCTTTTAAACATAATGGTATACTTTTTTTTGTAACTACAAGCAAATTAATTTTTTGATATCTAGCACACAATTAGATATTTTTTATATTCGATATTGGGGT
>MU225498.1:0-37570 GCA_018584345.1 Thuja plicata | reverse complement strand
TCAAGGGTTATAAGCATATAAACAAGGATGACACACCTTAGAAGACACAATTGAGTTTAAAAAGAGGGAAAAATCTAGCGAAAGCATTGACAGTATCATAAATCTTAGTCAAAGACAGATTCAATTACTACTATGGATAGACCAATTAAGCTGTAGAACAAGTTCAAGGAGTTGTTCGGCATGAGCAATACTCTCAAGCTTTGTTGATTTTGATAGCATGAACTATGCACTCTCAAGCTTTGTTAATATGGCTGCAACCCGAGAAAAGAAGGAACCCGAGTACATCTTTATTCCTGACAACAGTATCTCACCGAGTATGAGTATTTTGTGTGTGACAATCATGTGTGTCATCTCTTCATCAATTCACAAAAGGAGCCATCTTTTTGAACATATTTTCCAAGCACTCACACAAGTTCAGGCTACTATGAAATTTTGGCTGAGTGGCTCCTGCAAATCAATCTCAGGGAATCAGACATTTTGATGACTTGTAAGCTTCTGAAGCCTCAGTCAGAAGGCGGTCAAAAAGAGGAAGACCTATTCTGTCTATAGTGGATAACTTAACCTTGAAGAGAAATATAGCTGAACCAAGAGCCAAGATCTGGAACATCGTGCCAAGGAGACCAGTGGCAACATGTTTCTAGTCAAAACTAGCCCCGCAAACTTACCCATCTCTGAGTCAAAGGCTTGGGCTATATGTCCCTATTGTAAATCCCCACAAACTCTAATAAATGTCACAAGTGCATTCTAGCTAGGTATAGAGAAAAATCCATTCGCATTTTATTGAAAAAAGAAAGATTTTAGTTTGAGAATTATCATGGCCATGCCAATGGGTGAATTGAAGAAGGTGCAGCAGGTTGTGAAAAATAACAGAAAATTAAATCTCTGGTGAGAGTAGGCACTGCTCTGTCTCTCATCATTTTCTGCTCTTTTCTGCCCTCCTCTGAAATAACAGAGGAAAGCAGTGCTAGTAACAGAACTATTTCAAGGTAGCTTCATGATGGAATCGAGGGATTAGAAAATGGAAGCAGTTCCCAGGAGTTTGAGAAAGTGACAGAGTTTGGTAATACCCACCAAAATTCATCTCCACCAGTGATAGAGTTAAAAGAAGAAGCAACTGCTTTGGAAAAAACAGGGGAGGGCAACAATAGTAACCGAACTATTTCAGGGGAACTTCCTGATGGAATTGATGGATTAAAAAATGGAGGAAGTTATAAAGAGTTTGAGCAAGTGACAGAGTCTTTTATTATCCCGCAAAATTTCTTCCCACAAGTGATACAGCTAAAGGAAGAAGCATCTGCTCTGGAAAATAATCTTCTAAAGTTTGTAAATGCCACCCAAAATTCACCCCCACCATTGATACAAGTAAAAGAAAAAACAACGCCTAGATCTGGAACATCATGCCAAGTAGACCAGTGGCAACAAGTTTCTAGTCAAAACTCGCCCTGCAAATTTACTGATCTTTGAGTCTATATCAGGTAAGTATCTGCTGCTAGCTTCATGTCTTTTTTTGTCCCTATTGTTTATACTATGACTGCTGCTGTTTAATACTATTGTTTCTAGTCAGACAACTTACAGGCCAGTTGATACACCTAACTATCCTGTTTCCTGTATTAATCAAGAAAAGCAAACACAAAGCCCCTAGGAGAGGCGAGATGCTAACAACAAGGGAATAAATATGGAAATCCCATCTAAAACAAGTAAGTTAATTGCATGTTATTTGAAAGTGTTTTAAGAGGCTATGTAGTAGTGGTAAATTTGGTATGTACAATGATATTGCTCTTTCAAACATGTTTTGTTTGAACAAATTAGCACAAATCTAAATTTTCTGTAAAATTGGGAAACATCAGAAATAGAAGAAATGGGGAAAGAAAAACTGACATGGAATTTTGTTTCCTCGCGTGCCATACATCTCGGCATATTTGAAATTTTTCAACCCCTTTATCTCTCCTTTCCTCCCCGGTAGTTTTGGCATTCAACCAAAAGTGGTGTTTATTGCTGAGGAAGAAATAGAGTTTCCAATACAACTCCTCCATTGTCCTTCACTTTCTCTGCACAAGGCAAATGCAAGGGCAATTAAAGGACAACCATCCTTCCTGCCAAATTTCCTACATAAACCATTCCCTCGGTTTACAACATTTTAATAAAAGGTTATAGATTACAATTGAAGGAGAGCTTGCATCTAATTTTAATTCATTTATAATCAAAGTAGCAATGTAATAAACAAGGGCAGGTAGTCACAAAACAATACTCATCAAAACAATCTAAGACATCAAATGCATTTCCATAACAGATCTCCATTTATAACAGATCTCACAGACAATTCTGATAACTACAAATTCCTTAAATTATCAGTCACAACATTTTAAAACTTGACCAATTTTTTTTAATTGCAAGTCAAACATATCGCAACATGATAATCTGAACATTAAGAATAACCTGTAAGAAGCATTACCTGATTATTTTTTGGCCCTCTTTCTTTGCCTTCCTCTATCTCTTCATCTTGCTCTGCCTTTTTCTCTGCCTCCTCCCTTACAATCCTCTATCTCTGCCTCTTTCACTGCCCTGCTTCTACTCTACTTCTTCCTCTGCCACCACATAATTACTTCTTCCTCTGCCACCACATAATTGCAAGAAAAAAACAGACAAAAAAATGAACAAGACCAGCGTGTACGCTGTGGAAGCAGACAACATGAACAGACATACCAGCAAAGGAAAAACCCTAAGAAAAACACTCAAAAAAGACTGAAAAAAAATTCTAATAAGGGAAAGGAAAAAAACAAAACAAAATATTGCTAGCAGAGGAAGACATTAAACTGTCTACATATCTTTACCTGATATGCTTTACCCCGCTCCCTGCAACGGCTATTTTGGTTTGAAACCGTTAGATTTTTAAATTCTTTTTGCCGTTGCATTTTCGTTTCACATAATTTGAAAACTCTCCCAACGGTTTATTGACTCTTTTATTAGTTTGGAATATAAATCAATAATAAATTTAAAGGATTAACATTTTTTACTAATATTTAGACTAAATTTATGTGGCATGTAATATACGTGTTTTGAGATCTGACCTGTTTTATTAACTAGCACTTGCACTCAAAAGAGGTGTAAGGGTGATGCCAATAGGAAATTATATATAAGTTGTATGTTAATGAATATAATTTTATGTATATAATAAATATATTAACTCAATTTATAGTATAGTAATTATTTTTAGTACAATTTTGATATAAAGTCTTAACTAAAAATATTGACTTGTCTTCATGCTACCATTTCTCTTTATGACTTGTCTCAACTTTTAAATTTATGTACTTTTAGGTTCCTCTACTTTTTATATTCCACATTAATAAGCGAAAAAATCATATAGGTGAACATGTTGCAATAGTTATTATAGCAATTGTTGATAAAATCTCGATTATTTTTTAACAATATATGATTATTACTCATAATTGAATGAAATGTATTTCCTAGATGTAAAAACCCAAAAATCACATGATGCCACATTAGCGCATGATTAATATATGTCTTAGTGCACACGTATCATTCTCATTTTTTTAAATCTTTTGAAACACCTTGGCAAAAAAAATATGCTAATGTGACATCATATTTGATGTTATGGTGCTAAAACCTTAGTTATAAGTCATTTTCAAGTAATTTGTTTCAAAAAATTGGGAGTGATTTGAAATTTCTACATCAGATTTTGGGAAACACAAAATTAGGATACTCAAATATTAGGTCCTCTCTCAATCTTAATTTTACACATGCTATCACTTCACTACACAATTCCAATCTCTATAATTGTAATTGTAGCATGGATGCATTATAGCGAGAGAACCAAAATCCATATCGCCATCCCTCTCAATATGGGAAGGGGCCATTTCTTCCCACTAGCCTAGTTTGCAGAGCGGTTCTATACGTTTGAGGGCTTCTCCATCACCTTCATTATTAGCGAATTCAGTCCATCTATCTTCATGGATTCTCTCCACCTCAAGAGGATTCACACTTGTCACGTAGATTCTCTTTGGCCTCACATTGCTGGCGGAATTAATACAAACTGCATCTTCTGAAGGTTTGATGGCAACGCCAGCCGCAAAAGCATAGACTCTATTGTGGCTACTATTAGTATCCTCCTGCACAAATTCAGCACAGGTGGAAAAATTTGGCAATGCCCTTTTGGGCAAAATTATTGCAAACTTTTTTACAGCAGCTGATCTCAACCATCAGGTTCTATGAAATGACAAATGCATTTTTTGACCCATGTCTAAGGGTTTGAAAGCTGAAATATAGCCAAATTTTCTGAAAGATGAAGAAGAGCATTGTAGGAGCAATCGACAACATGGGTTTACTGCCAATGCTCCCAACGAATTGTCTAGACTCATAATCAATGAAATTCTCTCACAATATCTGTAAGGATTCTCTATATCAATCACAGGACTTGGGGTTTTCTATTTTTCTGCGCAAAATATTTCTAACAGAATGGCCCAAATGGAGAATGCCCAATTCACATAAATATTGCGATTGGACTCGAAGCCAATGGCCACCGATTCTTCTAGGTTCTGCGCAGATATAGGCTTGGGGATTCTTCTTCTCCTGAAACACACATTTCTCAGCTTCTACTGAAGGGTATTGAGATTCGAACTGAGCAATCTCTATCATCGTCATCACACCCTTTATAATTAAAATTTGTGTTAATTTGAGCCTTCTTCCTAAATCAAACAACCATAGCAGGTACAGGGGATTCTTACAAATGCAAGAATATTTAGGTTTAGAATCACGCAGGGACAACAAAAAATGGTGGCACATTCTGCAGTGAAGGTTGTCACACACTTACACGCTTGGCAGGCTCTCTAAACATTCATCTTCACTTTCGCTTAATTTTTAGCTCTATTTTATGATAAATTGTATCGTAATAAGAAGAAGAGATGGGTGTGAAATGGTCGGGTTGGGATTCAACTCAAAACCAGCAAACTAAATACCACTTGTATTCCCAGCGTCAGATAGGTATTTCCTGAAAGCTCGGGCAATATAGCCTATCGGCTAATTATTTTTATCAATTAATTTTAGATTATATTACAAATTTTTAAATTATTATTATTATGATTATTATTAGTGGAGTGTCCAACATGCAATGACATTTGTTCCACCTATGTGGATATTTTAGAAGCAGACAAAATAAGTACTCTATTTGAAGAAACACTAGAGAACAATAAACCTTGTGATCAAAATACTTTGTCGAAAAAGAGTTGCTTCGACCTTGTGGATGTTATTAAAATCTTTAATTCACTCCTTCATTGCTGAAAAGTATATAAACATTTTTATAAGAAATCTTGTTTATAAGAGATTTATATTTATATTTTTATTGTTTAACAAAGTATATAATTTTATTCCTCAATAGAAATTTTTAGATTAACTTTGTGTGTTATTGTACATCTCTTTATTTTACATTAAAATAACACACATATATAATATTTTATAATTTTATAATTGTTACACATTAAAATTATTATTTATAATGTTGAAATTTGCATAGTTATACTATTTTTCATTTTCTTTTGTGTTGAGTTTGTTAGATGTTCCAAATACAATAGCATATTTGCACTCACTTCCACATGATTATTACATGTCTTGGAATGGTGGCTTATTTTCAATCTTATGACGTGGAAATGAACCATAATAATCTCTAACTTTTAAATTGAAATTTTAGATACCTTGCCCCTTCCAAACAATCATTTGAGATAACTTAACACATGTTTATATGACATGTTGCTATGTAGTGGTATTTAAAGACATTCATTTTTTTATTACTTTAAATGTAAATTTAGTAATGTGAAATAAAACATACATTGTCATTTTTAAAGGGGCAAAGATCAAATCCAATTTATCTAGATGCAAACCACATGCATGTTTTTGCATGCTTGTCTTTGACATCCGTCCTCATTGCTTAGGTGTCCTAATAAGGGATTAACCTAGGATAACATGTTCCCTATTGTAAAAAATGTAGCCGATCCTGCAAAATAGAGTATGGATCTGGCTGGAAAAGAGAAGAAAAACTTGCAAATAAAAAAACAAATCATAAAAAGATGTGAATAAAATGAAATCCTCATCATTTACAATTACAAAACGCAAGATTTATACAAAGAGAACAAACACATGAACATAACTAATGCATAACATGTTGGAATGGAACTGGAAGAGGTAGAGCGAGTTAAACTGAAACTCTCATTTGTTAGCTTAAATACAAACTACTATGACTAGCATGTGATTGCAATCACCATAAATAAGGAGTAGTCATACCATAAATAATGAACAATTAGAACTTGTGCTAACCCCCCCTCCCCTCCTAAGTCTAACTAAGCAACAAACCTAATGAAAGTGTTGGAGCTATTTTTTGTAAGTATTTTTGGGTTAGGGTTTTCGATGTGCCTTTGTTTTTAAATGTCTTAAATCCTTTTAGTGGGTTATTTTTTTTTTGGTGACCTATTCACCGGGTTGGTTGTCCTAAAGTTTGATTCATGAGAGTTTGCAATACCGAACCCTTTTGTTTGACCCTTGCCTTGACTAGTTACAGTTATTGCTTAAATCAAATACAAGTGTTATGTCCATCCATTTTTATTTTAAGTGTTTGTGCCTTGTTATTTTGGTCCCATTCACATGGACTATACCCCTGAGTTATGAGCATGTGCATAAGATAACTTTTAAGTTGTGTTGTGAAGAGTCCCACTCGTTAACGCATCATAGCTTTTCTTTTGTTTCAACTATCCCAAGGGTTTCAACAAGGTCTCGAGTGGTGAAAAGGAATTGATCATGGAGTTGTGATAGGGGAAAAGACCCAGTAGCTGCCCAGTATAACTTCAGGCACCTAGAACTCCTAAACTGTAAGTCAAATTTTGCCAATTTTTTTGGTGTACCCGTAGGTGAGTGAAGTGCTTAAAGCTAAGGTTTCAGTTTTTGGGTATTTATGAATCTCTATGTAGGGATCGTGGAGTGCAAAGGGGTCCAAAATTGTAATTTCAAAATGCTCACCCGGAACCCCCTTAGACCCCCAATGGTCAAAAATATCCCATCCAAAAAAAACCAAATTGGTTCCAATAACCATTCACCTAAAAATTTTAATTTATATGTTATTTTTAATGTGGACCCACTCACTAGCTAGGAAATGGGGCAAAGGGGTAATTTTAATTAAATCATATTGTCCCTTGCCTTAATTGAAATCCCATCAATTAATACCTCGCAGAGGACCTAACTTAACCTCTCCTTACCCCATACCTACTCACTTGAACATGTTCGCAGCTCACTGTCGGCTACGTAGCCGCCCGTGGGTAACACTATTACTACCCACCACGAACCCTCAACTTGACCATTTTTTTTGTACATTCTGCAAACTTCATCTCCCGCTCCCATTGCTTTCGTTTCTCTATGTACGAGGAGGGTTTTGGGCATCCGCTCAAAGCTGCTCCAGGTGAGGGAATCCATCCTCCCACCGCAAAGTGGCAAATATCTTAGGGTTTTTTTATCATTCAATAAGTGTTTGTAAATATTTCCCTATGTTGATAGTTGTATGTTTCAATCGTTTCACCTTGAAATCATTGTGTGTAATATGATAGAAACAAATAATTAGAGTAAATGGGAAAGAAAAAGTGTTCATTATTGATTTAATCATTACGTGGTGTTGTATTTTTTATGAATCTGGACAATTTCTATTTTTTTCATTTTAAATATGGGGGTTTCTATGGGTTAATCATTAGTTTGCACATACATGTGAGGGAATCCATCCTCCCATCGCGAAGTAGCAAATATCTCACAGTTTTTTATTATTTAATACATGTTTATAGTGATTTTCCTACACTGATAGTTGTATGTTTCAATTGTTTCACCTTAAAATCATTACATAAAATGTGATAGAAAGAAATAGTTAGAGGAAATGGGAAAGAAAAAGTGTACATGGTCGATTTAATCATTACGTGGTGTTATAGTTTTTATGAATCTGGACAGTTTCTTTGTATTTTCATTTTAAATATGGGGGTTTCTATGTGTTAATCTTTATATTGCACATGACAAGTGAGGGAATCCATCCTCCCATCATGAAGTACCAAATATCTAATGGTTTTTTATCATTCAATAAGTGTTTGTAACAATTTTCCTGCATTGATAGTTGTATGTTTCAATAGTTTCACCTTGAAATCATTGCATGTAATGTGATAGAAACAAATAGTTATAGGAAATGGGAAATACAAAGTTTACATTGTCGATTTAATCAATACGTGGTGTTGTAGTTTTTAAGAGTCTAGACAGTGCTGACTTAGTTTTGTAATGTACTCAATGAATGCATGACAACAGTGACTTAAAATATTTATTCATTGAATACATTATAAAACCCTATTAATACCCACCACAAACCCTAAACTTGACCATTTCTTCTTTGTACATTCTGGAAAATTCATCTCTTGCCACTTTCATTTATGTGTGTGCAAGAAGGGTTTCGAGCATCCGCTCACAGCTGCTACACGTGAGGGAATCCATCCTCCCATCACGAAGTACCAAATATCTCATAGTTTTTAATTGTTCAATAAGTGTTTGTAATGATTTTTATGCACTGATAGTTGTATGTTTCAATCGTTTCACCTTGAAATCATTGCATGTAATGTGATAGAAAGAAAAAATTAGAGGAAATGGGATAGGAATAGTGTACATTGTCAATTTAATCATTACTTGGTTTTTTAGTTTTTATGAATTTGGATAGTGTTGACTTAGTTTTGTAATGTACTCAATGAATACATTACAACACTTACTTAATACATTTATTCATTGAATATATTACAAAACCGATTCTTTCCCACCACAATTTGAATTTCAAATTAACCAGCCACTTCAATGACTAAATTCCTATAAGAAGGATATAGTGTCATGTAAAATCCATTGAAATTCCTTGTCTGACTATTGGTGGTTTATTCTCTCCAGTCTGCATATTCTCTTCTCTTGTTCAGGCTGCTAGGCTATCTCGTTTATTCCTTGTTTTTGTATGCTTATTGTAAGCTTAATGTCTGTTTTCATTACAAATTAATTGCTTTCACTGCTTATTGTAGGTTCAAATCTTTTACAAAACTAAGTCATCATATAGTCAATGTCAACTTTACAATGCATGTAGTCATTGTCAACTTAACCTATTTTCAATTACTAAAGATATCTACTTGCATTGTGCTCATGGGTTGCTTTATGCTCATGGTTTACTATATGCATTAGTTAGATGCATGGAAGATTCTTAGTCTCAAATTTCACAATGTTGACTTACTTTTGTAATGTACTCAATGAATACATTAGAAAACTAACTGAGCATTGAATACTTTGACTTCTATTAGTACTCAACTTGTTTACTGAATGCAGTCAAAGCCAATTTAACAATACATGTAGTCAATGCCAACTTAACAATGCATGTAGTCAACACCAACTTAACTTATTTTCAATTAATAAAGATATCTACTTGCATTGTGCTCATGGTTTTCTTGTTGCTCATTGTTTACTGTATGCATTACCTAGAAGCATATTTCATAGTGCTCACTTTCTTTTCTAATGTATTCAATGAATACATTACAAAACTAAACTCATTATAGTGCACTTGTTATATTAGAATCTAATTTCTACTTGTATTCTATTTGTACTTATTATTGTATTCATTGGATAGTTTCTTTTCAATTAATAATCAACCTATTTACTGTATGAAATACTTAGAATCATGGAAGCTTCATATTGTCATATTTCACATGTCCGACTTTGTTTTCTAATGTATTCACTAAATACATTACAAAATTAAGTGATCACATGTGCAGCCTTAGTTTTGTAATGTATTCAATGAATAAATGTATTGGTCTCTATAGTTGCATGCCTTTATATTATAAGTTGTTTGTAATGTGTACCGACTCATTAAGATACAAAATTAGTGAAGGGGTCATTTTAATTAAATGGTTTTTTTCAGCCTTAGTTTTGTAATGTATTCAATGAATACATTACAAAATTAAACTCAGCATAGTGCACTTGTTATAATGGAATTTAATATCTACTTGTTTTCTATTTGTATTTGTTATTGTATTCATTGGATAGTTTCTTTTCAATTACTAATCAACTTGTTTACTGTATGCAATAGTTAGAGGCATGGAAGCTTCATATTCTCATATTTCACATGCATGACTTAGTTTTGTAATGTATTCAATTAATACATTGTAAAACTAGGCCAGCATAGTGCACCCTTAGTTTTTTAATGTATTCAATGAATGCATTATAAAACTAGGTCAGTATAGTGCAACCTTAGTTTTCTAATGTATTCAATGAATAAATGTACTGATCACTATAGTTGCATGCCTTTATATTATAAGTTGTTTGTAATGTGGACCCTCTTAGTACGATACATAATTAGTGAAGGGGTCATTTTAATTACATTATTTTTGCACCCTTAGTTTTGTAATGTATTCAATGAATAAATGTACTGGTCAGTATACTTACTTGCATTGTTTGTTCAATTACTAATAAACTTGTTTACTGTATGCAATACTTAGAAACATGGAAGTTTCATATCCTCATATTTCACATGCCTGACTTATTTTTTTAATGCATTCAATTAATACATTGCACAACTAGGCCAACATATTGAACCCTTAGTTTTGTAATGTATTCAATGAATGCATTACAAAAATAGGTCAGCATAGTGGAGCCTTAGTTTCCTAATGTATTAAATGAATAAATGTACTGGTCACAATAGTTGCATGCCTTTATATTATAAGTTATTTATAATGTGGACCCTCTCAGTATGATACAAAATCAATGAAGGGGTCATTTTAATTAAATAGTTTTTGCAACCTTAGTTTTGTAATGTATTCAATGAATAAATGTACTAGTCACTATACTTACTTGCATTGTTTTCTCAATTACTAATCAACTTGTTTACTGTATGAAGTAATTAGAAGCATGGAAGCTTCATATTCTCATATTTCACATGTATAACTTAGTTTTGTAATGTATTCAATTAATACATTGAAAACTAGGCTAGCATAGTCCACCCCTACTTTTTTAATGTATTCAATGAATGCATTACAAAACTAGGTCAGCATAGTGCAACCTTAGTTTTCTAATGTATTCAATGAATAAATGTACTAGTCACTATAGTTGCATGCCTTTCTATTATAATTTGTTTGTAATGTGGACCCTCTTAGTACGATACAAAATCAGTGAAGGGGTTATTTTAATTAAATAGTTTTTGAAGCCTTAGTTTTTTAATGTATTTAATGAATAAATGTACTTGTCACTATACTTACTTGCATTGTTTGCTCAATTACTAATCAACTTGTTTACAGTATGCAATAATTAGAAGCATGGAAGCTTCATATTCTCATATTTCACATGTCTAACTTAGTTTTGTATTGTATTCAATTAATACATTGCAAAACTAGGCCAGCATAGTGCACCCTTACTTTTGTAATGTATTCATTGAATGCATTACAAAACTAGGTCAACATAGTGCAGCCTTAGTTTTATAATGTATTCAATGAATAAATGTACTGTCACTATAGTTTCATGCATTTATATTATAAGTTGTTTGTAATGTGGACCCTCTCAGTACGATACATAATCAGTGAATGGGTCATTTTAATTAAATGGTTTTTGCAGCCTTAGTTTTGTAATGTATTCAATGAATAAATATAATGGTCACTATACTTACTTGCATTTTTTTTTTCAATTGCTAATAAACTTGTTTACTATATGCAATACTTAGAAATATGGAAGCTTCATATTCTCATATTTCATAGGTCTAACTTAATTTTGTAATGTATTCAATTAATATGTTGCAAAACAAGGCCTTAGTTTTGTAATGTATTCAATGAATAAATGTAAGGGTCACTATAGTTACATGCCTTTATAAGTTTTTTGTAATGTGCACTCTCGGTAGGATACAAAATTAGTGAAGGGTGTGTTTTAATTAAATCTCATTTTCCCTTGCCTTAATCATAACCCCATCTAATGATTCCCTGTGAAGGACCTAACTTTACCTCTCCTTACCCCATACCTAATCACCTCAACATGTATGAAGATAAAATCAACTTCTTTCAATCATGGCAAACTTAATTACTTTTAATCATTTAACGTTTTGTACTTGAAATTGCTATCAGACCTATGCATATATTAAATGTCTAAATGATAAATTTCCATGAGATTGTTACTTCCACTAGTTGTTACATTATTTTGCAGGTGTGCGAGGTAGTGAAGACTTGAGCATGGTTTGTGGATGATTCAAGGTCTACATAATTGTGTTTCTCAACACTATCATTTTACTATTTTTTTCAACACTCCATTTTGATATGGGAAATCATGATCTTACAATGTTATATAATTTTGTTCAATGTCATAATATACATGTCGCTTACTTTATTTCATGCTTCCATCAATGCATCTTTGGAAGGTTTCCTTGTAACAGATGACAACATTGCAAATAGAAGACACCAACGACATACATGTAAATTATTTTTGACTTTACTAAGGCTATGAACCGATCGAGTGTTTTTTAGTTTGTGTTTCTAAAGTTTTTATTTTCATGCATTGTTCTTTATTTTTGGTGTTCCAAGTTTTAATCACAATTATTTTTGAATAGTAGTAAATCTTTAACAAGTGAATTGCAAGTGTTAATTGCTATAATTCAATTTAGAATTCATTGACTGTTCTTTATTGTGCCTTTTTCAAGTGTTAATTAGAATTTTTTTTGAATAGTAGTAAATTTTGAACAAGTAAACTCCAAGTATTAATTGTTGTAAGTCAATTTAGTCTTGATGGAGTGTTCTTTATTGTATTTTTTTCAAGCGTTAATTGCAATTGTTTTTGAATAGTACTAAATCTTTAACAAATGAGTTGCAAGTGCTAATTAATGTAAGTCAATCTAGTGTTGATTACAATTATTTTGAAAAAAATCAAATAATGAAATAATACTCTCAAACAAATATACGAGGATACAATCATCTTCAATTACAATCCTTGCCTCATCATCAATTACAATCATAGCATGGATATATAGGTTCACAACTTTTAAGAATATGAAGCTTCCAATATAACAAGTGCACTATGTTGACTATATTGACTAGTACATTTATTCATTGAATACATTACAAAACTAAGGTTGCACTATGTTGACCTAGTTTTGTAATGTATTCAGTGAATACATTATAAAAGTAAGTCAAACATGTGAAATATGATAATATGAAGCTTCCAATATAACTAGTGCACTTTGCTAGCTATAGTGACCAGTACATTTACTCATTGAATACATTACATAGCTAAGGTTGCACTATGCTGACGTGGTTTTGTAATGTATTCAGTGAATACATTATAAAACTAAGTCGGACATGTGAAATATGAGAATATGAAGCTTCCAATATAACAAGTGTAGTGTGCTGACTATAGTGAAAGTACATTTATTCATCGAATACATTATGGAACTAAGGATGCACTATGTTGACTTGGTTTTGTAATGTATTCAGTGAATACATTATAAAACTAAGTCGGATGTGTGAAATATGTGAATATGAAGCTTCCAATATAATAAGTTCACTATGCTGACAATAGTGACTAGTACATTTATTGATTGAATACATTACAGAACTAAGGCTGCACTATGATGACTTGATTTTGTAATGTATTCAGTGAATACATTATAAAACTAAGTTGGACATGTGAAATATGAGAATACGAAGCTTCCAATATAACAAGTGCACAATGTTGACTATAGTGACCAGTACATTTATTTGTTGAATACATTACATAACTAAGGTTGCACTATGCTAACTTGGTTTTGTAATGTATTCATTGAATACATTATAAAACTAAGTCAGACATGTGAAATATGAGAATACGAAGCTTCCAATATAACAAGTGCAATATGATGAGTTTAGTTTTATAATGTATTCATTGAATACATTAGAAAAGAAAGTGAGAACTATGAAATATGCTTGTAGGTAATGCATACAGTAAACTATGAGCAACAAGCAAACCATGAGCACAATGCAAGTATATATCTTTAGTAATTGAAAATGGGTTAAGTTGACACTGACTACATGCATTGTTAAGCTAATGTTGACTATATGAATTGTTAACATGACATTATCTATATGCATTGTTAAGTTGACATTGACTGCATATAGTAAACAAGTTGACTAGTAATTGAAGACAAAGTATTCAATGCTAAGTTAGTTTTTGAATGTATTCATTGAATATATTACAAAAGTAAGTCAATACAGTGAAATATGAGACTGTGAAGCTTCCATGCTTCTAAGTAATGCATACAATAAACAATCCAACAAATACAATAACAACTACAAATCACCAAATTAATTTGTATAGTTGTACAAATTGGTAAATTTTTCTTTTCATATCAAACATTTACAAAAAATCTTACGTCGTACGGTAATTGTTTCTTTTTATTTTAAACATTTACAATAAATCTTATATCGTATGGTAATGGTTTCTTTTCATATCAAACATTTACAAAAAAATAGAGCATAGCCCAAAAATCCTTTTCCATAGCCTTCAACATTTGATTTTGACCTTGTATATCACCTTTGATGATGTAAAACTAAAACATATCTGAATATATTACAAAACTAAGTCAGCCACATCCATCAAAATTTTACAACTAGTTTAAGTTCCCTTAGTTGTCCATGAAACCGAGAAACAATATAGGACTGTGGAAGCCAATTTCACTACTCTCTCCTCCAGTACTAAGAGATGTGAATTGAGGAGTGTACTTAATCAAATTAACTAGGTGAGCTAGTATTGTGCTATTTTGGTCAATGTTGGTTGCCATGTGAGGAGGGTTATGGGGGTTGCACATATTGCGCATTAAGGTTTTCCAATGCGGGGGCCTAAATATTGATCATGTCAAGAATTTCTAGGTGTTGGGAGGGAAGAGATGTGTTGGGCATGCTCACTGTCTCTAGGGTAGCTAGAATTACTGTCTCTTCGATAGGTGCACTTAGTATAATGTATGTATTTATGGAAGGTGTATTACCCTTGTTATCTCTACATCATTTAGGAGCATTTCAGTTCTCTTCTCTTTCTCTCCATATTTGTTCCTTTTGACATGCCTTATCTTCAACTCTTTTTTTTTTCTCCGCAACATCTCTCAGCCTTTGTTGTTGTCTCTCTGCCCTCAAAATTTTTGTTGTTGTAGCATTGGCCTCTCTTTCTGCTTTCCTCTCCCTCATCTTCTCCTTCTTTCATATTGTATTCTCCTCCAGTTTCTTCTTAATATGTTCTTGTTCCTAAAGTTGTTTAACATACTCATCAGATGTTAGTATTTGTGAATTCATGCTTAGACGAAACACTTGATAATATTCCACATGTGCAGATTGTTGCATCCTTTTCATAGGTAATACTAGGAATTTTTTGTCTGAACTAGTAGGTTGTCCAATTTCAAAAGGCGTGCATGCCACAAAGTCAACATCACTACCATGGTCACTTGGGAGTTGGGTATCATCACACAACTCCCAATTCTCTCCATTTGCAAAGTAGTGGATAACGTCAGTTGGGTCAACATGTGATGGTGAGGGCATTGATAGGGAAACATCCTCCTCTGCACAGTTAACTAGTTTAGAAGGTTGTGTTGGCAAGCTCAAGCCAACATCAATGGCCAATCCATCATGGTTTGCTTGATGCTCCTTGTTTTCTTGGTGCTCATGGATTTCTTGGTGCTCATTGTTTTCTTGTTGCACATGGTTTGCTTGTTGCTCATATGTTGCATTATTTGTTGTCCCTTGATAGGTTTCATTGTAATTTATCACAAATATGTTAATTGAATATTCATTTTATCCTCTAAATTGCATAAATGATTTCACTGCGATTGCCTCCCCTCACCTTGAAGTACATTTGCACCGCCTGTTGATCCTGATGATCCTGGAACTATAGGTTCAGGCTAAGGCTGAAATGATCCCATTCTGACATCCTCATCAATAATAAAATCCTCACTTGGTCTCATATCATCCACTAGGGCATCCTAGTTGAAAGGCCATATGCCTTTCCTGCAGAACCCACTCATTATATTTCCTGAGGTCAGTGCCAATTTGAATGCTTTGTTGGCCAGTGTTGCCAAATCTTCACGTCCAATGTCAATTTAGGGGTTCTTGGCCAACCAAAAGTTTCCATATAGTTTGAAGTATGTTTTAAATGGTGAGAAAATACTCACATCCAACACTTGACACTTATGGTTGGTATGTGCGGGAAGTGTGAATAGATCTATTCCCAGCTCTCTTGCTTTGTCAATTGTATGTCATGCCACATGGCTTCCATGACCATCAAATACAAGAAGTGCCCTATTTGAGGGAGAGACACTGTTGGGGATGTTTCTTGCAAAGTGGTCCAGCCAATTCAGAAACAACTCCTTCGTCATCCATGCATGCTCTTGTATTGACATGCATGCCTTAGGCTTACAATTAACAATGTAATTTTTATTGTGTCTCTTTACTTTGAAAAAGTAAAAATTGGGTATGCTCATACCAACATCACTCACAAATGCAAGAATAGTGATCCATTCCCTACTTTTTGAGATTAGTTGTGGGACGTTTTTGGCTCCTATACGTGCAATCACTCTCATACAATAGTTTCATCTAGCTTGCACTCTTGTTTCATCATAGTTCCATATTCTGATAGACCCGTAGTGCTTGAGGTTGTAAACAGTTTCTAGGTTGTCATAAAAACATGCTACAATGGTAGGATGAACCATTATAGCTTTGTCTATGTCCACACCTTCTGTTATTCTAATACTCAAGTCCTTGTGGCAACATATGCAACCCTGCCACCATGAAATTGCTGGCATTCTATTTGTAAAAGGGTTAACCCTTCCTGCAGTTATCTAGGCAACAATTTTCTGCAACTGAACTACTTGTACACCATTTCCCATATCCTTCATTTCCTTACACCACTTGACAACATCTTCCTCCTCTTCAAAACTTAGGAATGTTTTGGGCCCCTTCCTCTTAGTGACAGTAGTACCCATTAGCTAGACCCTCAAACTATAAGCAGGTATCTTCCACTTCTTTGTTACACCCCTACATGATATGTCACCTTTATCAATACTACTAAGTGCAACATCCATGTCCTCAATCGTCCACCATCTTAGTGGAGTTGGATGGGCAACACTAGTTGAGGCAACTTCTCCTCCATTGCCTTCTTTTGCATTCACATCTATTGCATTGACAATAGGAGCAACAACGAAGAATTGTTGTGGATTGGCAATAGGAACATCAACAGGAAGATGGTCTACATTAACCTCTATATCAGTGAAATGTGCTCCATGAGTCACTCTTACACTTGAACGAGCACTATTTTTTGGCATTGTCTTTCTTTTTCCTGCCATGCTTATAACTTGACCTAAAATGACTTTGTTCAAAGTAGATGATTATAAGACAAATGCATACAATCAATGTCAACTTAACAATGCATACATAAATGTAAGCTTCATGACAAACATTTCAATGAGCACAATGTAAGTAAGTATAGTGTCCAGATTCATAAAAACTACAACACCAAGTAATGATTAAATCGACAATGTACATTATTTATTTCCCATTTCCTCTAATTATTTATTTCTATCACATTATATGCAATGATTTCAAGGTGAAACAGTTGAAACATACATCTATTAGTGTAGTAAAATCTTTAAAAACACCTATTGAACAATAAAAAACCATGATATATTTGGTACTTAATGATGGGAGGATGGATTCCCTCACTTGTATGTGCAAAATAATGATTATCCCAGAGAAACCCCCATATGTAAAATGCAAAAATGAAGAAACCATCTAGATTCATAAAACTTTGTAACTACCATTCCCTCTATATTATTTATTTCTATCACATTACATGCAATGATTTCAAGGTGAAACGATTGAAACATACAACTATTAATGCATGAAAATATTTACAAACACTTATTTAATTATAAAAAACCATGACATATTTGCTACTTCACGATGGGATGATGGATTCCTTTGTACAAAGAGAAATGAAATTGGTGGGAGCTAAAGTTTCTAGAATGTACAAATAAGAAATGGTCAAGTTTAGGGTTCAAGGTGGGTAGTAATAGGGTTACCCATGTGTGGTTATGTGGTAGTTGGTGAGCTGCAAATGTGTTAAGGTGAGTAGGTATGGGGTACGGAGAGGTACAGTTGGGTCCTCTGTGGGGTATAAATGTATGGGATTATGATTAAGGCAAGTGACAATGTAATTTAATTAAAATGACCCCTTCGCCCCCTTTCCTACCTAGTGAGTGGGTCCACAATTATAATAACTTATAATTTATTCATTGATTACATTTCAAAACTATTTCAACAGTATGGTAAGTTAGTTTTGCAATGTATTCATTGACTACATTACAAAACTAAGTCATCAAAATGCTCACATATTTTTGCAATGTATTCATTGAATACATTACAAAACTATGTCAGCACTGTGAAACCTGAGATGACAAAGCTTTAATGCATAAAAAATAAATTATAAACAAAAGACATGTAAGTATAGTGACCAATGCAGTTATTCATTGAATACATTACAAAACTAAGAACTATGTTGCATTAGTTTTGTAATGTATTCATTGAGAACATTACAAAACTACCTAAGTCAGCACTGTGAAATCTGAGACTGTGAAGCTTCCATGCATTAAAAATAACTTAACTATACTGAAAAGTACATTTATTCATTGAATAAATTACAAAACTAATTATGCACTATGTTGAGATAGTTTTGTAATGTATTCATTGATAACATTACAAAACTAAGTGAGCACAACAAACATGAGACTACGAAGGTTTCATGCATTAAAAGAAACTTATAATTTAAAGGCATGCAACTATAGTGAGCATTACATTTATTCATTGAATACATTACAAAACTAAGGCTGCACTACGCTGACTTAGTTTTGCAATAGATTTGATCCTACACTAAGTAGTAAAAGCAGTAAATTTGTTTTTATAGGAGTAAATTTGTAAAAAAAAAATAGACAATGAACATACAAGAACAAGTAATAAGCATGAAATACAATATATTTGATCCTACAGTAAGCAGTAAAAGTAGTAAATTTATTTATATAGTAGTAAATTTGTAAAAAATCATAAAGTAAGCATAGAAAAAATAAATAATAAACATGAAATATACGAGATAGCCTACCAACCTGAACAAGAGTAGAGAATATGTAGATTGTAGAGACTAAACCACCAGTGGTCAGACAAGGAATTTGAATGGATTTTACGTGGCACTGTATCCTTCTTATATGAATTTGGTCATTGAAGTGGTTGGTCATTTTGAAATTCAAATTATGGTGGGAAAGTATCGGTCAATTCATGCACAAGCAAATGCATTAAAATTGTAGTTCATACGGTGGCTTCCTGATTTCAAATTTGTAATTTTTTTGGTGTTGTTTATTTTGTGTTTGCATTGTTTATTTTATCTCAATTGGGGAGCCTTACACCATTAGTTGTTCATGTGTAGGTACAAATTATAGTTGGATTAAATGATGTAAGATGTCATACATTTTTGGTTGAATGTGCAGATGAGAGTGTTATAAAAAGTTATTATGCACCAGTAGTTGTGCATGTATGTAGTTGACTAAATATGGAATCCACCAATAGTTTTTCTTTTATGTACATAAATTAAATATGAAATGTACATTAATAGATTATATTTATATTCTAATACCAATCCATTGACTTTGTAAATGTATGCATCGATGTTTTTTTAATAACAATATAACATTTTGGTGTAATTTGATGTGTAATAAAAATACAAGTGTACAAATAACCTTGCACTTGTAGTTTTTACTTAATTGTGTAATGGTGAACGGTTATTGGGTGTGCAAGCTATTACTTTTTGGCATTTTTTTTTTTAGGAAATGGCTATCAAAAAATCAGTTTTTGGGGAGTATCTATGAAAAAAAGCATAATGTTTATTGGACCCTCTATTGGTTACTGGGTCTTTTCCCCTAACATGCTCGAGTGCTTGTTGTATTTTTTCATTTTCTTTAACAATATACCAAGTTTTAGATGAAAAGAAGGCACATGTCTTTCAAGGGGCACACGTCATCAGGAACTATGTTAGAAAATCAATTGGCAGCTCGCTAGGATATTTATATTGTCCCAATGACCCCCTGAGTAATAATTTATAGATCTTCTCTTCAACTCGAAAGAAGATTGGGGTGCCTCAACGAGCCCATTTGAGGTTGTTCGAATGAACTTAAACTTAGCCGAACACTGTTGATTTTTGCATATTGATGGTTGGGGTTTAAATTTGTGTTGTTGCCCATTTGCACCATAAAAGTTCACACATATTGCATTAATAATGGAAAATACTAGAGATTAAAAGAAATCATGGATGAAAAGTTGAAACATATTTCAAGGCAGAGAAGTGGTGAGATAGGGTTTGTGCAATCAAATTCAATAAATCCTATGAGTTTAGATGAAAATTTCAAAGCAATAAGTTAATTTCCATTCTCATGCTCTATTTTCTTGTGAATTTGAAAAGTATTAAATATTAAAGAATGCAAATCCTAGTTAGGGCATTTTCATATTTTGGTTAGAATTTTCTTTGAAATACAAAAGGATGTTGTTGAGGGCTGCTTTTACACAAGTCAATTTCTAGGATCTCAAGATTTGATTTCCTCTCTTGAAAGAATAACAAAGTTATTCCCAAGGTTCTCTAGGGTCGTGGTACAACCTGCTTGGTAACTCAGTTGAAGATAAATGTGAATGTTCACGAGGAGGCCTTTCCTGGTACTTTCAAGACATCGAACTATAAAACAAATTAAGTACTTTTTTGGTATTTTCCAATTTTATCAATGAATGTATTCTATTAATGATGCAAATTTGTGTTCTAAACTAAAGACAAATTTTGATTACTTTCACATTTGTGACAGAAAGTTAAATGAGTAGGGTAACAAGAATGAAGTAAATTGATGAAAATGAAATCCTTACTGACATAAACCATTGTTGATCCTTCCTTGCGAATAGAATGATGGAGAGATTTGGAACAAACCCAATGAATATAAATTAGACAACATTACAATTATATACCCAATGGATGCAATCATTTGGAGAGGAAATGTATTCACTCGTGCAATATTTTCAAAATATATCAAATTGTGAAGCCACCAAGACATGCGCACACACGAGATGAATTTATCATTGAGCCCAACAGGTGATATTTCCCATACATTCATCACAGCAAGGTAGATAAACAACATTAGAATCCAATTAAAGAATCACAGATTCAAGACACAATAAAATAGTTGGCTCTTTGAAAAGAATGAATAAGTAGAGACACATTCATAAATTTTTCATAGATAGAAGAAAATATCATAACACGAATGAAGCACCAATTGTAGATATTTATTGCATCAATAATCTGCCCATAATACATTGTTTTGATTACAATATATAGAGTTCAGATCTACAAACTCTAAATGTTGAAACTAGGGCATCAGAGACTCTAAAAACAATGAAAACAAACTAAAAATAAAGATTTTCTAAAGAAATCTATTGCTAAACTATACTAAAAAACTTGCATGGATCTTTAATCCATGTACAATCAGTTTTCCCATGCAAAAGGGATCAAATTTGCTAAGAAAGAAGAAAGAGAGGAGCTAGAGTTCCCTTGTTTGCAACTGGAGTCTTCTTCTTGATCTCTGAGTTATCCCTTGGAATCTTCATCTGTGGTTCTCTTTGAGGTGGGAACTGATAGAGGACCCTTAATCCTTGCAAAATAAACTACAGTTAGGCATCCATGTGATCTGAACTTCTATTTTCATGCAAAAAGGTGATCTCGCTGGAATAACCCAGAAATTTGGACCCCGATCTCTAAACCAAAAATTTTCAAGTGAAAATTTCATTAAGTGTGAAACCAACACTTGAGACCCCCAAAATTTTGGCCTTTCGAAGGCCAAAAGGCCAAAAGGCTGAAAAGGCCAAAAGGTTGAAATGCCAAAAAACTAGCCCTTTAGAAAAATGGCCAAGTCTGAAAAGTTTCACCTCTCAAAAATGGTTGAGTCTGGATTTGAGCAGTTAGTTTGGGAAGAACTCTGGATGATCATCTCGTAGCCTCTGCACTATCTTCTATACTTCCTCATAGTTTATTTCTCGCCTCTTGACTTTGTTAATTCTTTGTTCTTGCTTCTTTTTGAAAATGGTCAATTCAGAAGTGAAGAACTTGATCTCTTTTTCACGCTCGAACATCCTTTGGAGAGGTGAAACTTTTTAGACTTAGCCATTTTTCCAAAGGGCTAGTTTTTGGCATTTCGGCCTTTCAGGCTAAAATTTTGGGGGTCTCAAGTTTTGGTTTCACACTTCGTCAAATTTTCACTTGGCAAATTTTGGTGCAGAGGTCAGGGTCCAAATTTCTGTGTCACTCCAGCGAGATCACCTTTTTTCATGAAAATCAAACTTCTTATCCATATTGCAAGGATTAAGGATCCTCTATCAGTTCCCACCTTGAAGAGAACCACAAATGAAGATTCCAAGGGAGAACTTACAGATCAAGAAGAAGACTCCAGTTGCAACCAAGGAAGCTCCATCTCCTCTCTGTCTTCTTTCTTAGCGAATGCGATCCCTTTTGCATGGGCAAACTGATTGTAAATGGATTAAAGATCCATGCAATTTTTTTAGTATTAGTTTAGCAATAGATATCTTTAGAAAATCTTTAGTTTTAGTTTGTTTTCATTTTTTTTAGAGTCTTTGATGCCCTAGTTTTGGCATTCAGAGTTTGTAGATCAAAACTCTATATATTGTAATCAAAAAAATGTATTATAGGCAGATTCTTGAAGCAATAAAGATCTATAATTGGTGCTTCATTCATGGTGTGATATTTTTCAGCTATCTATGCAAAATTTAGGAATGTGTGTCTACTTATTCATTCTTTTCAAAGAGCCAACTGTTTTATTGTGTCTTGAATCTGTGATTCTTTAATTGGAGTTTTTTGTTGTGTATCTACCTTGTTGTGACGAATATATGGGAAAGGTCACCTTTTGGGATCAACAATAAATCTGTCTAGTGTGCGCACACATCTTCGTGGCTTCATGATTTGATAGATTTTGAAAACCTTGCTTGAGTGAATACATTTTCTCTCTAAACGATTGAATCCATTGAGTATATAATTATGACATTGTCTGATTTATATTCAATGGGTTTGTTCCAAATCTCTCTGTCATTCTATTCACAAAGAAGGATCAACAATGGTTTATGTTTTTAGGATTTAATTTTCAGCAATTTACTTTCATTCTTGTTACCTTACTCATTTAATTTTTTGTCACAAATCTGAAAGTAATTGAAACTGTCTTTAGCTTAGAACACAAATTTGCATCATTAATAGAATACATTCATTGATAAAATCAGAAAATACCAAAAAAGTACTAAAGTTGTTTTACAGTTTGACGTCTTGAAAGTACCAGCAAAGGCCTCCTCGTAAACATTCACATTTATCTTCAACTGAGTTACCAAGCAGGTTGTACCACGAACCTGGAGAAGCTTGGGAATAGATTTGTTGTTCTTTCAAGAGAGGAAATCGAATCTTGAGATCCTAGAAATTGACTTGTGTAAAAGCAACGCTCAACAAAAAAGGTGCTAGAAGGAGGGACAAAAGACTGAAAAAATTGGATAACAATGGATCTTTCTCTCCAGAACAATTCGAGCGAGTGTTGAGATCATCTTTGAAAAGAGGTGAGTTCCTTGAACTCACTCACCACCGAAGAGCTCACAGTGATAAAGGGAAGACAAGAGAGAGATCTTCTCACCATCCTACCGAGTCCCAAAATCTGATTGGACAAAAATCACACCTCGTCGTCCCGACTATCCTCACAGTCATAAACCAAAAAGAGAATTTTCAAAATCAAAATTTGCAGCAACCTCATCCAATGGATTTCTTCACAATGTACAAATCTCGCCACTAAACTTCGTTGGGTAGCTCCATGAATTGCCCAAAAATATGGAGAGGTTTTGCACGCATTATATATATGGAGAATCAAGGACAATAGAAGAGCACATCTATGCCTTCAAATAAATTTGTAACTGCAAAGAGATTTCCCACCAAGATGTTGTTTGTCATCTATTCCTATACACTTTGGGGGAATTTGCGTACAACTGGTACCTGAACCTACCATGGGGATCTATCTCTGCATGGCTCAAATTTGAAACCAAATTTCTTAATCAATTTAAGTTGTATGTAGACCCTGCTACAACACATCACCAGTTCATAACAAAAATAAAAGATCCTAAGGAGCCCATCTCCATTTTCAATCATCATTTCCACAAGATTCATCAAAAGTTGGAAGCTCCTTACACCATACTAGAGGCAGTAGTCATACAAGTTTACCTAAAATCCCTGGACCCATTAACTTCAATCTTCCTAAGAAGACTTCTCCCGCAGATAGAGACACAATGGAAAAGGTGTACAATGAGGCCATAATGTTCACACAACAAATAGACCCACATTAAAGGAACTTCATGGTCATTCCTGCTATTAGCAACAATGTTGCCTCGCATCCATTTTCAGCGATCATTCAAGCTTTGGCCACCCACATGCCTTCGTTAAACCCAATTCTGGCACAACCATTCGCAACCCTACCACTGTCCATCGCTTATCCCGGTTATGAGGCTCATAAAATAGCATTTTTGAAGCAAAGGGTTGTGCCCCAAACTGAACCTGACACTCATCTAGCCTCTAAGTTGGATGTCGTGAAGAAAGCCTTATCCCAACTCACAAATGAGCTCACCAGGATGAATTTGAATCCTTCCCAAAACAAGAGTGGGTACCAATGAGCACCTGTTGGTCTAAGTGCTTACCCCCAAAATTAAAATTGAAGTTTTAACACCTACAATAATAACAACAATTCATAGGATAAGCCATTTGGGCATAAAAGAGCCAATAGACCATGGAACACTCAGCCCAACAATAGTAGCATATTGGCGGATAATGCTAATACCTATGAGGCTGCAGAGGCCAAGTTTTTCAGGGTTCCTAATCCATGCCAAGGCAATGAAGGATATGGAAGCAACTCCTATAACCAATACCCTTAAAATCTAGAGGAGCCACCCGTCCAGTTCAACACCATGATTTTTGACTCCTACGAGTCTATAAATGGGGAAAGTTCAGACACCTATATGGGAGAAGAAGAGTTTGTGTTTCCATTTCTGAAAGAGAATGAGCCTGAATATTCTAAATTTCATAGCTTCCAAAATGACCATCGAAACTCATATAATTTATGGATCCAAAAGGAACCTATGACCGATGGTATACTTCCGAGTAAACAACCAACTCTACCAGATCCCCACGAAAGCAATAATCATGCGCCACCTAGAGGTCTGAATGCTCCTACATCATCTCCACCAAATGTGTTTGCTGGTTACAAAAGTTCAGCGTGGTCAAATGACAAATATAGTGCAGTCAAAGAATTGAATAAAACTAAGGCAAACATATCTATGTTTGAAATGCTTCAAGGTTTCCCATCTCAGAGGGAAGCACTCCTAAAATACCTGAACCATTCAAAGCAAGGTACAATAGCTAGAAGCACAAAGGCCACCTCCAATATCAACAATTCCAAAGCTTTCTCAACGATGTTCAAAGATAAGATAGAGGTACCACCATTCCTACTCAGCCTCCAGATATTTAGAAAAAACTTATACAATTGCCTAATTGATTCTGGAGCATCATGTCATGCCCTTATCCATCTGTCAAAAATTGGGGATGGTTTCGCAAATGACAAATAGAGTAGTGATCCAGCTCAAAAAGATAGAAGTCAAGGTGATTTATGTACTCAAGGATGTACACATCCAACTGGTTGTTGATCCAAGGATACAATAATACATTGATGTACACATAGTGGATATCCCCGAGACTTATGGAATGCTACTAATTCAAGAATGGACCAAATGCTTGAGAGGATGGTTGTCCATAGATTTAACCCAGGTATGGATACCATAGAAGGTACTGAACAACCAGATCAATATTGATGTCAAGCCTAAGTTAAAGAGGATGATCACATATTACAATGCTCCTAATGAAGTTCTATTCACACAGACTAACCTAGGCACCTATTGGATGGATGACATTCTCATGTTTCAAATTAGAGAGGTCAAAGAAGGAGAACATAGTCCTATGCAAGGGATACTAGAGTTCAACATCCATGATGACGTCTTTCAAGACTTTATCAACAACATGATGGAGAGCATGCAACACCTAGGGAGCGATGCAGACCCTAACATCCTCCTTCTGCTAAGGTATTATCAATTGCATCAACTGAGTCACTCAGAATTCACATGCCCCAGTTGCCAAGATGTGTTGTCCCTAGTGTTAACTCAAATTTCCCTACCAATCAAAGTCTCAAAGAAGCATGAAGCAGAAAGGGAAAGCCTTGAGGTGGAAAGTGAAGGTGACACCATGTCTAGGGAAGATAGCCCAGTTGGTTTGGACACTCTGACCCAAGGTCAAGACAGTGAGTCAGACTCTGATAAAAGAGCCCTACCTTAAACGTGTTCAGTGACAAGAGCACCTCAGATGATGGCGCATGTCCACCCTATAGAGAACTACAGGAAGATAAGAATGATGAAAGTACTAAATCCCCCAACCTCAAAAATATCCAGGGGATAAGGAAAGAAGAATCAACTTCCTCATGAAGTTATGGAGGAAAGAAGAAGAAGCTCAAAGCAAAGCGATTCTCAAAAGCAAAGCGATTCTCAAGGAACGTCCTTAACGATTCAAACCCCACAAAATAGTTCCAAATATAGAAATTACGCTTTGATGGCTCTACATGTAAACAAGGAGTAGGTGCAGGGATCAAACTAATAAATCCAAGAGGTAAGTATTTCTATGCTACTTATAGGTTACAATTTTTGTGCACTAACAATGTTGTATAATATGAAGCATTGGTTTGTGGACCCCTCTTGGCCCATGAGAAGGGAATAAAATCCTAATGGAAGAAGGAGACTCACAATTGATCATCAAGCAAATTCATAGTCAATATTCTTGTAATGATAAGAGGCTCTTAGCCTATCAAAATAGGGCATGGGACTTGATCAACGACTTCAAAGCATTCAATATCAAATCCATCCCACAAAGGAAGAACGTTGTCACTGATGCCATAGTTGTGTCAGCCAGTTCATTACACCCAATGGATAAATCTAAACTGAAGAAGTTCTTAGTTGAACTCATTACAGCCCTGACCATCCCAAATAACATCACCAGCTTCCAAGTCTTTCAATATGACCAACACATCCTTGAGTTCATCATGTGTGCAGGTGTCTTTGAAAAGAAGATCATAGATGAAGGGAAGGAAGAGGTAGAAGAATAAGTTAGCCCGGAGGACCGAGACAATCAAGGCATCATAAACCTAAGGAAAAATTCCATACCAAAAGCAATGGTGGAACTAGAAATTATTTTTGATAGTGACGGGACTGTTACAATAAGGCATCCAAACATACCACCCAATGGTAAAGAGTACAAAGCGTACAACCTTGGCACCAAAGATGAGCTGAGAGAAGTCTACATCGGGAAAGTAGGTACCAGAGATGAGGAGGAAATGGTCCAAATCCTTATAAAATATCAAGATGTCATAGCTTAGAGTTATGAAGAACTAAAAACATATGATACCTCAGTCATTGTGCACAATATCCCACTAAAACCATATTCCAAACCATTCTGATAGCGTCAACATCCCGTCAACCCTACTATGGATCCCCTGATACAAAAGGAAGTCCAGAAGTTGTTGGATGCGAGAATCATATTCCCAATTCGATACTCCACATGGGTAGAAAACATAGTACCTTTTAGGAAGAAGACCAGTGAGATTAGATTATGCATGGATTTCTAAAATATGAACAAAGCCTCTCATAAAGATAATTACCCACTCCCTTCTCTTGATGAGGTACTGCAGGTAGTGAACATTTCCCAAATATGATGTCCTTCCTGGATGATTATTTTGGGTACAATCAAGTGATGGTACAAGAGGAAGACATATTGAAGATGACATTCACTACAAAGAGGGGTACGTTCTCTTATCAATGTATGCCCTTCAGTTTAATCAATGGCGGGACTACTTTTCAGAGAGTGATGGACACTGCCTTCAAAGGGCTAGTTGGAAAATGTATCATCATTTACATGGACGATCTAAGTGTTTTTAAAAACAGTGAACTGATCATATAAGTGATCTAAGGAGAGTCCTCCAAAGACGTAGGAAGAACGAGATTTCCCTAAATCCTAAGAAATGCGTATTTGGGGTCACATAAGGAAAGTTTCTAGGGAATATAATCTCAGAAATAGGAATAGTAATTAACCCCAAACAAGTCAAAGCCATTCTCAAGCTGACACCACCTCATAGCCGCAAAGAGTTGAAATCCTTTTTTGGGAAGATTAACTTTGTGAGGAAGTTCATCAACGGTTTTGCTAAGATAGTAAAACCACTCAACGACATGCTAGAGAAGGATGCTAAGATTAAGCGGACTTCCCCACTAAGGAATTCATTTGAAGAGATCAAGAACACAATCACTACAGCCCTTGTTCTTGTCAGTCTAGATTACACTATTCCCTTCAAGGTATACTCTTTCACGTCAGAACACTCTTACATAGGCATCCTTGCACAGAAGAAAGATGGGGAGAATGAAATACCAATAGCCTTCATGAGCTGCCTCCTCAAGAATGCTGAAGTTAGGTACCCCAACCTAGACAAACAATCTTTTTCCTAGTCAAAGTGGTGAATAAATTTTGACATTACATCCTGAGGAGCAAAGTCTTCTAGATAGTCCCCGACGCAACCATAAAATATTTGTTGATGCAGAAAGAGCTAGGAGAGCAAAGGGGAAAATGGATGGAAATCCTGCAAGAATTTGAACTAGAGATCCAACCAATGAAAATAAAAATAAACTCCTACATTTTGAAGAATGGTCAGTCCTATAAATGCAACTATGAAGGTTTGTACCTAAGGTGCCTAGATAGGCTTGAAGCAAAAAAAGTCCTAGAATATTTTCATGAAAGATATGAGATAGGACACTGGTCAACTGAGGCAACTACTCACCAAATCTTAAGGGAAGGGTATTTTTGGCCTATATTGTTCAAAGACATTGGTGAACATGTAAGATCGTGCCAAACAAGCGTAACTCAAGAGAGAAATTTGACGATGCCCTTACAGCCAGTATACAAGGTACGTCTGTTTGCCCAATGGGGATTGGATTTTGTTGGAATTATTAACCCCCCTTCATCTGTAGGTCACATGTTCATCCTTACGGCTACCAATTACTGCACATGCTGGACGGAGGCCCAAGCAATGAAGAATTGCACCACGGAAGTGGTAACCAAGTTCCTAGAGGAGCGCATCATAACCAGGTTTGGGATGTCATTCTATCTGGTATGTGAAAATGCTCCCTCTTTCTCATCCACCTTTCTTATGCAATGAACCTTTGAAAACTAGGTTATCCTCAAATTATTTTCAAATTATTATCCACAAGGAAATGGTGTAGTAGAGTCTACAAACAAGAACCTGGCGATAATGATTGACATCTCCTCGATGACAATCCCTAGGATTGGCACACACAAATAAAATACGCTTTGTGGATAGACCAAGTGAGGATTAAGAATGCCTTGGGGACATCCCCATACCAACTAGTTTATGGCTTGCAACCGGGTTTCCCTATGAACTTGAAAATCCCAATTTTGAGATTTATGGACCAGTATGTTAGAGGCAAAGATCGGGTGCAAGTTAGACTGATGAACCTCCTCAACCTAGAAGAGAAAAGAACATTAGACCTAGAGAATGTGTCAAAGCATTAGCCCATTTTCAAGTAGTGGTTTGATAAGAGAGCCACCATTAAATATTTTAGGATCTCTGACCTTGTCCTCATGTGGGACAAGGCAGAAGAAAAGCTAGGCAGCCACACCAAATTTCAAAAACTGTGGACAGGCCCCTATCAGATATTAGAGATCTTGGGGGAAAATAATTTTGGGACCAATACCTTAGATGGAGAGTTGACCCCATTTCCAGTCAATGGGAAATTCCTCAAACACTATTTTGGATCCTAAGAGGGATTGCCTTTCATCCCTTGTATCATATTTTCATCTGTTTTGTTTCTTTTTTTCTTTCTTTCTATCATTCTCTCGTCGTCAGTCTATTTCTTCCGTCTGTGGTTGTTCCCCTCTTTTGTCATGGCTTGTTGCTTCTTTTTTTCTTTGGGTCTATGTATCTTGGACTCATTCCAAGTGGTCCTTAAAATGGAGCATAGTTATTGCTTAGTCAAATTCTCCAAAGAGACATACAACACATTCCAAAAGTCAAAAGTGGTGGTATCTTCTATTGAAAATGAGAAAGATGTTTGATGCTTGGTCATCCTAATCAAAAAGCACACTAAGAAATGGAACCCAAGAGCATTGGTTTCTTGATCGTTTGTTAGTTGGGACCAGCACTAGTGGGTTGATTCGGGTACCCACTGATCCCAAAACCAAAGTCTAGTGAATGCAAAGGCAAGAGGAAAGGAAGAAAAGATGAAGAAGAAAGAAACACGTACATAATAAAAATGTCTTGAAAGGCGGTCACAAGTGTAAAATTTGAGTAGCAGTGCTAATCATTGCTCGGATTGATCAAAGAAGACAGTATGAACCTGAATATAGAACTACACACATAAAGGGCCTTGATATGGCTCATGCAAGAAAATAAGCAATTGTTTCAAAGAAAAGAACTCTCCTACATAGCTCTAGCCTAGCAAACCAAATAGACAAGGGTGACTATAAAAACCTCTACATGGGCTATGGATGCCCGACCGGCAGTAGAGCAAGGTTAGATTTTGGACTCAGGGAAAACTGAGTCAAGGCTATGGACTCCTGACTGGTAGTAAAGCTCTTTTCGAGAAGTCCTGGTCTACATGGTGAAGGTTGGGAATAACTAACAAACATTCTAGTCACCACAATCGAAGGTTAAGGAATGAAAACACGTGAACACACACTGAGAGACAAGTAGAAAACTTCAAATTGGGAATTCATTTAAAGATAGTCAACATGAATAGCTCTTGGTTCCCATTCCACTACAAAGTTAGAATCCAAAAGGGTCTTGATGATGAAGAAATGCCTCAGCCATTCCTTCAGTGTGTCTCACCCTTGGACCTCTGGAAAGGGTCTCTCTACCTTGTTTTTCCTTTTTCTTTATGTTTTTTAGGTATGGTTTTGTTTGCATCACGACCTAGTCGTAGGTTTTTGGCCTCCATAAGGCCAAAAACAACCCCTCTCAGAGCAGTTTCAACCCAAGTGCAATTCACACTTTCGGTTTTGTCAACATTTCAGACCTTTGAAACCTTCAAAACCCCTAAAACACTAAAGCATCCGAAGGCAAGGTCTCCCTACCTAGAGGTTTCAGACTTTCAGACTCTGAAACCTTCTTTGGACTTTCACACATCGAAAGCCTGAAAGCATTTCAGCCCCCAAATCTCGTCGAGATTTTGGGTTTTCGCACCCTAATTTTCTGCAAAGTTTTTCACCCTCTGCAAGTCTGAAAAGGCTTGCTTCTCCATGATCCCCATCCTTCAAATTTGGCCTTTTGCACCCCGACCTTGTCTTCAACATCTGAAAAGGGATAAAATTTCATGTATGGCTACTTAAGAACCCTCTGCTTTTGGTTTTCTTAGTTAGTTTTTTTAATTTCTTGCTTTAGTAGTTTTCGTTCAATAAAGATATTGATACTTGCATGTTTCGTCACAAGAATGCCTGAGAAGAGGATAACATCACCAATGACGTACCTATTCAAGGGGAATCATCCCCCTTAAAAAATCAAATATAAGCATATAGAGATTACCGATACAGACATCAGGAACGTGGACTGGGATCAATTCCTAGTAAGGTGTTCTCAACCAGTAGGAAGGACTTTAGACTACACCTCCCTAGTTTTATCAGGCTTAGTCAATGCAACAACACACCTAGTAGCAGTCACTTCCTCCAAGATTATCATGACATTGTCCAACCAATACATACTAGATGAAAAGGTGGTCAAGAATACAGAAGGACAGGTAGTCCTTGACCTGAGGTCGAACAGCATAGAAGAGGTCTTCCATCTCCAGAAGGGCGTGGACAAATTCTATGACTTCTATATAGAAAAGAGGTTGAGATGGTTCAGGAACAAGACTAAAGATGCATATGAGATTGCGAATAGGGAAAACCTCAAATAGCCTCTCCCAAAGAACAAACTAGACAAAATAGATCTCACAAGGGGTTACTTTAGAGATGACATCCAGGCTGAAGTTACATTGAAAATCTGAGTGTATGGACTACCTCATGAGTCGAGCCAACTCAAAAAATGGCCATGGATGATCTTGTTGATAGAGAAGATAAGGAACCGCAAGGCCACATTTGATTGGGCCACCATCCTAAGAGATAAATTAGATGAGAAACTAACCATGGTGAAGCACAACCCAAAGTTCTATATGACTACATACATAGTGTACCTATTAGCAGCACAAGCAAACTATCTAGGGCTCACAAAATGGGGAAACTTTAATGAACCTAATGCATGGCCTCATACTATTTATCCACAACTGGTGAGAAGAACAAATATGTCTGAAGATAGCCTAGACTACATAATAGTGAATGATGCCTTTATCTTCATAGTCATTATCCATAGAGGGTGACTACGTGAAGAGGATATTCGAAGAAGTTGCTGCCAAAATAAGGGCCATAGGGGCGTACTGCATACAATTCAAAAATTTCACATACATCTGAGTGGTAGGATCTACCCTACACCCCAAGAAGCTACCCAAGTACCCATCTGATTGGGTAATCATTCTATAAATGGATAGGCAACTTTTAGATGCATACGAACACATCAAACATAAGAAGAAGCATTGCTAGGACTTCCACATTTCCCTAGGCACCTACACTCTCTAGGACATGAAGATATATAATTCATTGGCCTTTGAGTGGGACAAGTGCCCACTCCAACTATATAAGAACATTTGTGCCCAATTCGACCCCATAGGCACATACAACCATATCATTGGCAAATTCTACATCCATGAACCACAGGTCAAAGATCATTGGATAAATTGTGTGCATGACCACGAGGTGAGGATTAGGGATTACTACAGGATGTCCCTCACACTAGCACAAGCAGCCTTATAGATCAGTATTCCCCCAAGGCTTGGGAAAAAGATTCAGATAATGTGTTGGATTCAATTTATACTCTTAATAAAATATACAATAGGCCTATCTTGAATGTAGAGGTAGATAAGGAAGAAAATGACAACATGGAATTCAAAGTGAGGCATGTGGTTAGAACGACTAAGGCATTGATCAACATGCCTTATCAAATGGATCCTATTCCTATGAAGACACTAATGGATCCACCCAAGAAGGTAGATAAGAAACATGGAGAAAGGTCAACAGTGCCCTAATACAAGAAGGCCCCACCTCAGAAGTATGAATCAGTGTGTGGGCATGAACGTGCAGTAGAATATGGTTCTAATCCTAGGAACAAGGCCCCAAAAACTAGGATGATGGGGTAGATAGATCCTCCTATTGGATCATCACATGCCACCCAAGGGGAAGGACCTTCCACCTCCAACCCATCTCCCCCTACCACTGGAGAAGGCAAGAGAACTTATAAAAGAAAGAGAGCTTCTACCTCTCCACGATTGGAAACCTTACAAGAGGAACCAAAACTGGAAGATGTGGCCTTGGTAAAAAGGACAAGATCTCCGGAAGCCTCTGTGAAGAAAAAGAAAATCACAAGGAAGCAGGCAGAGGCTCCTAAAGAGCATGACAATCCATTAGATACCCTAGGCTCAGATGATTTCCTCATTTCTGATTTTAAAGGCCTAGAGGGTTTCGCAGAAGACCAGGGGTGGGATACACCTTACTCAATGACATAAATTGACATGGGAGCACAGGCGCCCATCCATCCTTAAGTGATCCTTACTCCACCTCTATCCCCATTCATAGACCCCACTCTAAACATGCCTATCACAGGAGTGGACTCTAGCACTGACCAAAGCCCAAAAAATTAATATGTCGGTGCTTCCCAGAACATAGTAGAGGGTCAAATTGTAGGAGAGAGTTCATCTTCAACTCCACCACCTCACATTCCAACTCCACCAACCTCTCTCCCACCTCCTATTCTTACTCCACCACCTTCTCTCCCAACTCCCACGTCAACTCCACCTCCTTCTACTTCTAATCCACCTACGATGCCAACGCTAACTCCACCACCATATGTTCCTTTCCCTTCCTCTATCCTGACTCCCCAAGTTTTAGTAAGAAGAGAAGCTGCATCTCCCTTCAAAACCACACTGGAAACCATGAAAGGCCTTCATGCAGAAATATCAATCAATTCCTCCGAGGATGAAGACTAAGATAAAGGTCAACAAGAGGTTACAGTGGAAGAAGAGAAGAGAGAGGAAGAAAGCCATGAAGGAGAAATGCATGAGGGAGAAGGTAGAGAAGAAGGTGAACATGGGGAAGAGTTAGATAAAGAGGAGGAGGTGACCCCTGAATTGTCGCTGCACACTTATATTAATTTAATTAATATTCCCTTATCATTATAGTTAATTCTAGTTAATTAACTATTTTTCTTATATTCATCTATTGATTTAATTAAATTTATTTAATTAAATTAATTCATTATTCTATCGTATCTAAAGTTAATATAAATACCCTTCCCTAATATATTCTCCACAAAAACCCCCTTTTAAATAAATTCTAATTTATTTATTTCCCTCCACATCCTAATATTCTTCTAAAACTATGATTAAATTTAAATCTAATTTAAAATTAATCCTAATCCAATATAGGATCATACCCTAAGCCTACTCGACTCCTACTCTACACACACCACCTCACTCTCAAAACCTACTTTCCCATTAAAATACCCACTAATCCTACTTAGAAGGTGATTCCTAACCTTTTTAGTCCTAATGAAGTTCTCACACGTGCGTGAGAAACTCATCCCAAGGAAGCCACCCAACTTCGTTAAATGCTCTTACACCTTGGTCCCCCCACTCCTTTCTCCAAGGTTGCTCACACATGTGTGAGCAACCTTGAGCCTCTCAAAACTCAAAGGCTTATGGCATGTCCTTTTTCCCTTGCGTCCTCCATGTGGCATCTATGTGGATGCCACATGTGCTCCACCTCACCCAAGCCCTTTCCTTCCCTCCAAAAATCTATAAATAGGAGCCTTGCCAAGAGCAAATCATCCATTCGCTTTATGCATTGTTATCATGCTAACATAGCTCTAGGATTTGCATTGTATTTTCATGTTCTTAGTTCATTTCAATCTTAAGCACTTAGATATACATGTTAGGAATCAATGAAAATTAATCTTAAGCTTGCTTGATCTTGCACACCATCTTAGGTTAGTATTTGCATTTACATCTTTTTGTGGAAGCTTGGGGAAAAGTTCTTCATACTTTGTCTTTGAGTTCTTCATCTCATTTCAAGTAGCTTGGATCTTAAATCATCATCCATATCAAGGGGGATTTGTATTTTGTGTTGGGAGAGCACACCCACAAACCATCTTATGAGAAAATATAATAATTCTTTAATAGGGTGCAACTTATTGTAGCTCAATCCAATGTTATTTGGATTTCTCTGTTCATTTCTTGCTTATTTCATGATTTAGATCTTCATATGTGCTAACTCAATAATGTTTTCATGTTTGAGCTTGATCCCAACAGGTTGAAGATTTCCTCATACACACAAATAAACCCCACATTGAAATTGGCCGAGACAAGTTAGCAACTCTTGCAAGTCATGCATTCAAGCAAGCAATGACAATAAACAACATTATGTGTGGGTTTTGTAGGACTAGAATTTGGCCATTAAATAGGTCTATACTACAAAATGATAAGAGGCCAAGTGAGACATTTGATGTTCAAGACAAAGTGCAAACTGCTAGAACATAGGATGATCCAGTCACATTGGAGACCAGACCATAACACATTGCAATAGAGGGCTTCATGCGTTTAGCAAGGTACACTAAAGAAGCAATTAATATCTTTAACAAAGCATACCGCCTGACAAAGACAATGCAGAGGGTTCAAATGAAGGTATGGAAACCACATCAGTTGAAAGTGGCAATGATCCACCACAAACCACCCAATTAGACATCCCTTCTCTACAAATTACATCCAATGAAGGTATGGAAACCATATCATTAGGTCTTAGTCTTCCTACACAAGCTATCCAACCAGAGTGGGGTGTAGTAGTAGCAAAGAATTTAGGAGTGATTACTATTTTTTGGAGAAAAGAGGTCACCCTTTCCATGCCAACCCCTCATGAAATTGATCATGCAGATGTAATCCATTACTTCATGAATGCAAGGGATTGGAATGATGAGAATGGTGCAGATTTTGAAGATGAAAATGATATAAGTGATGAAGAAACTAACTAGTACCCTACACCCAACAGGATGGGAAACAAGTTTCATCATCAACAAGCCAATTCTTGAGACTTCTAGTTTAACGGACCACTCCTTAATCATGGGGAGGTCAGACAAGAGTACTTCGCCTGAGTAGGCAATCCCTAATTTTGACATCTGATGACTACATTGAATTGCTCAATGTCCAAGAGGTAGAAAGAAATACAAATGAGGAGTTGCAAAAGGGTAAGAAGTAGAAAATTATGGAGAGGAAGAAAAAAATTTAAGTAGACCAAATACAACGGGAAGCATTAAGGGAAACATAATCTGCAAGAAAACTACAAGAAGGCAAGGATAAGAAGAGAAAAAAGGAGAGGTTGAAGAGATAAGAGGAGGCAAAGGCTAAATGAGAACGCAAGGAAACTACAAAGAGAACAAAATAAGTAGAGAAAGATAAATAAAGGAGGTTGGCAAAGGAGCTAGGACAACCTGTTTTAGATAATATAATGACAATCTACTCCCCACTATTTGAAGTTGTCAGTGGCTTGCCAATTGGGAGTGCCCCTGCGAATATCCAATAGAGTTCATATGTCAATCAATCATTTCTTGCTTGTACAAGTGTGACATAATATTCTACCCATGGAGTTGTGACCCCTAGTGCTTTTGAAACCGGTAAGGGCAATTGAGTACGACTTATGCAACTTGTATTTTTATCATAGAAGAAGGTTTTTTGCATATGTTCTGCAAAGCCAATCATACATGATAGGGTGATAAAATGTCATTATGATAATAAAAAATATGTATTTTAATCAAAGATAACTCTGATATGATTATAAAATGTGTTAATGTCTTTGTTTTTATAATTCACAGATAGCATTTAGTAGAGGAATGTAAATTTTGTGCCATAGGATATAAGTTAAAAATGTAATGTTGTTGTAGTTGTTACAATAAGAAACTTGTATTATGAATTTAGATTTATGTTTTTCAGACAGACTATTATATTTTGTGGCATCTCATTCAATTTAAAAATGTTATGTTGCATTGGTTGTTTTATTTTGAACCTGATTGATATTTGTTATCTACCATTGTCTATTTGTAATATTTTTATATCATTTTCATATATATAGTTAACTATTGTGTATCTTTGTCTATTTCTAATAGTATATCTAATGTTTCCAATCATGTTTTTTT
>MU225497.1:0-11318 GCA_018584345.1 Thuja plicata | reverse complement strand
TATATCCTTGGTTGGTGTTATGCCCTGCATACCCGTCCCTACATTTTGTGTGCAAAATGTTGGGTCCCCTCTTTTTGCTTTTTACTCTTGCCTTGTTTCTTTCCTTTTTCTTTGTTTTCCCTCCAGGATTTTCTTCCATGAGGTTTGTTTTTCTTTCTGTATTTGTTTTCTTGTCTCTTGGGCCCGGTCCCAAAGTTTGGTCTTTCCAGAGCCGGATCCCAGACTCAGGGATTATCCCCCACAATGTCTTCTTTTTGCAAGGTATGGTCATGTAGAATCCCCAGGCTTGGAGTCCAGGGTTTTCCTGTTTCAGAGTTTGCAGGAAAGGTACCACACTTTTTACCCTAGGGGTATAAATTGAAATTACTTGTCATTTTCATATTTACCATGATCAAAACCTAAGGTGATTTACCATAGCAATTAAGGGAAATTTGAAGTGTTTAAGTGTTGATTATCTTGGTGATTAACAATGATTAGCAATGTTTAGCAGGTGGTTCACGGTGTTTGTTTGTGGTGTTTAGAGGATAGATTTTTGCAGGACTTTAGTGTTTCTGTCTTTCGTTGGCTTCTAGTTTTCTTTGGGTTTTTTGTTTCTGGTTTTGTCTTTTGATTGCCTCTCATTGGTGGGTTGGCACTAGCAGAGGGTTGTCTGCCCTTTGTGCAATTTCAATTTAGGGTGGCTTCTTGCATAATAGTAATTTATGTAGTTGTTTTGTATATTGTGTAAATGCCTGCAAGTGGTGTGTATATGTTTCAGCCCTCGGCCCTCTGTATTCTACTATTTTTTTGTATATCCTTCCGATATCGTGTTGAGCTCACCATGCCCTAGCCCATGTTTTCCCAAATTCTTGAGCTCGCATTCTCGATGGAATACCACCTGGTTCAGACTCGGCTCCTTCCTGGTTTCAACCATGGTGTTTTTCTCTCTCCTCCATTGAGTCAGTCTTAATGGAAAATTTATTTCCCATGTAGGCATTCAAGTCCAACCAAGTGGCTTATGCTTTACGTGTGTTTAGACAGTTGTTGGCATTATCGCCATAACTCCTATTTTACTGCACAGACATGTGACATCCATGTCATCCTAGTATGGCTCATCTTCTGACCATGTCACCCAACGGTTAGTTTTTGGACCCCGGGTCATATGTCCCCATCTAGCTCTTGTTTTGCTTGTATCATATGTACTAGAATCCCTAGAGCCGCAGATGTTGGTCAGTTTCATCAATTCTCACTATATGCACATCTTTCCTAGGATTTGACAAATTAACTCTTGCATGTGCAGATGTAATGGTAAGGTCTCTGAGACATGGAATAAAAATTTATCTTATATAAATTTTGACGGTCGTCTTGCCTTCTAGGTTGCTAGCATCTAATTCATTAATCATTTTAGAGGCATCCCCATCTTCTCCACCTAGGAGTCTTGATCTCCCCACCATGGCAGTCACTAGGGAAGCTGTTAGGACTAAGATTGAGAGGGCCCTGGAAAAGCTTCCCCTGACCATGAAGTACTTGAAGGAAAACACTATCACAAGTTCAAAGATTGAGTGTAGTGTTCAGTTGATCACCGACACCAGTGTCAGAATATGGGTGGAGATGTAAACCCTAGTAAAAATGATGTACATCCAACAAATGGTCAGAGACCCATTGGCCATCAATATTGGCAACTATAGCATTCTAAAGGCTGCATGCTTACCATGCTCAGTGCAAGCCCTAGAACTTATTCTTACTTTGGCTGTGCACTATAATTCACCTGTTTAGGCTGTCATGGTCGCTGCCTCGGTCCTGATCGGGTATCCAACTCCAATGGTGTCTTTGGACACTGCAACTTTTTATGTCGGTCTGGGAATTCCCAGTTTGAAGACATGGCTATCATCACCTGGTCCCTGGCCTTGTAGGAATTTCTAGATTTGGAACACAGGGCCAAAAAATATTTGAACAACCACTGGCTAAAGATGCCAAAGAAAGACTCAAAAAGGATGAAGATGGAAATTCCCCAATCAGAATTCAAGGAAAGCATATAGATGGGGATTATAGCATTGTGTATGATCTTTGGACAACCCCATGCCCAAGAATTCTTGGCATGGATGTTCTAATTCTTGCTCAGTATCTCTTCTAGAGAGAAATACTTTCATTGGGCCACCATCATCTCAAATCATGTGGACTCCCAGCTCCTCCAGGTCACCCAGACCTCCAAATTCTACATGACATCCTACGTTCTCTGGGCCCTAGCACAACAAAACCCCATCACAAATGGGTTACTCACAATAGGTGTACTCAGGGTCGGTCTGGGTTAGAAGGCTCCCTAGGATGATTTCCCACAAATTTAATGGGAGGCTAGTTTCCTCAGCTTCTGTCGAGTAAATGATGGCTTCATTTACTACAATCTCCTCACACCTACCAGGGATTCTGGGTACCACCTCTCTAAGGAAGCAATGGATTTGGTAAGAATTTATGGCCACTACTACATTCAGTTCCAGCAACACACTTATATTTGGGTAACCGGCTTCTCCAAGAAACCCTACTTGTTGCCCACGCAATGTGGGAACAAAATAATTATTTTGGAATACTGCTGGGAAATTTTGGAACTACACACCCTCTACACGGTGAAGAAGGTAATAAATTTTCCATTCCCAATCACCTGTGGGAATTACTCATGTACTCTGACTGCGGCAAGAGAGGTGGAAAACAAGCTTAAAAGCTTGGGCTTGAATGAATTCTATCTGGCATGAAAGAACTTTGATCCGCTAGGAAAGATAGCAACGACACTTCCCCGGGTATCAGAGCCCCATGTATTTCACATGGAGGATTTTTGGGAAGATATGCAGGATGACTTTGAGGTCCAGAGTGGGCATTCCATCTGGATGACAATGGGGATGATGGATAGGTTGAAGCTTCAAAAATCCCTGGACAACTTCTCAGACACCGGGTCCATGATGGACCCACAATACAAAGAAAAGGGAGTGGACAAGATGGCTCGCCCTCCAGTGGACTAGAACACCTAGGAAGGTCTAACAATTAAGGATCTTACCCATGATATTGTCAAATGCAACCACACGTATTTCAAAAAGGCATGCCCAAGGATCTCATGCAAAGTTGGCCCGTTTGTGTGTGGCTCAAATTCTGGGGCCGCAACCTCCTCACAAGGGGAGGATAGAGGACATGTATAATTGGGATCCAGTTGCAAACCCCATCTACGACCCCATAGTGGAGCAAATGCAAGAGACGTTGGCAATTTCCCAGCAAATGAAGGATATGTTAATCACACAGTTGGCCACCCCGGTATGTATGACCAGACCTATCCTTCCTCCCTCTTCCCCTTCATTGGCAGCATTGATTTTCTGAGAAACTAGGACCAGAGCAGAAGAGGAGTGGACAACTATGATGGATGAAAGGCCCCCTTTGATAACCAGGATAAAGAAGAAGAAGAACTCTCAACCAAAGGCAGAGCTAGAACTTGGGATGCCAAGCATCCAAGAAGTGCAGATTCTTTCTTCCGACTCCCCAGAGCTGGACAAAGAACCTGAGGATATCCTGGAGAAATCCCCTCCCCATGATGAATTTGATGATTTATTTAGGACTGACAAATTTGTGAACTTGCAAGGAGATATTAGGAGATCAGTTGAAGAAATCGTTGCCCAAGAGGAAATGACGCCACCTCTCGAAAGGAACGTCCAAGAGAAGGAAGTTACCCAAAAATAGGAAACCTAGGTAGAGAGAGTAGAAGAACAAGAGTAGGTGAATATCTCTAAAGTCCCAGAGATACAGGTGGAAGGAACCACTAAGAGCAGGAAAATGCAAGATGAGAAACTGACATCAGTTGGAGAAACCAAACTGATAGGATCAACCGTGACCCCAACCACCATATTCCTAGCACCACCTCCAAAGGTAACATTTGGTGAGGTAATTATAGTGGCTCAAACATTGAATCTTGGCCGGATACCTCCACCACCTCCAGAGAATGCACCAATGGAAGAAGACACTCTAGCAGAGGGGGCTAATGAAGAACTACAACAGGGTGGGGACAAGAACACTGGAGAAATAGATGTTGACCCCAACAATGCTGAGGGTGTAGACACTAGGGTAGATGATATAGGAACTCTTGAGACAAATCTTACTGGTGGGCCTGAAAACGTAGGAACGGAGTCGGGGATAGCTTAGAATATTAGTGAAATGCAACAAAATCCTGGAGGGGAAGAAAAGGGACAGACACTAGTAGAAAAGCCACCCCTACCACCACAATGGTTGGTAGAGTCCCAGAAGAGGAAAGCCCCAGTAGCACCCAAGGCCCATCTCTCATTGGTGGAGATGATGGCCCAAACATTGAATCCTCCCAAGGCTAAAAATGCTCGGATAGTCCATACTCTTCAGACTAGGACAGGCAGAGATACAGTTGTAGTGATCGCAACACCTTCCCCAGATGTAGATGAGGCCATGACTAAGGCTTATGAATACTCTATCATCAAAGTATCACTAGGGAAGAGAGGAAAACAAGGTGAGCTAGAACTATTGAAAGAAGCGACAAAGGCAGTGGAGGCTCGCTATGAAAAGGAGGCCCAGAAGTTCAGGGCGGAAAAAGAAAAAATGCAAACCTCATAGACCTACTAACAGAGCTTGATTAGCCTATTATTGCCATTCTCCCAGATGTCTCCACATCTGGGGCACCGCTCCCTCAAGGTGACATAGATTCACTAAGGGTGATGAAAAGAATGGCCCAGGCGGTTGATGAAAGGGTTACAGAACAAGTGGGAAACATCTAAAATTTATTAGTATCCACACTCCTAGACTTATATGCAGCCAGTAATGTCTTGCATCAGGCCAAAACTACTATCTCCATTTGGGAGGGAGACATTGAAAAATATGAATCATGGAGGGCTGAGTTGGAAGAACTCGTCAACATCGAAGAAGAAGTTTTCTCTAAGGCCAGAATTTTGGGAGAGCAGTCTTTTGACTTTGTCCAGACCTAGCACTCCAGACTTGACCTCACATTAGGGGTAATCAAGCAATTGGTAGGGACCTTGCATGACAAAGCCCAGGAAGTTTGATATTATTTTAATTTGTATAATTCATTTATCCCGAAGGTCTCCGGAGCTGATCACTTTGGCATTGAAACATGCACTCCAGAGGAATATGTCATTGGAAAGTTTGAAGAGATAATGGAGTCTCGGTATGGATCCTCGGAGGGGATGGATGGAGCAAAAATGATGTGGATAACTCGCATGGTGCTCAAAGGTCATGACACAGCAAAGATGGCCACAAAATTCAAGGTGAATCTTCCAGATCTAGGTGACCAGGTAGATGTGGCCAAGTACCACTGGGCTAGCCTCAGGGACATTGACGAAGATGGCATCGCCTAGCTCCTACAGACCTTCAATGATACCAAGGAATAATAAAATTATCTGGGTTTTGAAGATTGTTTTCATGAGATGTATGTTGTATTTATTCATTTATTGGGGAGCATAGGCTTTGGGATCCTGGAATTTTGGATCCCACAATTTTGTATTCTTTCAACGACCAGTGTCTTAGTTCCCAAAGCTGATCAGTCACTATTAGATGGTTAATAAAAGTATCAGAAAGCAGGTAACCAAAACAAGGCACATCAGCTCAGAGGATGATTCTGATAGGTGGTCTTCCCAAGGCACTGCCTCAACATAACACTTGGCGCATCAGAGATAGGGAACCACTTTTTGCATTAAAGAGGCATGTAGCCTCAATCCCTAGGGAATCAGATTTCTTCTTTTCTCCTCCCAGCTCTCTTCTCGGGGCTGATTCTTTCACTCCACCTTTCTTGTCTCTTTCTTCTGACATGCCAGACCTTTTCCATCTTGAGGTCTTTTGTAACATGGCACAAGTAGTACCAGCCACCAAAAATAGTATTATATTGTTAAGTATAAAATAAGTTAGGTTAGTTTTAGGTTAAAACTTGTTTATAAATAATAAGTCTGACCTCATTTGGTTTTCTCAATTCTTTGTTCCAGAGCTCAATGCTCCTTAGTTTTTAGAAGCTTTCAGTAGTTAAATGCTCCCTTGGAGGCACCAATATTGTATGCACCAGTGCTTGCTAGAAACATGTTAATGAAGAAGGAAGGGTTCTATCAATGATGTTGTTAGCATTCTGATCTCTGGATTAACGTTATTTTGTGCTGTATGTTCTTTATGTCCCTTTCACTGATATTTTAAGTAGATTAACGACCTTCTTTTTCTCACTATTGATTAAATATGAGATAATGTTTCTGTGTTTCTTCAGTATTTAGTGTAGCATGTTAGAGCTTGGTCGATGTTTTGAATGTTTGGCATAACTATAGGTAAATAAAATATTTCTAACTCTACATTATATTTTGAACTTTATTTGGTAAAGATTGTGAATACTTGCAGGAAGCCCCACTTACTTAAACCTCCATAGAAGATGAGCCAAGATAACCAGCTATCCCCCCAAACAAAACAGTCACATTCCCAACTAAGCTCCCGCACTGTCGAGACCCGACCCTATCAAGACCTGACCCTCACTTTGCTTGGAGGCCTGGGGAATCTCTTTTCCTCAGAAAACCTTTACAGGCAAATTTGGCCGGTACCCTAGTACCCGGTGACAACTTACATCTGTTGGCAGACCTAGTCACAAACTCTTGTCAACAAAAACTAGCGCTGGAAGGAGGGCATGACTCATCCTCCTCTAAGGATTTAGATTTTACACCACCTGAGGGTTCCCAAGCCATAGTTTTATGAGTCAAACCTTTGGTGGGATTGGATTTTTTTCACCAACAAGATTTGAAAGAGTCCTTAGATCAGCTCCCAATCCCAGAAGGTTTGTTGAACTCGAGCCTCATGCTCAAAAGAAACAGACCCTAAAACCCAAGCCAACTACCATTGTTTGGGGATCTAGTACATCCCAGAATACTCATCTCTCCCAAACTATCCCAGGGAGCAACTTTTAATCTATTCAGAACATAACGCCCCTGATGGCTGCATATTTTGGAAACACCGAGTCCCCGATGGGACAGTTTTTGGGTGCAACCAATGATCTTCCTATGCACCTAGAAAATATTTTTCCCTGATATGAGAATTTAGGTTTAAAAACTGCAAAAGAGCATCTACAGGCATACAAAGATGCCATGAACTCACACTGGATCCAACATCAAGATGTTGTGACCCGGATTTTCCCTCTATCCTTGGGATAGAATGAGTTGAATTGGTACCTTAACCTTCCCACCAACTCCATCAATAGTTGGCAAGACATGGAGGATGCCTTCCTGGCTACCTTCCACATACACTCGGACCCAGTGTGGTACCACAACTAGTTTATTTCCATCAGGAAGGAACCAAACAAGACCCTTGCAACATTTAATCACTAGTTCCAACGTGCCTTGAAGTGGTGCATGGGTCCTTTCATCCCATCTATGGATGTAACTATCTAGACCTATCTTAACGTGATGGACCTTTCGTTACCACTCTCCTTTGGAGAACTACCACCCCCAATGACTAGGACACATTGGCAAAAGTTTATAACCTAGCCTTGGAATTTTCCTGTGGTCTTAACAAATATCTAGGGGAGATTGGGTAGAGCATGCCCTTTAACATGATACCCGGTGGAACTTCTTATGCCAAGGGATATAATCCCAATCAAGAAATGAGTGCCCCTATGATGGCTATGAGTCCCCCACCACCGCTGATAGACCAACATGCCTAGTACGTATATCCATCTCAAGCACATACAACACTGGGTTTGGAATCCTTTCCCTGGAACTAGCCACAGTAAATGTAACAAACACAGACACAACCTTCTAGAGTATCTTTCTTTCAGTCATCCATGGCTGGAGGATTTCCACCCTCAACTCTGAAGAATGTTGCCACTTTCCTGGGAAACCAAAAACAACAACCATCACATTGTGCTGCAAACACCTAGCTAATTGCTGAGGTTGAATCCCTCTAGAAAATGTTGTCTACTCTGACTATGGACATGGGTTAGCTAAAGGTGGGGTCCTTTGCACCCCACAACTCTAATTCCCAGAGGGGGAACATCTTCTCCGGCCAGCAAAATACCAATGCTGGAGGAAGAAATTACAACAATGGGCCTTGGCCCAACCAACAACAATGGAACAACAATGATAATACCAGAGGTTCTCCTCTGAACCAAAACACCAATCAAGGTAGTGTTGGACCTTCCCATTTCATGCCTATTTCAGAATTCCATCCCATGACTAACTAGTGTAGATTGTACGACACAGGCTCTCATAATGAGGTGAATTGTACCACGCTGGAGAAAGTCATCATGATTTCCCAACTCGACAGACAAAAAAATTCTGATTCTTCTCCTCTAGAGCCTCCTATACAAGAGCCCACTCACGGTGCATTCACCTGTGAGACCATCTTCTTTGGAGCAGGAAAAGAAGATGAAGAGGAACCCAAACTGTAGGGGTTTTCTGATGAATCTATTCCAGCCTTTGAGGCCAATGTCTTCACCAACCCACGAAATCCCTACAACACTCAGAGCTAGGATGATAAAGGGCTAGTTTATACACCTACGCCTCCCAAAGACACTCTTCCCTAGAAAAAAATGACTGATCATTTCATCCCTCTGAAAGGCCCTGGCTCTAACCAAGCTAAGGATCTGATCGAGGGAAGCCACAAATTCTCAGGAGGATGATTTGACATCATGTAGGCATTAGAACAAACCACCACCTCCATGACTTTCATGAAGTTTTTGCTAAAATATCCCAAGCATAAGAAGTCTCTTCTGAAGCTCTTGGGAAACCTAGAAGGTGTCAGTCACCCACCCAAGATTATCACTTTTGATGATGCCAATGCGACTATTTTTTAGGGAAATACTCAGGATCCTCCCTTCCTACTAGGTTTGAACATACAAGGTAAAAATATACACAATTGCCTGGTAGATTCTGAGGCTTTGGGAAACATCATGCGTTTATCCATATGCCAAAAGCTCAGATTCCACCCCACCCCATCTAATAGTGCAATAATCTAGCTGGATAAAACTGCTGTAAAAATGGTGGGTGAACTGAAGAACGTCTGGATCCAACTCATCCAGGACCCCAGGATGAGATTTGACCTCGACGGACAACTGGGTAGTAGTGTCACAATGTAGTGACTAGGGTCATAGAGTAGGTGCAGATGTGCCTACCACTGCTAGAGGCAACCCTTCAGATGCGGGCATCTAGAAGAAAGGTTCTCTAGATGGTAAGGGTACTGTAGTTTGCTGTTGTGGCTAGGGAGTGTACTCTGGGTTCAGGGGACTTTTATGGGGAGTGGGATAAATGTACCGAGGCACCAGATTGATTGTAGGGGCATCCAGTGCTAGATTGCGGTCATATCCTCCTGGATAAGTTGTTCCCCCAGGAAGCGTGTTATAAGGTAAGCCTTGATTGATACCACCAGGACTTTTACTCAAGTTTTGGGATAGCTCGAGGGAAAGGTTGTAGAATTTAGCCAAGGTATCTCTGTCATTGGCAGTGGTGCTTCTCCAAAGAAGGGTGGTGACAAATAGGTCCAAGGCGTTAAGGTATGTTTGGATAGTCACATCAGTAGATGGGATGAAGGGTCTCATACAACACTTCAATGCCCTCTGGAATCGATGGTTAAAGGTTGCTACGAGTCCTTTGGGCCCCTTTTGAATAAAGATAAACTAATTGTGAGACAAGGTTGGGTCCACATGGACCTTGAATGCCATCAAAAAGGTGGCCTCCATATCTTGCCAACTATTGATGGAGTTGATAGGTAAGTTTAAGTACCAGTTCAACTTGCTTTCTTTGAGAGATAACCAGAACATTCGGCTGACCACATCCTCATGCTAGATGTGGTGTCGATTCATAGCATCTTTATATGCCTGTAAATGTTCTTCAGTAATTCGAGGGCCTAAATTCTCATACCTGTGACAAATCTTCTCTGGATGTGGAGGAAGGTCATTGACAGCGTTGGGGAACTATCCCATGGGAGACCTAGTGTTATTAAAGTAGGCAGGCATCGGGATGTTAAGGTTGATAGTGAGATTGGTCACTAGAATGGATTGGTTAACCTAAACATTCTCAGAGGATATAAAGCCTCTAGTCATGGGGTGGAAAGGCTTGTTCTTCTAGTCAGTTTTCTTCTCTCAGTCGGAAGGTCTGAGTTCAACAAAATCTCCTACATTAGGGGTTGAATGTGATATTCTTTCAAATTGTAAGCGTGAAAATGACCCTAATCTATGGAAAGTTTAACATCTAAAACTACTGCTTGGGGATCCCTCAGGAGGTGTGGTGTCAAAATTTTCAGGGGAAGGTGAGCTCATCCCCTCCTTCTAGCACACTTTTCTCTTGATGGGACTTTATGATGGCCTCACCGATGGTAGATGAGTTGTCACTAAATACCAGAGTATTGGCCAACTTAGCCTGAAGAGGCGCGTGGGAGACCTTTATCTCCTAGCCTTTGAGCATGCGGTTATCGAGTCACAATTGTGCGGGCTTAGCTAAGTTTGACATGTGACTATTTTTTTTTAGGGGATAGCCTATTTTGACTCATAGACCTCTAAAACTTTGGGAATAATGGGTTTCCTGCAAGCATAGTTTAATATCCGGCAATGAAATAACAAAAGATAGGATAGGGTTAGTATAGATATCTAACTATATCCATGACATATATTCTCTTAGCATCAACAAAGTTCCAAAAAAAATAAACAACAGATACTAGATATGTGCACAACCTTCAATCACACATATATCGGTAGCAAAGCAAATTATTTCATTGAATCAAAACAGAACTGGAACAGAGGACATAAGAAAGCATACAACATGAGAAGTATTTTTCTAACTCTGATATAAAAAAACAACACAAAGATCAGATCTGAATGGTGTTCCTCATTCTTTCATTAACTTCAATTCTAGCTTCACTAGTAGTTACACTAGCAGCTCCATGGGAGCATTAATCTACTTTAAACTTTTGTGCAAACCAGATTTCTAAAAGACTGAAAGCTTCTGTTACTAGTGGACAACTAAATCATCAATTTTCCAACCCTTCGAAATAGTGTCGAACCTTGTATTTATAGAAAGCTCTAACTATCTAAGGGAATTACCCTACATTATCTTTTTACATTATTTACAGCCGGTACTACCCGTGCTGTCAGAATTTCCTAATATAGTACAATTATTTGAGAAGAGAAGAGAGGAAATAAATAAAAGAGCCCTGGGAAAACCACCCTTTGAAAGAGTGTCCATGTACTTGCAGATGTGATGGATCTTCCTTAGGTGACCTGGGCCATACAGTGTCTTTAATGTTCTTTTGTACTTCAATGACTTGGGTGAGTTGAGGTACGCCAGAGAGTAAATGCCAGAATGACACCT
>MU225496.1:429243-444696 GCA_018584345.1 Thuja plicata | reverse complement strand
TATATATATATATATATATATGGGTAAAATTACAAACCCGTGTCACACTTTTACAAAGGAAGAGGACCATGACATGCAAAATAGTTAAACTTTAACGACATAAAAGTGTCATTTGTGTTTATAATTTGAAAATGATGTAAACTAATGAAATGTGTAAAATTGGATGTAGTTTATGACTATAATTTTTTAAAATATTTTTTAATAAGAATTGACATATTTTTTTAATTTTTGAAGTCCATTTTTTAACTATTGAAAAATGTTAAAAATCAAGGGTCTAGTTCCCACCAACAAAATATATGAAAATAATATTTTTTTTCTCTGATTTTAGAATATGTTTTCGATGACATGTAAAGATAGTGTAGAAAAAAGAAATATTTGTTTTTAGTATATATTTTGTTTGTTATAACTATTCAAAGTTTGAGTTACCTGAAATTAACAGTTTTTGTCTCCTACCTAATTTACCCTACAAAATCTAGACCAAATACAAAACAAATTATATATTCTTGAAGAGGACTCTCTCCTCTAGTGTTAAATATAGGTTTTAAAATTTTCCAACATGATTTTCTATTTCTTTTTTCTTTTTTCTTTTTTCGGAAGAGCATGTTCTTCAATGTTAAAATACCTACTTGGAGTTTTTTTAACTTATAATATATTATATGTAATCAAAAGACTATAAAAATTATATGACCATAGTCTAGACTTCGAGCTCTTCAAAAGGGTATTTTTAGATTTTAAAAAGAAAAAATAGTTTTGGTGGACAATTAAGCTCCAAAAGTGGCGTGTTACCTATTTTCCCTTTTTTTTGTTTATTTGGCTGCCACAAGGGATGCCACATAAGTAGTTTCGGCCGAAACAGGTCTGGCCAAAACAGGTTTGGCCAGAACTATTTTGGCCAAAACTAAGGCCGACCAAACATGGTTGTGTGGATGACCACGACCCTCAAAGCTCATATATATAAATGCTTTTTTTTGAAAAATTTAAAAGCAATTATGAATTATTCTGACTTAGAAAATGTTTTTTTAGCAAAATAATTTTTTTAAATTGTTTTGAAGGAGTATTTTTGGGCGTTAAAGGGAAAATGTGAATTAAGATTATCAAGGAGGTTTGTATTATTTGCAAAAAAAAATTAGTTTTTTGAGATTTTTTTTAGTTTTTAATTAAAGCATTGTTGAATATTAAATTATGAACTTATCAATATATTTTTTTATTTTTTTTATCAAGAGTATATGGTTTTGTGTATGCAGGGGAATTGAAGCTCTCAATTTGAACAAGTTGTGCAATGGGGAATAAAAGAAACAAAACAAGAAAATATGATCGAATAAGGGATGAAAAAATTAAAGGTCATACAAAACGTAATGAAGATGAACCTGTTGAAGTCCAAGAAGATCCAATTCAAGTAGGGGAACAAATTGGTGGAAATATATCTTTTAACATTGGAAATTTGATGGAGATGGATGAGGATTCATTTTTCAGTCAATTTTCATCTGACAAATTGGTACCTGAAATCACAATAAAAAACAATGCAAAAAGATCTGGAATGAATATTTTCAAAATAAAAGTTTGATTGGAAAAGCACAATTATTTTCTTATTTATTCAGGAAAAAAGAAATGATTCCTTTTTTGGAGTTGTTAGGTGTTCATAACAAGAATAACTTAGGAGACAATGTAAATCAAACTATAGTTAAAAATTTGCAAGATGCATTGAATGACATTAACAACTGAAGTCGAGGAGCCGATTTAAGTGTTCCATGTAGAGTATTGATGACTACTTTGTCTAGTAGGAGGTTGACAAAGAGAAAAAAAGTACATGCAATTTTTGGTTTACTGAATGTATCTAGAAGAGTTGTTCAAAGATATATCAGGAAGAGAAATATGTTAGATGAAAATATTCAAAAGAATTGGGTTAATATTTGTTGACTTCCTTGAAAAAAGAAAATTGTTAAATATGTAAAAAGATAGGTCATTGAATATTGGACCGCTCACTCTCGTGTTTATTCTAATAGAATGGATACTGCACATATGAAAGATAAAGAGACCGGTATGAAAATTGCACATCCAAAACATTTTATAGATACAACACAAAGTGAATTGTTTGAAGCATTCAAGCAATAATTTTCAGATGTAAAAATATGTCAAAGAATGTTTGAGAGGTTGCGCCCTTTCTTTGTACGCATAAATAAGGTACGTAAAACTTGTTTTTACCAAAATCATGTTGAGTTTCATCTATATTTTTAATCATATAAAAATTTTATGGCAGTACCTAATTCAGATATGGTCATCCCTGGAAGTATGACACAATTTGTGAAGTCTATTTTATGTGAGAAATCATAAGATTTAGATGAGTTCAAAGTACAATGTATAAAGAGTGGATGGAGTGATTGTGAAAATTAACATAAATTTCCATTGCAAATTGATAATATTAATGTTGCAACGTCATTTTTGTGCAGCGAAAACTTTAGTGGTGATTATTCGTCAATTGGTGAATGTCGCATGTCGGCGACCCCAAAATTGGCAAATATTTTTCACATATTCGATTGACCCTATCGCCTGACATTTATTAATATTGACCCAAATCCTGAGCCCATCGTCCATCAATTTATTTAATTTTTCCATTTCTTACACATTATCGCCAATAGAATATAAATTTTGGTCCCCATAAATTTACAACATTCGCCTATAATTTCTAAGTGACCCCAAATCGACGGCCTATATTTGCTTGAAATTTTATGGATGTGTGTCTCTAACCAACGTAATGTAGCCAACTTTATTAATCATGGAAAGGTATTGGATGACCCATAATTGCCTCAGAAATAAGAAAAGACATGTTATAATTACGTGGGCTTGCCCAAATATTTGTATACCTAATACCTCTCGTTGAATTTTCTGAATAAGGATTAGTACAAAAACATTTTGATATCTCTATGATATCTCTATATTTGATTGTAGTGAAGTTTCAGACTATTGAGTGGAACTATATACTCAAAGTCAATACTGCATTGGCAAGTTGCGACTACATTGCTACATTTTAATTTGAGGAAAAGGGAAGTGATACTTATTCTATGACTTTGATTTGAGTTCATTTACATTGTTTCAGAATAGGTTTGTAGAACTGGGGTTTCTTTTCCCTTTCGGCCTAAAATACATTGCACACCGTTGATCTGTGCTCATCCAACAGTCTCTGGCACTGTGGCACTATCGCGGGTCCCATTAACTTTTGGCTTGTCATTTGATGTGACTAGGACATGTGTGAGTGTCACTTAATCATTTTAAATTACAACTTTAGCTTATTAGTTATGACATTTAATAAATGTTATTAAATGTTTAGTTGTACAGTGTAGTCAGATTTAGATTTTAATTCAATTATTTATATCTTATAATCATACATCGATATGACACATTGACAAATTAAAAATAGAAACTTGCTTTGGACTGATAAAGAAACTTAATCATTTTAAAAATTCAGAATCTTAGTCTTCAGATTTAAAAAATGGAAGTACTAATCCATCGCTTAAGCATATACATAAATGTCTAATACACAGGTAAAGAAACTAATTAAAATATTGTAATCATAGAGAAGTCTAAGTCTTAAGAATCATTTTTTGTACCCATAAAAAGAAATTTGAAATGAACTTGGGATTTTTTTTTTCTTCAAAAAATTACATCGTACAATAAAAATAGAAACCTACTAGGCAACTTCTTATCGGTATAAAAAAAAAAGTGAAACTTTGCATGTCCATTGTCAAAAACCTAGGGTAATGGGAATGGGTAAACTAGGGAATCAGTAATCTTCATCTTCCCTTTCATCTGAGTAGAATTTTCCAAAGAGAATAATCTCTAAGATTTCATCAAGCCATGTGTAGTTTGACTCGTCAAATTCATCAAGGTAAAATCATTTTTCAGAGAAAATCCCTCCCAAGCCATGCCCATTTCCTGTGTCACGTTAGTTGCTCATCATTGATGTTTAACAGAAAGGGTTGGGTGGCCACATTACTACCCGGCACCAACAGCTTGTGTATATCTCTTGGCCAAGGGATCCCCACCCCTAATTTCACAAAAATAGCAACATTGACATCATCCTTCAGGAATTCTCAAGGATGTAATGTTTGTGTAGATGTGGTATCTATCGACATTCTCAAGGAACTATTGACCCAATAACATCAACACAATAGAATTTATAAAAGACTCACCACCAACCTCCCTACAAACGGAAGTGAGGATTTCTTCTGAGACATTGCCCAAAAAGGACCTTTGGTCATCTAGGGATGTGCATCTCAAATGGATTGGTGTATCCATCTTTAATTCTTGAGAGCCTAAAGACCTAAAAACCTAAACCTTAAAACTAGAGGCATAATTTCTACCATCAGCGGCTCTGACTCTTAATCTACCAAAAGAAAAATGAAGAAGAAATAAACCAGATTCTCTATAAATAGACCCGACCCCTTGATTGATAGTAGTGATCACAGATACTCAGCAATTAATAATTATTCTTTCTTTAATCATATTTAGTGCAATTTCCATAAATGCATTATGTGTATTATGCATGTGAGAGATTTAAATCAACTGTACTTAATCTTTCATATCTAAATGTAAATCTTTCACATAAATTTTCTGATAAATGCATGTGTACTATTGACAGTTAAAGATGGCAGTTAAAGAATGTCACTAACAAGGCATTTATTTCTTTTTGATTTATGAGTTACAAGTTGCAGTTGCACTATCCACCGTCCACGTCAACAAATAACGAGTAGGAATCAATGATCATTATTACAGTGCACTTTTTAAGGCTTGATACGTGTCATCATTCGGTGACTTCCTGCAGAAGTTAGTTTCCTTCTAAAATTTGGCCCGGAATTTAATTTCAGCCATTTATCTATGATGATCAAATGGTCTCAAATAATACATTTAACAATATCTAATTAGGTTATGTGTCCAATGTGTGATCAGTTATATTCACAATAAATAAAAATGATATTCGATGGACGTTGCATTAGTTACTATGTTATGTGTCATTATTCAGGTGACTTCTTGGAAAACTTTGTTTCCTTCACAAAATTGGGCTGAAATTGGGCCAAGATTAAACCTCAGCCATTGATCTAGGATAATCAAACAGTCTCAAATAAGATATTTAATATTAGTTTTTGTTTGCCCACATGACGCATTGACGAGTCCCATCTTTTTAAAAATCGCCAAATAAAATATTTATTTTTCCTTCACAAGACAATAATTTGCCTCATATATTATATATTTTCCCCCCATTAATTTATAATTCACCAGGATTTTATGGAATTTTTATTCGGGAGGGAAAATATTGTCTACGCTTTATATTATTTTCCTAATTTGGAAAAAAATTTGCCATCATCAATAAAAAATTTCCCCTAAATTAATGTACTATTCTCTAGGATTTTACAATTTTTCCTAGGAGGGGGTTTCTTAAAGTTATCCCTGGTTTTGTGGAAGAGATTTGAATATGAGACATACCAAGCTAAGACAGGAGATGAATCTAAAAAAACTGTATTGAAGGAGAGTGAATTTCCCTACCTTGAGTTTATGACCAGGTTTTATACTATAATTTATCCACATATCCAGCATTATCATGGTGCAAGATGAAAAGCGAAACAGTTTTGTGATTCCAATAATTTTTTTCTAGCTTGTTGTATTCTTTCATTTGTAGATTTATTTGAGACCTATACATTCTCCCCTTAATTAGAGCTTCAAGCTCAATATCATCATTCTGACCAAGTTGCAATATTTGTGCAAGTGACATATAGACACACACAGTTTGATTTGGATGAGGTCGAAGGTACCAATCCAAATGAACACATTATCATCAAGGAGGTTCATTTCTATATCAATGATGATAAGGTTCATGATAGGATCTATGTGGCTCATTAATTTGCAATGTATTATTTACATATTGTGAATCGCTGGATAAAAAGCTTCACAACATTGGATTTGGTTTGATGGTTTTGCAGATAAGTTATTGCACTTCAATTCATTTTCAAATTCTCATTGATTACTTGTTCAATTATTATGTGATCATAATATTTCATATGTAACAACTTAATTTGTTACATAAAACATGAAACATGCTAGATGTAATGTTAATTTTCAATGGAACTTATTTGAAAGTGGACATGGAAAAGGAGAGCATGATGGAGTAGGAGCATGTGTGAAGCGTGAACTTTGCCAACATGAACTCGTAGGTACAAATGGTACAAATAATAGTTAAATATATATATCAAGATATTTCAAATAGTATAATTTAAACTTAGATGTATTTTCTTTAAACTGATAGTTTAGAAATTTACACGTGACATGATAGAGAATTCAAAGAAAATTGTTGAATTGTGTCAAAATAATTTTGATATTCTGGACACCAAATACAAAAAACATTATTTTTGGGAAGTGAAAGGTAATTTATAGTTTGTAGGAAAAATCTAAATTAAAATTTGATTTCGTATTGATCTATGTTATCATAATTGTTGATCTAAATATGTACAACTTCCATTACATATTTGTAACAGATATAGACCGATCTAATCCTCACAATTTTCAAAGGATTGTTTGTATTAGAAGTTTACATCAATTGATGAGTGCCAAACAACAAAAGCCTCTATTGATTCAAGTGAGAGAAAAATCATGTTTCTGTGTTGACTGCGTTGAGGAAAATCCAATGTGTTAATGTGAGAATATTGCAAATGGATATGTTTCATGATGGGATATAAAGGAGTTAATCAGAATGGCTCCTTATGAAGATGATGACATTAACATATACATTAATGATCCTACATATTCAATTGATTATGAGCATGTTTTTGATTTGGTTCTTATAGGTGCGTGCACATGTACATGATCCTTTATTTAAATTTAATTTATTATACTTTGATTTGAATTTAATATCTAATCTGCATTTGTATCTAGGTGATATTTTTGTTGTGGTTGTGGATCCTCACAATGCTAAAAGTATAGATTATTATCTACTAAGATGCATGGAAGAAAAATACAAATTTCTAGAAGAAAGTGTAGATGGTGGTAGACAGTCATATCCGACTGGTTCAATTTTTATTGAAGGAACATATTATCTGCAAGTAAATATAGACAGAAATGGTGTTCAATTTATTGAATATATGTCTAGTCAAAAATTTCTACATTATAGTCACTTGGTTATGTTGGCAAGTTGACAATCTGAATGTATATGACTTATTTTGTGTTTTCATTATGGCAACAAAGTCATATGAAGTTTTTTCAATTAAACTTGGAAGACAAAAATGGCTAGGTATAGAAGATAGAACAGAACAGAGTTATGCAGTCAATCAGAGCACCAACGCATGTGCGTAAGATCGAATCAAGATATGTGTGTTCATACTTAAGCTCTATGATATGTTTTTATTTTTACCCTATACACACATGGTATAGAATGATAGTATGAGAAAGTTACAGAAAGATTAAGTGCACTAACAGTTCAGAGAACAGAGTATGGAGCCGACCTCAGTTTTTGGATTACCATATAATCTTTTGTTTTGTAAAGGCTATGCGACTATTTTAATAAGTTAGCAACTATGTCTTGAACATTATTGTAAACACACTTAAGCCAATTTGTTTGGAAGCGTTGTGTATAAAGTTTTTGGGCTGACTAAGGTCTTGTTTTCGGTCACGTCTATTGAGTATGTATATATACTTAATATACATTCTTGTAATGAGGAAAGAGTTGAGAATATGAAGAGAAGAGACAATGAAGAGAAGTACGAAATAATAAATATGAGATAAAGTCTTTTAATAGATCAAAGCATCAGCACATAAAAGGAACTGATCATACAGTCGTGTCACTTCAAAAGTTCAAATTTCAGATATAGTGCATATCTATCTTCAGGAGGTTGTAGCCTTCTTTAATTGAGTAGTGAGCTCTTGGATAGTGAGTCCTCACCCCTAATAGGGTTTTTGTAAAGACTCATAACAAGGTAATTGTACTTACATTGTAAAGATTGCTCCTAACAGGGCAAAGGAACTTTAACAGGTTCATTATACTAGTACAATTATTTGTGGGTACTAATTCCCACCGGGTTTTCCCTTTGATCAAGGTTTCCCCGTAAACATATCTAGTGTTATGTGTTATTGATTTATGCTTCATATGTTATCTATTTGATTTATGTTCAAAATTCTAAAATAGAATAATTAATCAAGCACTGATTCACCCGCCCTCTCAGTGTTTCCAACAGGTTATAGCAACAAAGTTGCAATTTGAGACATTGCAAAAAAGAGGACGTGGCAATCAAAAGTGGAGGTTTCCTATTGAAGAAAATGAAATTTTTTTGGAGATAATAAAACATAGAGAGGATCTAGACTATATGTATCATTTTCTTTAGGATAAAATTATTTTTGTAGCTAGCGTACTTTAAGATTTGAACTCTTACTTAATGTATTAGATATTGGATATATGTTATTGAACTCTACAATTTGAACTCTATAGTTATGCATGCTTGGTATATTGTGTATTCTTTTATAATGTATATTTTGATGGTTCAATGGATTTAATATATATATTTAATGTATGTTGTTATATATTTATGTGTTAATGTGTATGCTTTGATACCTCCCCTTAACACATCCCATTAATACATCCCCTTTTAAATTATTTTAAATTACAATTGAATAGATTAGTTAATTGTATTTTAATGGTTCAATGATTTTATTATATAGATTTTATGTATGTTTTTATGTGTATGTTTTTATACCTCCCCTTAAGACATCCCCTTTTAAATTACTTTAAATTACTTACATGAGAAATTGAATAGATTAGTTAATTGAATATTAATGGTTGAATGAGTTTGTTATATAGCTTTTATGTATGTTGTTATAGATTTATGTGTTAATGTGTATGTTTTTATACATCTCCTTTAGACATCCCCTTGAGACATTTCCAAATGGTTTGGACCCACCTTTGCCTTCTTATTAGCGGGAACTGGGGCATTAGGCCCTCTGAATCTATCTGACAATCTCCCCCTCCCCTGCCCAGCATGACTAGGAAAATCTATGTAATCAACATCATGATGCAAATGAATTTTTACGAACAATTGTTTGTAGAAATATAGTGGAATCTCATCCTTCTTGGGCCACCTATGATGAGCAACCAACCATCAAGGATATATAAATAGTGTAATAAGGTCATCCTCACACCGAGTAGTCATATAATCTCTGACCTACTCTTTGTCTTGGTAATGAGGAAACATGGTCTTCACCATAGCGGTGGAGACCTCTGAATCAACCTGTCTATACTTCAAAATGTCAGTAACATTGTTGGAGAGAGAAGTATAGAGTGTATCAATAGATATACTATCATATGGGTTTTATGATTGAACTGTGTCAAACATATGAACCAGGTCCTCTCTAATGATCTTTACCCTATCCCTATTAGAGAGGGTGGTGGATGACACTTGAATGCATATACATTTGAAAGAAAAATGATTTTAAATCATATATACATACATGTGCACATATTTTCTAATGAAAAGAGGTTTTCAATTATGGATCAATTTTGTCTCTAGCTTTACAACTAGCCTAGTTGAAAGCAAATTAATTTGTTTCATTTTTAGGTTTAGGGATAAACTAGGTTTATTTCTCAATTAGTTTTAGGGTTAATTTGTTCGTGGTTATCCCATTCATTTTGGTTTCTAATGTTTTAGTTGAAGGTCAGGGTTCATGTATTGGTTGAACATGTTAGGGTTTATGTTGGTTTCTAGTACATGCTCTAGTTGAAGGTTAGGGTTCATGTTGGTTGAACATGTTATGGTTAATTTCTCAATTGGGTTTAAGGATCTACTTTTAAATTAGGATTACATGGTTAGGGTTCATATATATTTGTTTAGTGTTAGGGTTTATGTTGGTTACCATGTTCCAGTTTAATTTTAGTTTCTAGCTAATGTCATGTCACATGATAGTTAAAATAGATAAAAGAAAACACTTGAATACATGTATATTCGAAAGAAAATTTCAATTTAGCATGTTAAGGTTTATGTTGATTTATGTTTCAGTTTCATGTGTTGGTTTCATGTTAGGTTTCTATTAGGGATCAATATTGTCAGGGTTTCATGTCAGGGTTCATGTTAAGGTTTATATTAAAATTCATGTTTCAGTTTCATGTTAGGGTTCAAGATGTTTGTTTCATATTAGGGTTTCACATGTTAGGGTACAATGTTATGTTTAATACATGAACATTGTAATACTAATGTTTTTTAATTTCTTATAGTTCATTTTCCTAATATTTTGTAACATTTTGCTAAGGTTTTCTTAGGGTTCATGTTAGGGTTCAATATGGTTAGGTTTCATGTTAGGGTTCAATATGGTTAATGTTTTATGTTAGGGTTAATGTTAGAGTTTAAGTTGATTTATGTTTCAGTTTCATGTTACGTTTAATTTGTTAGATTTTATGTTGATTTATGTTTCAGTTTCATGTTAGGGTTAATTTGTTAGAGTTTATGTTGATTTATGTTTTAGTTTCATGTTACTTTATGTTTTGTAATATTTTCCTAATGTTTTGAAACATATGTAATAAAACTAAATTAATTAACTAAATAACATTTTCCTAATGTAAAATTTTCCTAATGTTTTGTAGCATTTTCCTAATGTAACATTTTCGTAAGGTTTTGTAACACTTTCCTAGTATTTTGTAACATGTTCCTACTATTTTGTAATATTTTCCCACTGTTTTGAAATATTTTTAATAAAACTAAATTAATTAAATAAGTAACTAACATATAATCTTAACTGAAAAACATTAAATCTACATTAAAAAAATAGTTTATATATTCTAAAATTAAAAATAACAAAATTAAAACAAAAAACTTCAAATAATAGTGCAACTAGATTTATTTAACTAAAGAAAACTTAAAAACATTTAAAAGTGGAAAAGGCTAGAATGAACCTGGTCAACTGGGACACTGTCTGCCAGCCAAAGTTGGTCGGAGGGCTGGGAGTGAGGAAAATCAAGGACCTGAATAAAGCTCTCATCTCTAAATTGGGCTGGAAGCTCTTTAGAGGAATCGTTGGATGGTGTAGGATTATGAAGGCAAAATATTTCTACAACGACCAATTCCCCTATGGGAAAAATCTTCCCTTTGGCTCAAGAATATGGAATTTCATCTATAAAAGAAAAGGAAGTCTCCTCAAAGGTCTAAAATGGCTGGTCAGTAATGGCACTCACATCCATTTCTGGGATGATTGGTGGGTGGGGGAAAAACCCTTGGGATAGACAAAGTTTGGTACTCTCAAGGATAGACTGATCACCCACTTTGGAGGTAAAGTCAGCAATTACATCTCCCAAGGTAAGAATTGGAAAGCTCTCACTGATGCTTTCCAGGACCAGATACAAGTCCCACCTTATATAGAAGAAATCTAGAAGCTCATTGAAGGCATCAAAATTCCTATTTCCTGGACTGAAGACAAATCCATTTGGTGTCATAACAACTCTGGGGAAATAACGGTGAAGTCTTCTTATCTAACCAATCTAAAGACTATGGCGGATGAAAGAAGCTGGGGGAAAGTCTGGACTCCCCAATTAATCCCCAAAATCAATTTCTTCTGGTGGATTGCCCTTCATGGTAAAATTCTTACACTTGATAATCTCCAGAAAAGGGGGATACAATTAGTTAACAAATGTTCTCTTTGTAAAACTCACTCGGAATCTATCAACCACATTCTCATCCATTGTCCTTACGTGACCCTGGTCTGGACCAAAATTTTGGGTATTATGAGACTGAATTGGGTCTTCATGGAGGAATTGGACAAATTTGTCTGCAACTGGGGTAACCTTGGGAAGCACCCGCTTATCAACATCCTTTGGAGATTGTTACCACTACATATCTGTTGGAGCCTTTGGAAGGAAAGGAACAACCAGATCTTCAGAGGGGAGGAAAATGATGCTGAGATGACGGCATGTCTAACTATGAATCTGCTGAAGGACAACCTTTCTACCTGCCAATGGAAACCTCCCACCTCCCCTGCCAGGAGTCTTGACTGTTTGATTGATAAGGATTGGCAATTACCTCCCTCCTTCTATAAGTTTGACTACTCCAAGGTTGTGGCTAGATTGAATACCAAATGGTCCAGGTAGAGGAAAGTTTCACAAAACTAAACTTTGATGGACCTGCTTTAGATGGCTCTGTTGTGGGTGGGGATATCCTCCATGACAATAATGGAAAGATGATCATTTCCTATGTGATAAACCTTGGAGTTGGGTATAATAACATGGCAAAAATCTTTGTCCTTTTATGGGACCTAAAGGTGGCAGTTACCTTGAGAGTTAAAAGACTAGTTATAGAGGGGAACTCCAAAATCATTATTGAGATGGTTAAAGGAAACTTTAAAGTTGGCTGGAAATTGTCCTATCTGCTGCAGGACATCTGGTCGCTTCACCCCAGATTTGATGAGTTTAAATTATAGCACTTTTTTTGGGAGGGAAATGCGGTGGCTGACAAGCTGACAGCCATGGGGCTCAATCAACATGGTCTCAGATATTGGAGGAACCTGAGCTCCCTTTCCAAGAAAACTGATTTTCTTGTCGAAAAAGAAAATACTTAACCTATGAAGTAAAAGCTCAACTATGATTGGACAGATGAGGCGGTGGATAGAATCACGAGGATTGGGTGGAATTCAAATTTTCAAAAAGTGATGGGAAAGGATTTTAATATTTTTAGAAGTATGAAAAGACAGGCTATTAACTCCCATTTAGGGAAAAGTACAGGCCTTTTCAAAATTTGAACTGAAGTGGAGAATAACATGAGGCAGGATGGGATGGACATGACAAATAGGGCTGGGTGGTGCATTAATTATGAGGAAAGTAATCATTACAAGATACGTGAAAACTCTGTAATTAATCTAGCTAATCTTGTGACCGGTACTTGTCATTTCAAAAAGTTGGATTTTATTCCCTTCTAGTTTTTTGTCCTTTGTAATTCTGTCCTTTGGTTCTGGGTTGGTAGCATCTACAAGACACTGGTTTGGAGAGTATTTTGTGGTGGTGCAAAAGGTGTTATATCGATGGAGATACATATTGAGATTAATCCTGAGTATAGGTCTGATATGGGCAGCGATATGGTGAGGGTGGAACCCTCTAGGATTGAGGCCAGGTTTCTCAAAAACCAGTGCACGATAACCTATTTGAAGGAAGGTAGGTTTTACCCATACATGGAAGCTATGGGAGGGTGTAATGAAATAATCTCCATGCAAATGATTAAAACTTGGTCAGAGCGCAAAGTTACTATAAATGGCACTACCTTCGAGGTTAACAAAGAAGTTATTGATCAAGCCACAGGGCCCTCCACAGAGGGAAAAAAAGTGGAAAAAGATTACAAAGAGCCGCGATGACACTGGAAAGGTGAGATTCTTCAAAAAAATTGAGATTTTGGTTCCAATCCATGGAGGATTTAAAAGGGACGAGTTACCTAGCCCATGGAATGATGTTTGTCTCATTGTCATGAAGTACATTACCCTGGAAGGCTTCTTTGGCACCTGCTACAACTACCACTTTCCCCTACTTAATCACTTCAGGTACAATGATACTATATCATTCCCATTCTACCTTTTGCACTCTCTTGAAACCTCAGTTTTAGATGTTAGAGAAAATTTAAAATCCAAGAAAAATTATTGTATCCTCCACCAAGGGCTTATCCTCTGCCTCTATAATTTCCACCTCGCCCTTTGTCCCCCCAGAATTGTGTCTCTACAAGGTTTTACCATGCCTAAGGGCACTATGGAAGCTACGGGATCTCCTAACCCCTTGTCTTCATCCAAAACCCCATATAAAAAAATTAATACTGGGTCCATGTGTGGCACCCAAATCATCATTGAGTCTAAGGAGGATGAGGAAGATACTGAGAAAAGATGGAGGTCCCACAGAATTGCCAAAACTTGTTTCAAGCAGAAAGCAGTTAGGAAATAGTACATTGAAGAGGAGGAGGAAACAAAAGATTCAAAGAAGGAGGTTGAAAAAAGCAACACTAGTGGAAACAATAAAAAAGGGGAAAAAGTAAAAGGAAAAGTCCCTCAAGATCTAGGTGGGAACAAAAAAATCCTTGATTCTTCCAAAGTATTGGCCAGCTTCACAATGCCTATCATGGACCTATCCAAGGGGAAGATTCCCGAAGATAAGAACACAAACTCATAGAGCACTTCTCCACTGTCTACAAACCCTCAGGTGGAGGCGGAGGAGCCCAAGAGAGAGGTTAAAACCAAAAGTGGATCCCCGGAGGTTAAGGATAGGATGAATGAGAGCCTTCGGGTCATGGAGAATGAAATTTCCCATATCCAAAAGGAGGTTAAAAATCTTCACGCTTCCTCCTTGGACTCGGTTTCTAAAATAGATCTGGCAGTGGTCAAGGAGGAAATTAAGAACCTGAATGAAAGCTTCAACCAAGTTGCTGGGTTCATGGTGAAAGTTTTGCACTTGGCAGCTACCACTCTCTAGCTCCTACAAATGGCGAAGGGGTCTTCTTGAGAGGAAGCACACAAGAATGAGAATCTGTTCCAATTCCTTACAGAGGATTGGCTTAATCTGCTATTAGAAAATGTGGGTAAAAACCCCAATTAACCTCCTCTTTTTCCCCACTTTGCTTTGTCTTTGTTTTTTTTTGTCTAGTCATTGAGGCTTTACTGTGATTCTGATGAACACTTACGCTGGGTTTAGACTTAACTCCATGCATACTAAAAGTAATTTCTACTTTTATGTTTTTTACTTTCACAGACTGGTTACCAACTTCAAGGTGAAACTGGGGTCTGTTAGGATTTACTGTTACTTCTGGCTTAGTTTTAATTCTTTCTTTACTGCTACTTATTATTCTTGCTTCAATGTCAAGTACTTATATACTTACTTGCACAGACTGGTTACCAGCTTCAAGGTGATGATGGGGTCTGTTAGGGAGTACAGGCTGGTTACCAGCTCCATGATGGAGTTGGGGCATATTATTTTTATTTTCTAGTTTTTGATGCTAAAAAAGGGTATTGGGTGAGGGTGTTTTGACCCCTTTTCTATACTAGTTGTCTACTGGTAGTCTGCACTTCTCATGCTAGCTATGTCTGTTCAGGTCAGCCCCCTTGTCTTGGCTGCTTTTTATAACAAAAAACATTTAAAACAAAACAAAAAAACAAAAAGCAAGCTATTTTTGACAAAGTACCCCTATTCTGCTCTGCATAGCTTGAAAGGCGCTCAGTGCAAATGAGATGCTCAAACCAAATTTTGGGGTATATATATGTTTTATCTGTTTCGGCCAAAACTATTTCAGCTAAAACCCATCTTCCACATCGACGCCACATGGCGCCATGTGTGCACCATGTATGTACGACCGAACATGTTCTGGCTGAAACTACCAAAATGGTCCTCAAATGCGACACAGCTCTGTACTTTTACCCTTATATATATATATATATATATATATAGATATATATATATATATATCTATATAT
>MU225496.1:398713-414627 GCA_018584345.1 Thuja plicata | reverse complement strand
ACCAACTTACTAAAAATAGCAAGTTTCCATAAATAGCAGCTCTGCACAAGGTAGCCCTTATTGAAAAGAAAATAGAAATATTTTTGGGTGATGCAAGATTGCCCTTACACCCAGGATGCTCCTGTATCAAAACCACTCAGACTTATACCTCTAAGGAAAATACTTTCTTTAGATCAGTGCCTTATCGTTTGGGTAAATTCCTAAATACAATACTACAACTGTAACAACCTATTGTTAAAGATTCAAATCCATAAACATAAATATCTTAGATCACACACTACAAGATCCTTAGTACATAAACATATAGAATCAATGTAATATTCAAAGAATTTAAATTTTATCCATGATCAAAGACTTGTGGAATACACATATGTATAAGAAAGACTTGTATAGTAAGCTTGAAAAATTACAACTCAAAGAGATATCACAAAGGAGAGACTTAAAACCTAAGAATACTTCTATTAAGTATGATGAAGTCTTGCTTCTGCAACAATATGACAAGGAAATACACAATTAAGTAATATGAAAAAGATCATAAGGTTTCTATTCTATCTCAATAAAATATGAAATACATCTACTATATCCTAGACTAGAAACAAGTATAAGCCTAATTCTTTATACTTTACCGATTTTCTAGCCCTTACTAAATGGTCTTGAATATTATTTTATAGGAATAATAGTGACACAAGATTCAGACCATTTAGGGTGAGGGTTTACAACCAAAAATTTCAATAATTTAATTATATTGTCAAGTTGAAACCCTATCTCTTCTCTCTGTGAAATCCAGTCTGATCTACAATCAGTTTTCCCTAATCTATGGATGTGAGTGCAGTACCTTGAAGTTGAAGAATTCCCAAACATGACTTTGAAAGTAAGTCACATAAAAGAAGAAAAGACCAGGAACCACTCTATACACATATCCTTTGATTAAAAAACTCTTATCTATCAACTCTAGTCTTTAATGCATCTCAGTATATCAGATTTGTATGGCTCTTGTCATGAACAATTGTTCAACATCAATCTATAACATCAAATCACAATATTTATGGCTCTGAGATAAAATATTAGTTGACCACCATGAAACCCTTAGAAAACACATTTAAATATTTAAATTATAGTTATAATAGTCACAGGTGGCATAGACAACAATTTGGATGGTTGAGATCAAGCAATATCACAATTTTAAAACACAGTCGTGGATCTTCTAAAGTTACACGGGCTCATAATCTGATTGGACACACGATATCAAGGCTCAATGCCTCAAAGATTAGATATCGATAAAATTTTCATTGAGGTAATGTGTGAGCTATTGCATTAAATCAGAGTTGTCCGCATTTTAATTTATCTTTGTCCTAATCCCTTAACCTCTCTTAAACTTTCCCTTTAACTTTGGTCAATAGACCTCTTCTTATCCCTAAGTCACTAGATGATTTGACTAACCCTGGTTCCATCTAGAGATAATACGTACGCCACAAGATTAAGATCAAATGAATTGTATGCACCAGATCTTGGAATGAAAAAGAATATTTTACTTTTGTATAGAGATTACACAAATCCCTTTGATCTTCATGCATATCAACAGCTCTGATTCGATCCTTGGAAACCTCACCTTAACTTTATTTTGAATCGGGTTCATCTGGAGATTATGTGACTAAAAGGATCTCAAAGTATCTAAAATTTTTGTGTAACCTGAGTCTGATCTTAAGATTACGCACAGACCACAAGATTATTTCTTTAATCAATGGCTTGATATCATATCCGTGCAACTCAACTTTGACTCAGAACTTAACCATCCTTAACTCAAGGTCTATTTGGAGATCACGCAACTGACGAGATCTGCAAGTTGTGAGCTAAAAACATAACCCTTGAGTTTGTTGAGAGATTCAGTGTAACCACAAGATTAAAACATGATTGAAGGTCTATGCTAAGTCTGTGAATCTTTCTATACTTTCTCATTTCATTGCAAGATCACGCGCCAACCACATGATTAGATCTATATCAACGGTCTGCGCTGAATCTCAAAACATACCTATACCTGACCATTTTTATTATGAGATTAAATAGGAACCACATGATCAACACTGCATCAACGGTTCTCTCTTGATCTTAGACAACCCATGCTAGCATAACTTGAATCATGCTTTATTCTGAGATTAGACGACTGAAGGAAAAAACATAACCGTAGCAAGTTAAACATAACTCATGTCAAAACCTTGATATTATGCACAACCAAGCTTATCTCTGAGTCACTAAATAAATTTAACCAACCTTAAATTAACCCTGAGTTTTTTTATGAGATCACATGATTGAAGAGATCTCTAAGTCGCGAACACATTTCTTAACCCTTGGGTTTATTAGGAAATCTCACGCCGAGCACATGATCAAAACAAGATCTACGATCTGCGCTAGATCTCTAGACATATCATGACATCATCAATTCATTTCAAGATTAAGCGCTAGCCATGCATCTCAATCCAAATCTATGATCCTCATTTAATATTGAAATACTTTTTTATTTCATCAAATCTTTATGAGATCACGCGCCAGCCCTAGGATCCTGTTAGAAATAGAACTTGATCAACGACTTGGAATGAATCTCTGAATAAATATGTACTTTGTCTAACTTAACCTGACCTTTACTACAGTTCAATTTGGAGATTGGGAGATAAAAGTGATTTCTAGGTTGCTAGATCATTTCTTAACCCTTGAGTTTTTTTGAGATCATGTGCAAGCCACATGATCAACACAAGAACTTAAAAAGATCAACGACGTATGTTAAGTCTCTAAGAATATTTCTACTTGGCCATTTTATTTCGAGATCTAGCATGAACCACACATCTCTAGCAAGATTGATGATCCTTGTTTAATCTTAATAAATTTTACTTAACCCTAGGTGCATTACAAGATCACGCGACAAAAGAGAAAAATTAACCCTATCTCTGAGTCTAGGTCTATCTAGAGATCATGCAACCAACTGGGTCTCTAATTCAAGGAAATAAAATATTAACTCATGGTTTAATTTGAGATCACATGCCATCAAGAGGATTAGATCTCCATCGATGGCTTGCACTAAATCTCCAAATAAAAAGGCAGACTTCACCTTTTTTTAACGATCATGTGCACCAACCACATGATCAAGACCAGAACATAGAAAGATCTACAGTGCGCAAGAAGTCTCAAAAAATTCCATGACTTTGACTTTTATCTCGAGATTACACGCCAGCCATGAGATGAAAACTTAAAGAGACTTGATCGACGACCTGCACTTGATCATTGAATGAAAAATAATATTTGGTCGGGGTTACGAGATTAAGAGATAAAAGCCTGGGAAAGTGCACATGACATAAAAATTGACTTAAGTCACATTGAAAAGTAACATGAAATTAGAACAAGTCTTGATAATTTAGGGTTTTAGACAATGTTTTACACAATAATACTTAGGGTTTTAGCCAGAGGCAAAAAACAATTATGGAGACAAGGGGAAAGAGCTTGGAACCATGGAAAATTTTGCAAGTGCTAGCAGATCCTCCTCCGTGTAAGATGGGACATATGAAAGAAGTATAATAACTGAATCTTTAGAGACAAAGAAATAAAAAGAGAGGCAATCTATTTTTCTACTGTTAATAATGTCAAGGAAAATGTCAAGTGAAATCTTGGAACCAAGCTCAAGGTTCCTCCCTCTTTTCTAGATTGGGAGATTGCTAGTGGTTGGGATCTTTTTTATTTCCTTGATGGCTACGTTCCCCCACCTTGAGGTTTCACAAATAATAGTAATTAGACCCCCGCCCCCCCACCCGACCTTGGATGAATTACACTTTATTTTGATAGGTCCTCATTGGGGAACTCAAGTCAGGTAGGTGGGGTGGGGTAAACAAATACAAATAGGGAAAACTAAATTTTTCCTATATGGTCAATTTGGGGATCTAGATTATGAATATGGATAAGGTGGCTACACCTCATCGTGGTAGTTTTTAAACTTGGATACCAAAACCTTATCATTGAGTGGGTTGTTCTTAATGACATTATTATGTTGACGAGGATGGTAACCCTAGGGTGGATAGTTAGTGATGTCATCTTAGAAGAAGAGATCTTTTAACCATAATGGATAACATCATAATACAACATACCCTTTATGAGGGAAACAAATTACTAGATAGAATATCATCTATTGATCACTTCAATGCCTTGATCCAAACTTGGGATTTTAAAGACATACCCAATGAGACCCGTAAGACAATAGCCTAGGATCAAATCACACATCTTGATGGATGTCTAATCCCTTAGTTTTGAATGATGATCTTTCGTGAAGGTAAAGGTAAGTATTGTGGAAAGGAAAGGATTTTTGTGGGAATAATCTCCTTCATTTTCCTTAACTTCTATTTTAGAAACATTTGTCTCTCTACTTTTTCTTGCCACGTTCATATGGGGTTTCTTGTCCTTTAAAATTACCAGTATGTCATGGGAGGAGAACTCATCCAAACTAAACTTGATAAATCTGAGGAGTTCAAGAATAATTCTAACCTTTAGCTTATTCGTGAAGTAGGAAATATAGCTATTATGTGTATGATATGAAGGGTTTCAACCTAGATTTCTTTGAAAAAATCACTAATGCTTTGAATAAGGGAGTGTTTACCATTGGTGGGGTCTCCTTTGTGGTCTTCATGGAATCTATTGCTAGTGTTACTAGCTTAATGGAAAATGATATGACCCTCCCTAGAAATTTGAAGGGTAATTATAAAAACAATATTAAGTTCCTCCTCTACCCTTGTAAAAAGATCCCTTGGCGGGTGTTCCCACAATAGTGGATTACACTTTTTAGGTAACTTTGACACTGAGATAACTATTTTGAAAAAATAACTTCACATTCAGACACCTATTTCTACTAAACCATAAGGAATTTGAAGATGAAGTAAACTAGTAATTTGTGAAATTTTGTATGTAGATTGTAAACATATTTTTTTTTTAAATTATAAGGAATTTATTTGTATTCAATTTTTCATCTCCTTCAAAAACTAGGTTTTAACAACAAACTCATTTTTGAAGAGTTACACTCATTGTATAGAATATAATTTTTTTTTCTAAAAGGGGTAAAAGTATGATTCTTCGAATCTATATTTCCAACACAAATACCTAGTGAGTATAATTAATTTCATTTCATTATTTTGAATATTTTTTTATTTTATTAAGTTTTTAATTCAAGTTAACTATATTTTAGACATAGATTCACTATATGTATCACAACATGACATGTATGCACTGAAATTAAATTTTTTTTGGTTAGAAAGAGGAAATAAATACCTATTACATAGATATTTATTAGATTTGTTTTTTCAAACTTAGTTTACTATTTTTCATAAGATTAGAACAAGGAAGTTGATATATGGTGAAAAACCTATGTTTACTGAAACTAAAAATACAAAGTCATGTAATAAAATGAATATATATTAAAATCATAATTATTGAAAAACTCATTTTAAGAAGCACCAAATTAAAAATTCTGAATCAATTCGTTTGATCCCCTAAAAGCTAATGTCAAAGTTCTTTTTTGTCAATATTTTGATTTGTGTGAAGGAGACTCTATTGCAGGTATGATTGAAGAGTAGAGAGGTTCTATCAAAGACAGTTTTATATAGGAGGCTTTGATCTAAGCCTCTTAAATTAATTCCTTCAAATGAGACTTCTATTTTCTTAAAATTGTGTGAATTCAGCAAATATAAAAGATGTGCAAAAAAGTGTAACCCACTATTGTGGGACCACCCCGACTGTAGATTGGCTTCAATTGGGAACAACTTTTGAATTAGTGAAAATATGTCATTTTGGTTCTCATGATGTTCATCACTCTAGAAGGTAGATTTAAACACTTGAACACTCCCATATATTGTCAATCCTAAATCATTTCAGACATGGCATTAATTTATTTTTTTCTTTCTAGAATTTCCTTTTCTTTACTAGTCCATCAACAATACAAAAATAATAGGGGAGTTTCCTTTGAACCAAGGAATTATTATTAGAATCTATAACTCTCATTTATCCCTCTCACTTGGCTCGGGCCCTAAACCCTCACCTATTTTTGTTTAGCTTTCCAACTAGAAAGATGGGAAAAGGGTTTCATCATCTACAATTAACACTTTGCCTACTATTTCATTGACTAGGATCAATGCTAAAGAGAAAGGTGCAGATGAAAGCCTTGGGAAAAGGGAAAATGTTATTCTTAAGGTAGCCCTTGAAGTAACCAAGGATTAATCTTGCCCTTAGTCTATAATGTCACACAAGACACTAGTGAGTACCCTTCAAAAGAACAAAAACCATGCCCTTGAGCCCTTTAACCCTCAAAATGAGGTCCCTGCAACCTCATCCCCTGTAAGTATTTTCCCCCTTATGTCCATTATCCCATATCTAAGGAAAATTTACTTGTCTATGCCCACATTATGGAAAAAGTTGATACTTTGTGCATCCTCTCTAATAGAATAAATGCAATCATTAAATTTGTCAAATTTGATGGATCTATCTTCTAACAATGTCAATATTGAAATGATTCCTAGTGAGACTCTCAACAATAGATTTCCTTAGCCAATCAATTGAGTTAGAAAGAAGGGAGTTATGAACATAAAAGAAGACTTGAACATCCTCCATAACCACATGAGAATTATCCCACACAAAACTAAAAATTGAGTCTCATTAAATAATTTGGTGGGGAATTGGTAGGAGTAGTAGAGAAAGGCCCAAGGTTAGAGACCAAAGTAGTATCTTTTAAAACAATAGAGCTCGAAAAAAAATCAAACTCTTCAAAGGAATATCCCTACCAAGTAAGGTTTTAGGGGTTGGTTAAGGAGAAGCAACTATAAGCTCAAAGTCAGCCACAAAAATAGTGGCTTTTGAAAGAACAAAGCTAGAACCAAACATCAAACTCTCAACAGGAATAACCTCCTTAAAAGACTTATCAATTTCATTTCGCACTTTCTTGATAAGAGTCAAAATATTCTCTAATCCCATATCATCCAAAGAAGTTTCCTAAAAAATATATTTTTCACCATTTTCCTCCAACATAGCAGAGGAACTCCTAAACCCTTCAATAGGAAATATATCTTTTGGTAGATCAATGTAATTTTTTATACAAAAAGGAAGACAATGGATCGAGAGAGTGGGAAAGAAACCTTATTCATAGAAAAAAATTATCATCACCCTTCTTATCCTCCATCATCAATACCTCAACTAACTCATCAGCTTTTGTACGCGCCTCCAAAAGCATATTCAAGAAGAAAACATCTTCATCATTTCAGTCATCAAGCTCATCTCCATCAAATGGATACAAATAGAGGTCTTCATCATCTTTAGAGATAACAACCTCCTTGGTATAAGAAGACTTTGAAAGGGACATCCGAACCTCAAAAATGCCTCAAAAAAGCAGAGCCAATTGCCAGTTTTGTAGCAAATAATTTCTCAAAAGCCCTCTCTAAAGAATCATCTTCGTCTAGGTCATCACAATAAACAGCTACATCACATGAACCACTAATAGTACCACTTGCAGAGGAAATCATACCATTTCCCTGCAGAGAACTCCTTTGCTAAAACCCTTTACCAAACCCCATCACAAACCCTCCTTCATCTACATCATTATCCTCCTCTTCCTATGAAGCCCTTACACCACTCCCTCCTCTCCTACCACTCCCAGTTCTTTGTATTTATATTATTAATTACTATTTTATAGATGGTTGAAGTTTTCAATTATTTTTTGTAATCTATATATGAAAAATTGTACTATAAGAATCTAACAGAAAATGAATACAACCTAATATTTTTGAATTAATCTAATTTTGTATGTATTATATATTTTTTCAATTTTAATACTATTTGATATTTTTTCAAATACTCCATTAAATTTGCCAAAAAAAATGAAAAAAGGAATGCCAACCTTTCAACAAGTTTGTAGGGGAAAGGACCGAGCAACCGTTAGGTGCTCCACTAACAGTTACCTTTTTGTCACCTTGACCTCCCAATTACTAATATTGAATGAGCCCTAAAAATGACAACACATGTACCAATAGGCGATCACATATGTACAAAGAGCCGATCATTTTTTATCTTGTTTTATTTGTAATTTGCCCATTTGTGCACCACAATTGGGACATTTCGTAATGACTACTCGGACATTTGACTGCAAGTACTGAAATTTTTGAGTGAATGACTATTGGTAGAAGAACAAAGCGTGTATCAGCCAACACTTTGAAATGACCACTATTTTACCACTCTATATTAGACTATCTTTATAGAGAAATCTGTGAATTCCCAAAAGCAGAAACCTTAGTTTTAAGTAGTTAACTCGGATGTAGAAACAACCAAAATGAAAATCATTGAAATCCAACATACCATTTACGATCTACAGATGCATGAAGTTAGGTTGTGCAGATACTCGATCCTTTCCCCTAACCTGCATCGAAAAACCCATTAAATTATAATTTTTAAGACATGTACTACAAAATGGTGAAGGTGGAAATATTTATACCAATAATCATGAGAGTCCACCCTCCACTGTTTTCTCTTACACAAAGTATCGTTTTAGAATAAACTGAACCATCAAAAACGGACTTTTTCTTTATTATTTATGAGTAAATTGTACCCAGCCATTTGCGATGGCTAAGAGTAGACAGTACCATGCCTCTCTATATAATACATATTGGACTCTATGTAAGACTTCACATCTAGTACCTTCAACACTTCAAAATACTTCAAACCTGGCTAATTTGTATTTTTCTTAATGTTTAGTACACTCGAATCTATATCTTTTGGACAGAATATATGATGTACCTCAGCTATATATGAAAAACAAAATGTATTATACTTTATTTCAGTTCAGCGTGCTTAGAGGAGCTGGTGGCTACGCACTTCACAATTATTAATAAGAAACACAAAGACAAAATTGAACATATCTTCAAATAAGAAATTTGCTAAGGCCCTGGGCTTGGGAATCTTTGCAAAATTTAATAGTCAGCAGTTAAACCCTAGTGGCTGGCTCTCAAAATCAACGTTTATTAAAATCACTGAAACTCCCACGTTTTCGTATGGCGCACTTTCAGCAGGAATCTTTTAAGATTGATGTAATATAAATGTAATAAAACTTACAAGGTAGAGAAATAACCCGTGTAAATTGCGGAAGCCTTCTCTTACTAATTTTCCGAAGTCTGTTTCCTTAATAATTCTTGTAAACTTGAATGGTAGAGAGTTTTCTGTTATACAAATTACGTGAGGAAAACACGTTACCTTGCTACATGCCGTACTACTGCTGCAAAATTTTTGGATATTGCTGCTGAAACTAACTCTACTTTTCTTCGATATTGTTTTTTGTAATTTTTACAAGCTATTGTTAGTCAGTAAGTAATTGGCTTTTTGCGCTTTGTATGATAGTTAGATAAATGTGCCATTAATGCATAAATGTATGTTTTAGCTGCATATTAACGTCGAAGAATAGCAATTAAGTATTGAGGAGAAATAATAAATATTTGTCAGCGAGTTTTCTAGTTTGATATGTCAATTTCTCAGAATATGTACTGTATATGTCGATTTCTTTATATAATGAAGGATTATGTAAATATTTTTATCACGTTGAATAGAAGCTGTCACTTTCAGTTTTTGCCTCTACTCCCCATCAGCTTGGCATCACCGCTTGGTTAGCAAGGTGAAAGTTGAAGAAGAGCTTATGGCTGTTAGCAGAAACAAAAGGGAAAATTAAAACAACTCGTTCCAGAGATGTCTTCTTCTCCTTCTAGGTCACTGCACTTTTCAAATTCTGCTTTTCCACTTCTGTTTGGGACGATGTTTTATACTACAGATCTGCCCCAGATCGATCTTGTGGTGGATCTTTCATCTTCGAATGGAACTCTCTCTTGATCTTTAATGGTCAGACAGTGGCCAAGGTTGGGGTTCGAACTATGGGAGTTTCTGAACCAGATGCCTGGTTTTGGGTCTCTCAGCTTCTTTAACAAAAGTAGGGTGCTGCTGCTCTATGTGGGTCCATTGGCCATCGTGCTTCCTATACAAATTTTCTTAAGAAAATATTCCCTACTGCTACTAGTGCAACGCCTGCCGCTTCTGGGAAAATGAAGGGTGCTCATATATCTCTATTCTCTTCTGCTCCTTCTGGGCCTGTGGTACATTTGGGGAAATTTGAGCTGGTTTGATGAGTAGTATTTCTCCAAAAAAGGCTTAATATGCAGATTTTTCCATTTTTTACCTTCTCTTCCTGATTTACATAGCTGGATTTAGGAGGTTTGGTTTCAACCAGTTGAGGTTAAAATAGAGCTTTGCCCTTCATCCACAGGTTTCTTTGTGGTAGGCTTTTATTCTGAGGAAGAAAAGAAGGTTGTGCTTGGTGGTGGGCTTTAGTGGCATGATTCACATCCCCTCTCTTGCGTCCATGGATTTCTTCTTTCAATCCTTTGAAAGACTCAATTAATATCCGGTCACACGTTTTACGTTAATAATAGATCTTAATGTTATCTGGCGGACTGTTTGGGGTACCCTTTCACTATAGGTATTATTTCTCTATAGGGCATTTGGCATCTGAGTGCTCCCAAAGTTTTCACAGGCTATCTTCCACAACTTATTTGAAGAATGTTGTTCGTAATTACCTTATAGTTTATCCTAAGGCTGCTTCTGAGGATGATGTTGAGTTTGAGGATTTATTCCCACCCTCCCCTAGTTATACTCCTCTCGGTTCTACTGAGTCGACTTCCTATGCTCAAATTTCTTTCTCGCCTATGCATTCTGCTATTGATTTAGCTGCAGATGCTATTTTCCAGCGCAAATCTTTTACTTATAACTTGAATGGTTTTGGATCTGTCTTTCTAGCTAATGTTTTCGAGGACACCTATGCTTATTATGATGTTAAAAATGTCCCTAACAATTTTATTTCGACTAGTATTTCTATTGATGTTCCTTTTCTTTCTATTTACTAGCGTGTTTCTATTCTAGATTTACTTGGTTTGCTGTAATGTCATATTTTCCTTTGAAGGTTCTATTGGCCATGCTGGTAATGCTACTGTCCATTGTGATGTCACTCATTCTAAATGTATTTTTGTTAACCTATTGTTTTCTTTTGTGGATTAGCATTTTTTATTAGGGGTAAATAGGTTTTAATGGGGCCTGAAATCCAAAAACAACCAGATTTTGAGAGGGATCTGGAACCCACCTAAAAAAATAGATGAAAAATATATTACATACCATATTGACAGCTCCCCAACAAGAAAGAAGTATCAGCCTAGAAAGATAGCAACTAATATTATACCGACTGAAAAGCAACAACCCTTAGCCAAAGAGTCAAAACACGGGATTTTCCAAGGCTCCCTTAACCTTAATTATAGCATAACATGGATTTTACCAAGCACCCATAACTTGAGATGCACATAGGATCTATCAAGGCTCCCACAACCTTAAGCTTCCTTATCAACATAGTACAACTTAAGGAGCTTAAGAAGGATCCCCCAACCATAACTAACAACCTGAAACAATTGCACATTGAAGAAGCTGCTAAAAGACAAACCTATGAAATGGGGTTTTGAAAGGCTCTCCCAACCATCAACAAGGAACACTTACTCTCGAGAAGACCTCTCTTTGCATCACTGAACTCAACCTCAATAGAAACGAGGACCACCTCAATAAGAAAACCAAGAGAAGGAAAACCAAGGGGCAAGAGAAACTTCTTAGCAACAAAGAACTCCACCTCTATAGAAGTTCCCTCCACATCAATAGGAGGCATAGCCATGAAATAAATTCCCAAAAATGCCTCAAAAACAAAAATAAATGATAAGATATGGAAGAAAACTTGTGCATTAACGTTCCACCACTTAAGACACCCATCCCTAACTTCCATCAAAACCACTTCCACTAGGAAGTCACTAACATATAAAACCTCCACCCGAACCAAAGTCAAGGACCAAGAAACCGTAATCAAGCACCACAACAGGAACCAAGATTCTTGGGATGGAGGAGGGAAAAAGAAGGGACTGAGATCAACAAAGAACAACCTCTCAATATTCTCAAACCTCACTTCCACCAAACCACCAGAAACAGTAACAACAAAAACTTGCACAAAAAAAAGAAACCGCTAGAGGGCAGTGATCTTTCAAAGAAAAGAGGGGGGTAGGAAGAAGCTGAAATCGCCAAAGTGTTTCCTCTTTAAAAATTCAGCCCCATCCCAAACCACCAACTCTAAAATAAGAGGACCAAAAAATCCCCAAGGAAAAAGTTACCACACACCCAAACTAGGAAGCACCAACCTCAAAGTGAAGGAAAACCAACAAGGGATGAAGAAGATGAAATGGCTGAAATTTTTAAAGCTCACCCTCATAGAAAATTCTGGCCCAAACAACTCCACCACTTAATAGAAAAACCAAACACCCAAAGATAGTAGCCCACCAAGCCCAACCTAACAGGGGAGAAGGGAATTTGATAAAAAAAAAAGTCGATCCTCTCAAGAAACAAACATCTAACACACCCCAAAAAATTTAAGCTCATAGACCTCCAACCTCCAAAGACAAAGGATTTAAACTCCACAATCGCAGGATCCCATGACAGAAGGAGGAAAGATAGAGGACTGAAAACATCAAAGCTCCCTACCTTAAGAAAATCAACACCAACCTTCTTCCCCAACTGAACATAAAGGAAACCAAATATCCATGGAAATAAACGAAATGAACAAAGAAACCCAAAAAAAATCCAGTACTAAAAATATAGATCATCAATGCAAGGAAAGCCCAGACCAAAGAAAGGAAGAAACGAGGATTGAGATGATCAAAGCTCCGTCCTAAAAGAAAATTAATCCCACCAACCTCTAGCATCTCCAGAACTAGTGCGCCCACCCCAAAAAGATCCACAACAACAACCACTTCAATTCAACTCACCCAAAAACACAAAAATCTACACTCCATATCAAGAAAAATGGACTTTAAATCGATGAGGGAGACCCAAGCCTCAAGAAGAATTATATAAACATCGCTACTAAATCTCCTCCACAACATAGAATAAACATCATCATATAGAAGGAGGATCAAAGTCAAAAATAACTCCACACAAAAATTGTATGGTTGGATTATAAAAACTGTAGAGACACACCTAGAATTCCTCAACAAATTTTGTAGATTAGTCTTGTTCTAACTATAATGATAAATATACTTGGAAAATTTTGGAATGTAAAAGGAAGTCTCAAGTTAGGATGTTAGAGTAATAGAAAAAAATCTCTAATTAAAATAGTTTTTTAACTTAGTTGAGTCCAACTCTATTTTTTCTATACGAAATATGGTAGCAAGCAACTGATAGGGGTGGTGTTGAGTTAGTAGTTCCTCAAATTTCAAAAATTTCACTACCATTTTACACTAAAAGCCCATATGTATGATTTAATCAAATAAGCATTCATTTAGATATCATAAATACATCCACAATAGTTTTACATTAATTTTTATCATGGAAACTGTGTTACAAGAAATACTACGATGGGGTTGAGTACCCACAATAAGAAAATACCTTATTAGGAGTATAGCCTTTAGAAATACGGGGAATATACTTGCATTAAGGAACACTATCTAGAGCTCACTACTCAAATACAAAAGGAATATAACCCTAGGAAGGCTCACTACCTTACAAGGCCACTAGAATGATCGACCAGACAACAATCTAATAATTTATGAATAGAATATTAGCATATAACTTATTCAAAGGTCATTCTCATTGAATAAAATACATAACTTTTTTCAAATCCTATTTGTCTCCCTGAGATGAGAGATTCAACCCTTAGTAGGTCTTCACAATTTATTTTACAAGAAATCACAAGTGTTTGTGATCAATCCTTCACATGCACAACCATCATTTTTCCCTAATTCATCACCTCATATATCAAGATCTTAGGTCGACAATAACCTAACTTCACCCTTCATCTTCCTGCACCAGAATCAATAATCCTGATAAAAAATACAATGATCCAGCATGATCGCCATGAGATCATAATACTTCCATAAAATGTTTTATTGATCGCCCTAAAACATTTTACTAATCAAGTCGGACAAGAACATAAGAAAACTTAACACCAACTTGAAATTCCGTCCAAAACTCATCACCTTAATCGATTTGGACTGCCAATTTATTAGGAATATAATCCAAGAACATTTATAGGCATCATGAATATCAATAAAATATCCAAACTCATCCATGCTATCAGATTCACCAGGATCTCTTATGTCGAACATCAAGAACACTATCAACATCCTTTGTAATAGCTTGAAAATATGTTGCAAACCTATGGATCACTAAACCTTTAAATTGGGCACACCCTTGCATGTCTTAAACACACTCCTTATTGTGAAACAAAGATTACCATCCTGAGAATTCTCACCAAACCAATCTTTGCGACTCTATAACTTAAGTGTCTGACACAGTGTCTGTCACTGACCATCTTTGAACTCCTAGCTCATCTAAATCTTCATGTCATCCCCTAAAATTTGACATAGACCAAGTGTACAATGTCAAAATCATTCCATGTAGTGTGCGACTCATCATCTACTAAGACTGATCATCACCAAACCTTTGAACATCTTGTTTCATTGGCGAAATAGATAACATATATATTGGCATCAAATAATCAAAGTTTCTGAGAAATCATATACTGAGATTTTGACATAAGTGAAATCACATCCAACCTATCAATAATCTGCCCCTTTGGTATTGATGGAAACATATAATGTCAAAAATAATAATATGTAATTAAAAACCAACACAATCTCCCTTTGAGATCTACCATCAACAATACTACGAATAATATCCACAATTATCCTTTAGAATCTCTCGAACTCTACTACCTTTAGAAAGTTGCTTTCTCTGCCCCCTGCCCCCCTTATAAAAAGTGGTACAGGGGCACCTAATAAAAGAAGTTCAAAGACTCATGAAGATTAAATATTTTTTTAATGATGTTCTAAGTCATTGTGATCATTTGTAAGATGTATTGATTCATGTTGAATCCATTTGTAAGTGTATAGTCAGAAAATGGAAGCACTTCCATTGTACACGTGTTTAACCTTCCAAGTAAGTGGTTTGGGGTCATGGAAAGTGCCTTGAATGGGTTCTTGACTTTGAAATGGCTTCCTCCCTATTCTATTCCTCTTTCCACTCCTATTTGGCCTAATTTCTGCATTCTGGATGGCAGACTAGTCATTCTAGGCTTCAGGGTCAAGGTTGACATTTTAGGTCTATGTCGACCTCGACCCTGACCTAGGTTAGGGTCAACCTTGACCTTGAACTACATCAGGTTTGACCTCTACCTTGACCCAGGGTTTAGATCCTGGGGTCTTGTAGTTTTAGGAGGTTCGCCTTTGCAAAAAGTATTTCCCGCTTCCGGGTCGTCTGTTTCGGGTTCCGAAGCATTGATTTTGAAATTATATTTAATATAGGTCCTCTCCTAGGGGTAAAGGCTTTAATGGGATTTAATTCTCCTATGTAGGCCTCCTTGGAAGATTGAGCCCTAATTTTATATAAAATGGAATCTTTCTCTCTCATTTTCTCTAAGTCTTCTAACCATCAAGAAGCAAGATTGAGAATTATCATCAAGCATTCCTAATTGAGATCAAGCATTTTCAAGTGAAGTTCAAGCAAGAAATCAAGAAATATTTCAACCAAGCATTCATCCATTTCAAGTATCCATTTCCATGAAGGAGATCCATTAGAGTCCATTGAAGGATTGAAGCTACAAGGTGCCCTTTTGGTGATCTCTCCATCCACCTTCTTCCAAGCCTATTCAAAATTCCAAAACCCATTCAAGACTTGGTGTTGGAGATCTACAAGCAAGAGATTGAAGACATCCTACCTTTCTACATTCTACATTTGAAGCATACTTGTGGATTCAAGGATTCAAATCCGCCATAAGGACTTTTTCA
>MU225496.1:375231-398663 GCA_018584345.1 Thuja plicata | reverse complement strand
TTCAAGGATTCAAATCCGCCATAAGGACTTTTTCAAGCAAGGTGAATTTATGCATTTACTTTGTCCATTTCTGCAATTTCAATTACATATATTTGAGGTTAATTCCAAAATTGGGGTTTGACCAAGGTAGACCCCTCCCCCACAACAAAACAATCTCCTTTTTGTTGTAGGTACAGGTACAAAACAATGGATTTGAACCCAAATCCAGATACCCTTTTCAGAAAAATTTCTAGATCTGCGAACAAAGTCACTTTCTGATCTATGCAGGTCAGGGTCGACATTATTGGGTCAGGGTTGACATTTGTGGGTCAAGGTCGACCTTTTTCATAAGACGACATCAGAATGAAAAATGATTTCTGGGTTTTGTTCGTCTCTGTATTTTGGTTTGGTATAAACTGTCAGTTTTTCCAGAAACTATCTACAGATCTCAGAAAACAATATTCTTTGATCTATAATATTTCAAGGTTAGTGCATTTTTCCCATCTCTTCAATTAATGTTATATATCATTTCTATACATATAATTAACAGAATTTAAGGTATTTCCTTTGTCATTCTCTTCTCCAAATAGTTGATTCATTTGTGTATTAACCCTTCTCTTGGGTTGATCAACTTGGATCTCCCATTTGTGCATTTGAGGGTAAAGAGGAACATCTTATCTTCTCCTTAATCACAATTGCAACACTTAATCAACTCAAGTCCATTAAGGTTAATACAATCTAGGTAATCCAAAGAAAAATTTACATCCCCCATTTTCATATCTTACATTTTAGTAACATTATCAATCTTTAACAAACAAAAAAAAACAACATTCTAAAATTCTTTATCTTACATTTTGGTGACATCTATTTCTTATGTTACAGTAAGTACAAAACCAAGAATTGTAATGAAGTTGTTGAAAGTTGTCAACAAGGTCCTAGATAGGTCTAGGAGGTTAAAATATTAGAAATGATCCATATAAATGTAAAAATGATGTAATAAGTCATTTAATGTCCATTATTACCTGTTTAGAATGTTATCACAAAGTTGTGGGGTTGTATGAGTCAAATTGCAAATATTGCATAAAAACTTGTAATGCAACATTTAAAAAGTTGCTCTAAAATGTTGCTGGGAATATGAAGAGGTAGTTGTATGGTTTTGGGGGAAGTTATACCAGTTGATAACCACCAAGAGGAAGTGAGGAAGGTTATATAATATTTCCTTGGTCAAAATACAAGGGAGAGGTGAAGAGTCTACAAAGTTGTGACAGGAGAAACAATTAGCATTTTGACTGTCACCATTCTTGGTGACAGTCATGAAGTTTTGAATCTCATCCCAAGGAGATCTCTAGGAATAAATGGTTGAGGAGGAATGTGGACACACCTCCCAAGTGCAATGTAAAATTTATATTCTTACGAATTCAATAAACAAGTTGTTTCTTGTAAATCTTTGACTGTCTTTTTGTTCTTAGTCACGTTTTCACCAGTTGCAGAGAATTGTTTAAATGGAAAATGGATTAAATAACATTAAATATGTATTGGGAAGTCTCCTATGATTAAATAACTTTAATTTGAATCAAGTGTGAGGTATTTTCATGCAATATCTAAGAAGAGCCATGGAGATTAGTGAAAATGGGTGTAAAACCCTCATTTATGGGTTAGATGCAAGGATTTGTTTATAAATTTAGTTTCAACTGATGGAAAAATCTTAATCCTGGTTTTTTTTAAAGTACACTCATGAATCTTTAATATGAAATTGGTTTGAAGTTGATTGGTTGTGTATTGTTGAATTAAATGGATGCCCTAGCAGCATTTAGATGGATTTTCTGAGTTTTGTGTTGACAGAGAATGTGTCTCTGTCCTAGGGTGATAAAGTTTTCATTGAAGGTTGGATTTTAATCTCCTTTGGATATGTTTTAACATCCCTAGTTATCAATAATTCCACTAGAGAGATGGTCTTTTTGAGGTCTAAAATAGAATTTGTGAGTAACATAATTTGGGGTATCTAAACTGTCAATGATAGTCAATTTGTTTGTATTTGCTTTTGGTTGTATGGATACAAAATGGGATGAATTGATCAAATAAATATTTATAACCCTCAAGGTACCTTTTTAACTAGGAATCCATTAATATAAGGTTATTTAGAAAGTCTAATGATTGGGGCTGCAGGACAGTGCATGACAACGACAATTAAGTGCACACATTTGCAAGTGCAGGCAGGATGGAGGACAAAGTGAATGGGTCCAAAGGATGTATTGGTCAATGTTCAGAAATGTGACACAAATTTTCATGTATGCCTAGTTGGTGGAAAATATAAATGTGGAAATGCAAGGTATGCTTATCTCATGAAGCAAGGTAAGTGGCAATGATTTGATCCTATAAGGATAGTGCTAGAAGCTTGATGCTTAGCATGATTTGGTAATGTGAAGTATGAGTCGGTTTTGTTTTGGAATCTAAAATGAGGATGTGATCCAAGTGTATATGAGTCAGTCATGGAGAATGAATAAGTAGATTATTGGCTTAAACTTAGTATAAAGTTTTGCAATTGAGTTGATATTGGGAAAATGATAATGGATTTGGTGATGAATCAGGAATGCCTCAAGATTACAACCTATAAAAAATGTTGAATGGATCAATTTAAAATCCTAATGGGAACTACTTGGTTACTATGCATCAATTGGTATCAAAGATAGAAGCTCCTGAGAGTGTGAGGATTCACACCAGGACCTAGCCCTATGTTATAGTTATTTGATTCTTGCTAATAGAGTTGTGGTTGCAAGTGCATGTCCATGAGCTACAGATGGGAAGACATGGAGTTCTGTCAAAAGGGCCATGGGAGATGGTCCAAGGCTAGAGAAGATGTTCTAGTTGGTTTCTAGAAGACCTGGGGAGAGAGGCATAAAAATTACTCCTACATGAGGCAAGGTAGTTGGTTTGTGCAGCATTGGAGAGTGGACACATGTTTGAGAGAAGCACCTTGGAGACCAGCCCTATGTACTCCATTAACGGGAGTCTCAACTTGAAGGAATGGTACACTAAAGGTATCAACAAGACAAAGAGGCAAAGATAAAAATAAAGACAAAGAAGAAGCAAAAGTTCAATATGCAATATGTAGTCCATTTTTTTTGGCAGGTTATTTCTTATACCTTTTCCAAGAGACTTGGAAAGTTTTCAAGGTCAGTAGTATGGTGCAGGGGAACCTAATCAAAGAAGGTCAAATAATCATGAAGAATAAATATGTTTTTAATGAAATTCTATGTCATTGTGATCATTTGTATGATGTATTGATTCATGTTGAATCCATTTGTAATTACAAAAGTAAGAATTGTAATGAAGTTGTTGAAACTTATCAACAAGGTCCTAGATAGCTCTAGGAGGTCAAAATGTGAGAAATTATCCATATAAATGTAAAAATGATGTAATAATTCCTTTAATTTCCATTATGACCTATTTATAAGGTTATCACAAAGTTGTGAGGTTGTATGTGTCAAAATGCAAATATTGCATAAAAACTTGTAATGCAACTTTTAAAAAGTTGTTGTATAAAGTTGGTGGGAATATGAAGAGGTAGTTGTATGGTTTTGGGGGAAGTTATACCAGTTTATAACCACAAAGAGGAAGTGAGGAAGGTTATATAATCTTTCCTTGGTCAAAATACAAGGGAGAGGTGAAGAGTCTACAAAGTTGTGACAGGAGAAACAGTCAACATTTTGACTGTCACCATTCTTGGTGACAGTCATGAAGTTTTGAATCTCATACCAAGGAGATCTCCAGGAATAGATGGTTGAGGAGGAATGTGGACACACCTCCCAAGTGCATTTTAAATTTTTTATTCTTATGAATTCAATAAACAAGTTGTTTCTTGTAAATCTTTGACTGTCTTTTTGTTCTCTGTTACATTTTCACTAGTTGCAGAGCATTTCTTAAATGGAAAATTGATTAAATAACATTAAATATGTATTGGAAAGTCTCCTATGATGAACTATCTTTAATTTGAATCAAGTTTGAGGTATTTTCATGTAGGATCCAAGAAGATCCATGGAGATTAGTGAAAATGGGTTCAAAACCCTCATTTCTAGGTTAGATGCAAGGATTTATTTATAAATTTAGTTTCAACTGATGGAAAAATCTTGATCCTGGTTTATTTTAAAGTAGACTCATGAATATTTAATATGAAATTTATTTGAAGAATATTGGTTGTGTATTGTTGAATTAAATGGATGCCCTAGCAACATTAAGACATATTTTCTGTGTTCTGTGTTGATAGACAATGGGTCTCTCTCCTAGGGAGATAACATTTTCATTAACCATTGGATTTTTGTCTCCTTTGGATATGTTTTAAAATCCCTAGTTATCAACAATTACAATGGAGCTATTTTCTTGTTGAGGTCTAAAACAGAGGTTCTGAGTAACAGAATTTGGGGTATCTAAACTGTCAATGATAGTCAATTTGTTTGTATTTGCTTTTGGTTGTATGGATACAAAATGGTATGAATTGATAAAATAAATGTTTATAACCCTCAAGGTACCTTTTTAAATGGGAATCCATTAATATAAAGTGATTTAGAAAGTCTAATGATTGGGACTTCAGGATAGTGCATGACAGGGACAATTAAGTGCACACAATTGCAAGTGCAGGCATGATGGAGGACAAAGTGAATGGGTGCAAAGGATGCATTGGTCAATGTTAAACAATGTGACATAAATTTTAATTTATGCCTAGTTGGTGGAAGATATAAATGTGGAAAGACAAGGTATGCTTATCTCATGAAGAAAGGTAAGTGGCAATGATTTGATCCTATAAGGATAGTGCTAGAAGCTTGATGCTTAGCATGATTTGGTAATGTGAAGTATGAGTTAGTTTTGTTTTGGAATCTAAAATGAGGATGTATATGAGTGATTCATGGAGAATGATGGAGTAGATTATTGGATTAACCTTAATATAAAGTTTTGTAACTGAGTTGATATTAGGAAATGGATAATGGATTTGGTGATGAATTAGGAATGCCTCAAGAATAAAACATAGAAAAAATGTTGAATGTATCAATTTTGGATCCTAATGGGAACTACTTGGTTACTCTGCATCAATTGGTATCAAAGCTAGAATATCCTAAGAGTGTGAGGATTCACACCAAGACCTAGCACTATGTTATAGTTATTTTATTCTTGCTGATAGAGTTGTGGTTACAGGTGCATGTCCGTGAGCTGCAGATGGGAAGACATGGTTTTCTATCAAAAGGGCCATGGGAGATGGTCTAGGGCCAGAGAAGATGGTCCATTTGGTTTCCAAAAGACCTGGGGAGAGAGGTATAGAAAGTACTCCTAGGTGAGGCAAGGTATTTGGTTTGTGCACCATTGGAGAGTGGACACATGTTTTTTTGAGAAGCACCTTGGAAACCAGCCCTATGTACTCCATTGATGGGAGACTCAACTTGAAGGCATGGTACACTAAAGGTATTAAGAAGACAAAGAGGAAAATATACACGTAAAGACAAAGAAGAAGCCAAAGTTCAAGATGCAATTTGTAGTCCTTTTTTTTTGGAGGTTATTGCTTATACCTTTTCCAAGAGACTTGGAAAGTTTTCAAGGTCAGCAGTATGGTGCAGGGGCACCAAATCCATGGATTTTTACAAATTTTCATCATTTTAAGCTCCCCTTATATATTGAGGCTCTACTTAAGATATTAAACAAACATGTTCATCAGCAGTTATTTTTCTAGTTTGAACACCCTTGTTCTTGTCACCAATGATTTGATCTTCAGAATGATTTATTCTTACACACCTTGATGTCTTATCATTTACCACTAATTTTTTTCTTCCTCTTGTCCACTTGAATAGGCTTCATCTTCTATATTCACCGTACCACCTTGTATTTTATTATGACGTTCTTCCTAATTTTGATAAACATTTTGATCAACATAATCATATCCACCTCGTTTGGATAGATTAATAATACCTTCATCTACTCTGACACTTGGAATTTATACTATCCTCCTAAACCTTTTGTTATAGCACCTATATGCCTCTCTTTTGGTAGATTATCCAAGGAATATGCATTCATCACTTCTGGCATCAAACTTCCCTATATCCTCATCTCTTTTGATATAACATTAACTACCAGAAAATCCAAAATATTTAATAGTGGGCACATTTCCACACCAAATTTTATAATATGTCTTACTAGTATCTCCTCTTATTTACACCTAGTTGAGAGTGTAATATCTAGTACTGGCTTCTTCTCTCAAAAACATATGTGGAAATTTTCATTCTAACATCACGATCCTTGCAATATCAAGAATGGAACTATTCTTCCTCTCTACAACTCTATTTACTTATAGATTCCTTTGTGAAGATAACTATCTATTAATTCCATGTTCTTCAGAAAAATAGTTGAACTCACTTGATGTGAATTCACTACCTTTGTCTGATATTAAGCACTTCAGCTCTATTCTTGTCTCAATTTCTACCATTTTATTGTAGACCTTAAACTTATCAAACACTTGAAACATTTATTTCTAGAAGGTAACCCAAACCATCCTATAATATTCATCAATGAGTAATATGAGCTATCTGTGATATTGCATGCTTCTTATCTTAGAAGGACCACACATATCAGTGTAAATAAGATCTAATAATCTATTTCATTTTTCAACCGTAGATCTCAAAGTAGTTCTTTTTGCTTACCTAATTGATATTCCTTGCAAATAGCATTGGTAGGCTTCTTCATTCTAGGAAAATCTCTAGCACTAGAAGTAGAACTTATAGCAACAATGTTATCAAAATTCACATGACATAACCTCTTATGCCATAACTAGCTTTCATCTACATATGCAATCAAAAAAACTTCTCAGACAAGTATTCAAATGAAATATATTACTTTTTGCATTTAATCCTATTGCAATCTCCTTTCCATAGTTATTCAAGATCTTTCACTAGTCATTCTTGAAATCTAGGCCATATCCTTTATCCAACAAGTACCCAACACTAGGAATATTATGTCTCAAACCTTCTCATACAATACATCATCTACTATATTCTTTACATCTAGTGAAATGGATCCTCTGCCTCTAGTCATGCCTAAAAATTTATCTCTCCATCTTACCATGCCTCTATCATACTTCTCAAAGTTCACAAATTTATTCTTGTCACCAGTCATATGATGAGAGAATCCACTATCAATCACCTATTCATCCTTCTTGACAACTTGAGTGTCTAAAGCTTTCTCTTCAAGAAACAAAATCAATAGAACTATTAGGAATGAGATCTGTAGTCTTAGCATCATCTTCTTTAATAGAAATAAAGGTAAACTCAATATCACTCTTATCAGCATCATCAGAGTCTCCATATATAAATCCTTCACCAATAGAAACATAGTAACATTTCCTTTCAAGAATATGTCTTGTCTTCCATTTAGCAACTATATCTAGACATATAGAAGAAAAGTGTCCAATCTTATTACCTGAACAACATTTGAGAGGTAACTTTCCTTTATACTTACCAGATCCTTTTGGCACCCTTCTAGTGATTCGTGCTTCCAACTCTTGAAGTTATCTTTCTTCTTCTTCGATTTATCTCATCTCTTTCTCATATCCTAACATTATTCTAGTGGATCCTTCTCCTTCATTTGACCTCTTCTTGTCTCTTTTGGATATAGTGGCTTTGAATGTTGATTCTACCTTGGTAAAAGCATTACCAAACTCACTTAACTCAAAATTAGTAATCTTACCAACCAACTTGTCTCTTGTTATAGGTGTCATTGTCTAAATTTCCTCAATGGTTGCAACTTTGTGTTTGTAGGAAGGAGGTAAAGATATCAATATTTTGACAATAATATTCTCCTCTTATAAAGTACCTCCAAAACATCTAATAGCACATGCTACTTTATTTACTTTAAGCATAAAATAAGAAACCCTTTCATCTTCACTCATCTTCAAAGCTTCTTATTATCCTTTCAAGCTATGCAACTTGGAAATCTTGACTTCCTTGTCTCCTTCATAAAGGGTCTACAACTTATCCCAAAACTCATTAGTAGTTTCTAAATCCATCACATTTGTTATTTATGAATTAGTCAAGGCACTTAATAATAATTTCTTAGCCTTGATATTACCTCTATCATGACTGATCTCTTTTTGTGTAGTAGGAGTTGCAGGAGCAATATAAGAAGACTTGGTGATTCTCCAAAAATCGTCATCAATACAATTGAGATGCACTATCAAAAAACTCTTCCACAAAGTTTAGTTTATACCATCAAACTTAGGAACGTCCTTCTTGTAATAGATCACTACAAATCTCTCTCAGGATGATAAAATTTCTTGAAGGAACCAAGCTTTGATACCAATTGTAGGAAATAAGGCAACAAACAATTGAGAAAGAGGGGGGGGGGGCTAAATCAATTGTTCCTAAATATTCAAAACATTCACTATCCTATATGATTTAAACAAATAAGCATTCATGCAAATATCAGAAACACATCCAGAACACTTTAACACAGATTTTTTTCATGGAAACCCTATTAGAGGAAAATTCATAGTGGGGCTGATTACCCACAATAAGAAAATACCTTGTTAGAAGTATAGCCTCATTACACATATGGGGAATTCTCTTGCATTAAATAGCACTACCTAGATCTCACTGCTCAAATAGAAAAGGACTACAACCCTGAGAAGGCTCACTAGCTTACAAGACCACTACAATTGTTGATCAGACAACAATCTAATAATTTATGAACTGAATAGAAGCATCTAACTTATGCCAAGGTCAGTCCCATTAAAGTAGAATATAGCCTTTTGTTAAAATTATCTCCAATTCCTTTAGATGAGTAATTCAACTTTTAGAAGATCTTCATAATTTCTTCTGCAAGAAATCACAAGCATCCATGATCAATCCTTCAAATGTGCAACCACCATTTTCCCTAATTCATCAACCCTTATATAAAGAACTTAGGTTGGCAAAAACTTAAATTAATCTTCATTTTATTGTAGAAAAAAACAATGATCTTGATCTAAAATAATTTGATCCATCATTCTTTGATCCATAATAATCACCTCGAGATGATAATACTTTCATAAATAATTTTAACAATCGCCCTAAAATGTTTTACTGATCAAGTCATCTAAGAGCACAAGAAAAATTAAAAACAATTTGAAATTTCCTACAAAACTCATCACCTGAATAAATGTAGACCACCAAATCATTAATAACATAATCCAATATCATTCATATGCATCATTGATACCACTAAAACATGAAAACCCATTCATATTGTCATATTTACCAACATCTCTTATGTCGGACCTCAAGAACATTATCACCAACAACTATAACAACTAAAAAATATATTTTGTACCTCTAGCTTGCTACACATTCGAATTGATTATACCTCTAAATTTTTTCAACACAATCCTTGATTCACAACCAAAAATATCAACCAGAGAATTCTCACCGAACCACTCTATGTAGCTCTATCACTTCACTATCTGCCACACTGTCTTTCAGTCACCATTTGTGAACACCTAACTCATAAAAATCTTCATGTCAGCTCCTGAAACTGGACATGGACCAATTTGATAACCTCAACATAATTACATTAGGTGCATGAATCCTCATCTTGTAAGATTGATCCTCACAAAAATATGGAACATCCTGTTCTACTAGCAAAACAGACTACCAATATGTTGGCATCAAACAATCAATATTTCTTATAAATCATATTGATATTTTGACATCAATGACAACACATCTGACTTGTTAACATTTTATACGTTGATTTCCTTGTTATTCTATTCTTGAGACTAATAAAAAACAAATAAAAAAATTAATATTAAATTATAATTCTTGAAGAAGTCATATGAAGCATAAAGAAAAAACTCATGTGATGGAAGTGCACATAGTTGATAAAAATATATACCAAGGAAGGGGAGGTCATAGTAGTTATTAGATAAAATGAGAATCTGGGTCATATAAACAATGATAGCTTATCACATCTATTGAACCTACATATCTATTGAAACAAAAAAACTAAATATATATTTTTGAAAGCCAAATGCTTGGTCACACTTAATAAAATACTTTTTTTTTCCATAGCTGTATTAGATTATTTTTCTATTCCCATTGTCACCCTATATAAGCCTTTATTCTTTAGTACAAGAATTATTTTCAAATTCCAATGATAATAATTGAAAGGTGTTAGAGGTTGTATAGTCGCATTAAGATCCATGCTACTAGACTTAAATTGTTTCTTGTAGAATAAAAAAATGAAGAATGAAGAGCACTGCATGAGGAAGTGTGGAAAATAAAAAAACACACAATACCCCCTTGATTATCTATTTGATATAGAGACAAATTTTCATTTTGTAACAAAACTTGTCAAGAAGAACATCAATGCATGAAAAACAAGATTGAGCATCTCACTTTTCTACTAAAAAATAATAATATTTAGGTAAAGTTGATTATGTCAAAGCATCATCTTCAAATAAGGAAATTACTAAGTACAAAAATAAATTGAAAGGTAGGGTCTTATTTTCTCAAGCAATTATGAATTTTGGTGCTACACACCATACTTGTTCTCAACTTGATGAGGAATCTTTAGATTCTGATTCCAGTCCTCCAAATTCAAATGATTTAGTAGATGACAGTCATATTCATCCAGATTTTTAGGAAGCATCACAATCTCATCTTAGTGTGGTGTCTACATCAACAATATCATTATACTTTGGGGGTCCTTATAGACTTCTTCAGTACTTATCTCCTTTTTGGAGGATAGTTTTTTTTTCCACTGGGTTTTCCATATTTGTCTTTTTTTTATGAAAGATTTCATTTTACATGGGTACCTCACCAGGCTAGTATCCAGGAACCATTTTTTGTCTTCTCCTCCTAATTTATGCTTAAGGGGGGGGTGGGTGTTAGTGTAATTATTTAATTTGTTTGCACCTAGATTTTTAAGCTTAATTAGTCATTTATATTCATATTACACTTGTCTACAGAAGTCTTAGTCATTTAGGAGTTGTATTAGAGATGTGTCAATGTGAATTCAACACCTCATCGTAAGTTCATGGGACATAATTCACTTCCACTTTTTGAGTGTTGGAATTGAATTCTTATTTGACCCGATCACTCACTTCTATATATACTTTGCATCTTCAAATGAATGAATGATTGATTTTGTTGTCAATATGTTGTGCTTCATTTTTATTTCTTTTAGATCTTGTAGGTTTATACAAAAAAAAATGGGAATGATAGTTTATTGGAAAGTGAAAGCACAGAGTAGTTGATATGAGAATAAAAAGTGGGTTTACAAATGTTACAAATTACAAAGTGGGTCCAAACTCATTGTACGACCTTGCAAACTTGGAGCCAAAGTCCAGATCGCAAGTGGTACTAAATTTTTCATTTAATTGGTGCAAAATTATAAATTATTGCAACTCTTAAAATTGATGTAATAGATTTAAATTTAAATTCTATTTTCTTTCTAAATATTTTTTACTTTATATATCTAAATTGAAGAAAAGACATGCGAATTTCAAAAGAAAAGAATGAGCTAGGGATGTGACAATAGTATGCATGAATATTTGTCAAAATATTTATTAATTGAAAGGATCTGGGAGGGGGGGTGTTAGTGTAATTATTTGATTTGTTTTCACCTAGACTTTTAAGCTTAATTAGTTATTTATATTCATATTACACTTGTCTACACAAGTCTTAGTCATTTAGGAGTTGCATTAGAGATGTGTCAATGTGAATTCAACACATCATCTTATGTTCATGGGATGGAATTCACTTCCACTTTTTGAGTGTTGGAATTGAATTCTGATTTTGTTGTCAATATGTTGTGCTTCATTTTTATTTCTTTTAGATCTTGTAGGTTTCTAAAAAAATAAATATTATGGGAATGATTGTTTATTGGAAAGTGAAAGCATTGAGTAGTTGATATGAGAATAAAAAGTGGGTTTACAAATGGTACAAATTACAAAGTGGGTCCAAACTCATTCTACAATCTTGAAAACTTGTAGCCAAAGTCAAGATCGCAAGTGGTAGTAAATTTTTCATTTAACTTGTGCAAATTAGAAATTATTGCAAATATTAAAATGGATGTAATAGATTTAAAATTTAATTCTATTTTTTTACAAATATTTTTTACTTTATATATCTAAATTTAAGGAATGAGGTGTGAATTTCAAAAGGAAAGAATGAGCTAGGGATGTGACAATAAAATGCATCAATATTTATCAAAATCTTTATTAATTGAAAGGATCTCTACATGAAAAAAAAAATATAGAAAATGTTCATGAGTCTTATGATGTGCATCTACACATGAAATTTTAGATAACATGTAATTGAGGAATAGATTATGAAAAGACAAGTCAAAGTGATCTTTCACAATCTAATGTGATTTCTTTTTATTTTCTGACTATGAAGGGAATGAATGTGTGTCTTCCTATTCAAACCAATGTGTTATTGAAACATAAATACAACTCATTATTAGGGATTGGAAATTTTGTAAACCCATACACTATGATTATAATATACTAATTTTTTCTTCAATTTATTTGGGTTTTTATTTTATTATGTTTTCAATCTTTATATTTTTTTTTCCACATTGGTTTATACATTTGATTCACTAAAGGTTGACAAAATTTGCCTAACATTAAGAAATTACTTTTATAAATGAATAGGATTTTTTTTTCATAATAAAAACATCAGCACTTCTTTTAAGCTTCCTCAAACATCCATATTTTTTTACTTCCATATTTCCACATGTTTATGTATTTTTGTACAATTGCATCAAGATTTATAAAGATTCAATGAAAAAATGTCAATTAGATCTTTAAAGAACTTCTTCCATACTATTTATTATTTTTATTCAAGATTTAACATACAAATGGTTCGTAGCTTTACCATATATTTAAATTATACCATATAATTATTAAGAAAATATATTTACTAATTTATTAAGTCAAAATACTTATTCAAAATAAGTTTTCTTTTAGTTTAGAGAAATGTTGCAACTAATAATATATTCAATAGACTAATATAATCAAATATTTTATCAAAGATTGGGAAGAATTAGGTTGAATCTAGTGAAGATATTAAATTAGTATTTTCACGGTCCATTTGTGACATTAATAAAAGACACATTTGAAATTGTCTTAGTGGAAGGCACACTATATAGATCCTTAACTTTGGATATAACTCCATATGAATGTATTCCACGAATGTAAAATCTATGTGGTGCTGCTTAATCTAGTGAAAATCCTTTAAAAATAAATGCAATTACATAATTCATGGAAATGATAATGAATCAATGAGAAAAAAAATTAATTAATTGAATCAACACGTAAAATTTAAAAATATATCGAATAATAATTATTATAGTGTTCGTACCAATTAGAATTGGTAAAATAATTTGAGTAATAAAAAAATTAAATGAACTCTATATTTCTTCAATGTTAAAATAAATGGATACCTCTCTTATATAGAGTGGTTATTCCACCAAGGGTGTTAACCATCTTGTGACCTCTAGTCTCCAAATGAACTAGATGCTAAGAGAAAGACATTATGTTGGGGTTTTTTTGGGGATTAAAATTTATCATTATGAATCCTACTCATTTATCATTAGGTCATATATCTAACTGTGGATATTATTTTTTCTTTATTTACCCTAGAACAAAACCCCATTTTATGAGGGTATTGTAAATAAATATGTATTGTGATGTATTCTAATAGTCTCATAGACGTTGAGTTTCCTCAAGTGATATCTTTTTATTATAATATTATGAGAATGTTTCTCTACAATTATATGATAGCATGTAATTAATTTTTTAATAATATATTGGGCATCTTTGGATTATGTTATTTTTCTCCAGAAATATTTTCCCCCACATAAATCATTGTGTTGTGGTATGCATTTTATTTCTGTTAAGTTTCTCTAAATTTTATAAACATGATCTAAAAAAATTCTATAAACCTCCTCTAAAGATTAGCATGGGAAATTTTTTGGTGTCTTAGCTTTCTTACAAGTGGTATCAAAAGCTTATTACCTTTGGTTTCAATTGTTGGGCATTGGATTTTTTGAGATAATTTGTATTAGAGTAGGAACTTATTTAGAAGGTGCTTTGTAATTCTGTTGTTGGAATGTTTACACTGGAAAATTCTCTAGGGAGAATAGAAGTGGCTATTTTTCTGATTTAAAATACATCTTATGCACACATTTTGGTACACATTAGCATGGTTCCTTAATAATATGTATCAATGCAATTAATATAAGTACAAGAAGACGTTGACATGACATTTAAGGACAAAGAATGTGGGAACATTGTTAGCACTCAAGCGTGCATACAATGTCGCACTCACCCTTGGGAGAATATGTTGGGTAAAATTAATTTTTGTCTAAATGGAATATCTTGACTCTACCCCTAAATGCTCGATTTTCCTAAAAAAAAATTAATAATACACCTAGGATATTTTCTTACATCTCTATTAAATTAAAATCACAAGTTAACCATGATATTGTCAAGACCTCCAAGGGTATATTTATTACAAGCATATGCCAACACATGATCAATATTAACATCGATATTTAAATATTTACTAGAATCTCACAATAAGAATTTATACTATCACATGATGTTGGAAATTATATTGTTTCAAGTTTAATTCCTTAACCTTAAATCATAATATTTGTCAAATCGAATTAATGTCTACAAATTAAATTTACTTAAAGAAAATTAATATTCATTTAATAAATAAATATTCTATATTAATTCATGTATGTTTATTATATATAAAAGAACATTATTCATTCATTAGTAGTATATTTATTTCCTTTAATAGATATACTAAAGAAATATATAATTTAAATTCCTTACTCAAATGTCTTTATTTCATTTATACAATATAGACTTAATTTTTTTTCTTCCTTTAGTAGATATTACCAAAGAAAAATCTCTTCTTATAAAGAGAGGAATGAAATTAATTTTGTTTTATTTATTTTATTGATTTTTTTAAAGTTAGGATGCTCTTAAAGATCCTCTAAAGGTGTTATAAATGAATTATAAATGAAAAGAAGATTTGTTTAACTTCTTTAGAAAGGGATCTTAAAAAAAGTTTAATTGGCTTCCTTGATAAATGAAACGTAATAAGGGATAAGCTCCTCTATGAAAAAAAAAACTTAATCCTCGTCTTAAAAAATAATGTAGACTTGCCTTTATTAAACGAAAAAATCTCTTAAATAAGGATTCAAATCTCATTGAAAAATTCTACTTTCTAAAAGCTTGCGGCAATCTCCTTGAGTTTCAGGACCTTAGTTCCCTGCTAAATTCCATATTCTTCCATGGACGAAATAGCTCACTTTCCATGGTTTTTAATTATTTATTTATTTTAAAGTGTATGCTTTTAGGTGAGCATACTTATCTTTTCGCTTTTTTTTTTTGAAGATTTCACAATAATGTAGAAACCCTAGAAAGGGCGCTCCTAATATAAAAATTTATTTCATTTTACTTCCCTCATCTTCACTTGCCCTAAATTTCAAACACATCAAAGTCATCTTTAATTCCTAGGCCACACCATGAGAGCTAAGCTAGTGTGAGATGGAAGACTGGACGGCTCGGAGGTGGCATCCAGGACTGAGGGTGCACACTCAGAAACCTTATATTGAGGCGAGGAGGTAGAGATAATCAGGCGACCAGGCGTGAAAACTATATTATTTTCTGGATCTTTCTGCTACATTGCCAAAGCCCTATTTTAATGAGGTTTTAGATCTGCTACAAATGGTTTGTAGGATGGAATATAAATCTAATTAGAACTGTATACTTTTGCACAGACAATCATTTTCATGTTTTAGCATGTAATAGTTTAATCCATTCTATTTGCTTCCGCACAATATCCGATTGAAAAACAGGGTTGGGAATCAATCTTCACGGGTCTATTTATACATTGTTTTATCATTATTTTATTTCTAATAATAAAATTGATTTGAGTTGAAAATCAATTGTTCTTTTAATTTTAATACTAAAGGCCTCTATTCACAAAAAAAAAAAAAAATTGTCAATTTTTATTCTTTTCTAAAGGCTATAATCGTAATGCTTGTTGGAGGCAGACCTCTTTAAATCTGTTCCTACTATTTCTTTTCCCTGAATTTATTTTATTTATTTATTTAATTTCATTCATATTCTTTTATTCATTTTCTTTTGTGAGAAACCATCTTCCAGCTGCCACAGATAGAATAAACTTAGAGTAGTCTAATAATTTGTACCTGTTAAAAAAAATAAAAAATATTTACTCTATTGTCTTCTTTTACTAAGCAAATTAACCACTTCAAGTACAATGATTCCATCTCCTTTCCCTTTTTTCTGCTCCATTCGATAGAAGCTTCTATTTTAGAAGTCAAAGAAAAAATGAAATCCAGGTAGAATTATTGTATTCTCCATCAGGGTTTAATGCTATGCCTTTACAATTTCCATTTAGCCCTCTACCCGCCTAGGACTATTTCTCTCCTTAACTTTATGTTGTATCCTGAGAATCCTAATGAGCTTCAAGTGACTCTTTCTAACCCCACGATTTCTTCCAAAACCCCTGTTTCTAAGAAGAATAAGTTGAGTTCGGCCGACGGTGACCAAATCACCATTGAATCTGAAGGAGAGGAGGAGGAGAACGATAGTAGACGGAGATCTAACAGAATTGCTACCAAAACCAGATAGAAGAAAAAAGCTATGAGAAAGAGGTGCACTATGAGGATGAAGGGGAAGAAGATTCGGAGGAGGAAGAAGATATCAAGTAGGTCACTAGGGGGAAAGCTAAAGTGGGGAAGAAAGTTAAGGTTGAGGAGAAAGAAAGGGAAAAAAAGAAGAAAAAGCTCTATTGTGGATGGGTCTGTGAAAAGTCATGACTCTCATGTCTCTGCCAGTTTCTGTCTCCCTACCTTTGATCTTTTGAAGAAAAAATTATTTGAGGAGACGAAAGTGGACTCGCCGCTCCTAACTTCACAGTCCCCTAGCCCCCAGGTGGTTATAAAGGTTGTCTCGGAGGACTCCAAAAAAAGAGAGGAGAAAATGCCTGATGTTGTGAGTGACACTCCCCTTGTTACTGTTGGTCCTCAGGAGCCCCTATTGCTTTCTAACCCTAAGGTGGAGCTAAAGGAAATGAGGGTGGAAATTAAAAATCTTAGGGAAAGCTTTAATAGGATTGCGGACTTTGTTGTGAAGGTCATGCATGCGGCTGCCACTACGCTCCAACTCCTTCATATGGAGAAAACGAACCTGAGAGGTGAGCGAAAGGATGAAGAACTGTAGCAGTTCCTCAAGGACGACTGGCTTAAGCTCTTGTTGAAAGGTGGGGAAGGTAACCCCAAGTAGCTTCCTTTTCCTCTGTTTATGGTTAACTTTTTTGCCTGGACTTTTCGGTTGGGCGATGTGGGCCTGTTAGATCTTCGGTTAATCTCAAGTTTTTGTAATCTGTTGTTTGTTACTGTTAATGCTAACTTTACCATTACTTACTACCATAGGCTAGTTACCAACCTCATGGGGATTTTGGGGCCTGTTAGGACTTCCAAGGTTACCAGCTTCATGTTGGAGCTAGGGCCTGTTGATTTTATTTCTTGGTTTTTGGTTCTTAAAATTGGCATAGGCTGAGGGTTTGCTATGTGTGTGCTTTGCTGGTTGTCATCACTCCTTGTGCTGGTTTTATCTGTTTGGGGCAACCCCCAGTTTTTTCTACTTTTTAAATTCAAAAACAAATCCATCTTACAGCCACATAAGCTAATCCATTTACGATACACAGTTGCACTATACTTTATTTGTCTTTTTTCCTTTCAAATAGTTTATGGAGTAAAAGAACAAGTTGATAACTGAATTTGATTATTACATCACACCTAATTAATTATTACATGATCATAAATACAATCGTCTACTAAATAAACCACTACTATGCATTTCCCTTTCATTAAAAAACCTACATTTTTTTTATTAGCAAAGGAAAACAACATTGTTCACACTAACATCTACATTTTTAACACTACCCATTCATTGAAACTTAACTCCTGATCGTGCATAGTTGCAAAGGTTCTATCTTCTCTTTTTGGAAACAACACATATATAATTTCAAAGGATAGATATAATTTTTTTTTCTATTCATGCTAATTTAACAAAAGCAACTTTTTCTTTTCCTTTTTTTTTTAAAAAATAGTATGCAAATACAATTTTATTTATCCTTTCTACACTTGAAACTTACAAAATCCATGTATATTAGGCGTTGTAAAGATTCAAAATCAAATCAAGGATAGGACATATTGGACATTTAATGCATTGTGGACTTACTACCGACTAAAAACATGCAGTATGTTTCTTTCTGAATAGATGAAAAATGACCACATAACAACTAAGATAACACATGTAGAGAAGAGTATTAAATGACTTTTATGAAATAACTTCCCTTTTCTAAACATATCATTCTACAATTATCTCGCACAATTAGACTTACTAGAAGACATACTGGGTGGTTATTAGGTCATTACATAAAAAGACTACAGGATTGAGGGTCTACTTTGGATTCTTAATACATATAAGTGATGATTACTCCCCACCAATATGTACATTATTGTCTCTAATTTTTCTTTCAACCTGCAATTAAACAAAATACTCTTTCATGCCCCTTTTTTTTTGTTGCTCTCCCTCAAGTTTGGAGGCATCCATAGTGAATGGGGAAACAAACAAGAATTATAAATACATAGAAGGTGACAACACACAACTTTAGAGGGGAGTAACAAATCACTTGAAATTAAACAACAACACACTACCAAACTCGGAACTCAGAATTCAATTGAAAATAAAAAAAACAACACATACACACTCAAACTTGGGTTTTGACAACACCTGAACCAATTTATGGTTAACAAAGGGATAGGAGAGGATCACATCATCGGGAAAATATTAGAAGTGTTTGTATTATTACCTCTACCTTTAAATCTGCAACTCATTTTTTTTTTTCAACACCCAATCCACCCAAAATAATATGAAAGGGTACTAATACCCATTTTTTTAATATTGAAGAGGGTACTCATACCCATTCTTCCTCGTAAAAAATACAATTTCCTTGTGGGGTCTCCCTCCCTCAAATCCCACACATGGGTTTCTTTCTGGCATAAGGGGAACCAACCCAATCTTACACTTATAACAAACTAAAAAGTAACCAAACACACATATAGAATCTCTTATAACAATAATTTCATTGATGAATTCAAAGAATAAGATATATATATATATATATATATATATATTTCTCCCATAAATAATTCTATGTTGTTGAAAACGTCATTTTCAAAGAGTTACATTAATTTCAGAGCATAACTTTTTTTTTCTAAAATCAATGTGATTCTTTTGAATTTAGTTTTGTAGCATCCATACAGAGGGCATGCAATTTGTTTGACAACATTATCATGCTTATTTCATATTTTATGAATGTTTGAAGTTGAGTAGACCGTAATTTTAACATACCTTGACTATATAGCTTATAACTTGTTATTTATTGAATTTGAATTTTATTATTTTGAAAGAAATTAGATTCAAAGACAGAGTGCAGTTTTAGTTTTCAATTTTTTTTTTCTCTTTTCTACTATTTTTATTTAACATGAAACTCAAAGGTTTATATTTGGTAAAAAACCTACATTAGGTGCACGTAAAAAAATAAATGCCTAATTAATTTAAAAAATTTCAAATCTATATTCCTTAGAAAGATCGTTCAGAGTACTTGGGCTATGTGAAAGGATGTCTCCTTATTCTTCCATTTGAGCCCTGTGTTTGAGCCCCAAACCCATGAAAACTTTAGACTTTTGTGAAACTCTGGAAATGGCCTCTACTCAGGGACATTCGATAGAAAGTACTTTCGATTGAAACTATTTAGTTTCGATAGAAAGTAATTTCTTAGCTTAATATGGGTATGGGTAAAAATGTACCATAATATTCACTAGTTAGTTTTTCTTGAAACTAACTTAGTTTCGATCAAAACTAAGAAAAAAAGGTTGTTTTGATAAAAACCAAAAATGTTTTTATCGAAACAATCGGGTACTTTCTATCGAAAGTACCTGACTAAATCCTGCCACCTTGCGGATTTTGTGAGGAATTGCTTCCTCTGAGAAAGTGTAATCCACTATTGTGGGTTCACCCAATACCAATGGAAAAAAATCTAAATTTGAGCACAATTCTTTTCCTCAAGCCTTTCTTCCTTTTTCCATACTTAGGTAAAAATCAGATCTGCAAAAGAAGAATTGTCATCTTTTCTTCCCCCCTTTCTTTACTTATTCTTAAAAGTCCTCCTTTTCTTCTCACCAACTCTTCATTAAGGAGGGATGGTTCAAAGTTTCCCCTACTCCTTCCTTGTATCACCTCATAAAGGAGGTGAGCACAAAAAGTGGGGAAAGGGGTTCGACTTGATCGCTTCCCACATCCTAAAATTTGTCACTTAACTAAAGTGACATTTAAGAAGTGTCATAAATGGAGTATGGGAAATTATTTAACCAAAACACAACCCTAAACCAATAGGTAACCCTCCTCAGTTCCATAAAAACATCTAGTTCACCAAAAAGAAGACTTTTTAACCCTTTTTAAATCACATAAATGACCAAATCTGAAAATTCACTTTTAGATACAATATACATCTTTATTTCTAATTTTGAGTGTCATAATGTATCATCATGCACCCATAAGAAAACATAAGCAATATCAATGTATGTCTACATAAAATTATCATAATGTGTCATCATATGTCCATAAGAAAAAATAATGAGGAATATCCATGTGCATGTGAAGGTGGGCATCACAATGTTATAGATCGTAAATAAAAGAGTATAATTAGATTTTTCTTTGTAGACTACATGTTTTAATCAAGTAAGTGCTCAAGACAATGAACAAAAAGGTAGGGCATAAATGACCACTTTTTTTTTCTTCTAAAATTAGCTAAACCTAAAATTGGAGGAGAAATTTGAGATTTGTGCACTCAAAATTTAAAGATACCAAAAGAAGATGAATTGTAATACTGTGAATCTAGTTTCTAAAATTAATTTTCTTTTCTAAATTTGATAAGACTAAAGGGGTCAAATTCTTCACACACTAAGAATTGTCCATATTTTTAAAACAAAACATTAGATATCATGAAACCTATGTCACAAAACAATTTTAGTTGTATTTTATAATTTAAAAAAAAAATGTTTGATACAAAGATAGTTAAGAGTGATTAATAGAAGGTAAGCAAAACAAAAGAAACAAAAAGGGTCAACAGACCCAAATGCATATTAAATATTTTCAAAAATTTCTTTGCTTCTACACTTTTTTAGACCACTACATTGATTTTTACAAAATCATGAACAATATGGGATTGATCATTCTTACCTCTATCATGGCCATGTGTTCTGGTTTATGGACCAAGACTAATTCTAGCACCCATGTCATGTCGACCCAATGTTTCTCTCTTTCCTTTGTTTTTCACATTCATAGAAAGAGAGCCATAGTTACCTTGAGATAAACCTTAGATAGCCTATGTGTATTCATTCAATTGTTTGAGACCATATGTACTACTCTACATGGTCACTCTACACATAGCCGCAGAAACCCTTAGCTTATCATGTACCTTGTCCATGGTTTCTTAAAATTTTGTAATATTTTCCTCATAATCCAACTTCATCATTTTTATATCCTTGGTAACATTTTGGATAAAATCTATATGGTGTAATTTTTTATTTATTTATTATATTTAATTATAGAAATGTTTATTAATGATTGGTGATAAGGATTTAACTTTCAATAAATATATTTTTCTTTTTGGGTGTTTCATATTTCATTAAGTTAGTTTAATGGACATAAGAATCTTAATCCTCTAGGTGAGCTATAGGATTGAGTAAAACAATTGAAATTATATAAATGTGAGAATCTATATTTTTTTTTTTAAATAACAATAACAATAATTAAGTTATTCCTATAAATAAAGTTTCATTGTAGATAAATAATAGGCAAGATACCCAACTCCTTGAGCATACCCTAAAGAAAGAAAATGATTCAATAACATATATACAATTGCATTTAAGAATATATATGAATGTATGCACATAAGTGTGTATGTATCTGTGTCTACCTGTATGTATGTATGTATGTATGTATGTATGTAGATGTATGTAGATGTATTTATGTATGTATGTATGTATAAAGATACAAAATAAATAAAAATACTTATTCAATTTTTTCTGTCAAGTCAGAGCACATTAGCCTAGATAAATAATTATAAAATATTTATTTTATAAGGGTTAGAATTAGGCGAAAGGGAATAATATTTTTTAAATGAATATTGAGATAGAAGGATTGATACACTATTCATTTTTTTCTATCAAGTCAGAGCACATTAGTCTAGATAAATAATTATAAAATAATTACTTTATAAGAGTTAGAATTAGGTGAAAGGGAATATTATTTTTTAAATGAATATTGAGATAGAAGGATGGATACACTATTTACTATATTATTAGAATATTATTAAATTAAAAAAAAAAAGTGAAAAATATGGAGGTGAGATAAACAAATGAAATGTGAATGATAACTTTTAGTTCTATATATTTTACCCCCTTTGAAGTAGCATTATAATAATGTTATTTTAAATAAAAATAAGATATCTATGTTATAGAAAGAAAAAAAAGAGTGAAATAGATGCACTATATGAATAGAGAAGATGAATAATATGAATAGATGTTCATTTATTTATCTTTCTATATGAATGGTTTTCATGTTGTGCACCTTAGCCTACAAGTCAAATCAAGAGAAACTAGTTCTTCATATAGTGTGTGGGATCTCAACATAATTTTTCCCATCCTAGGTTTTCCACATAAAAATATGGTTTTCATGTGTATGATGTTCATTTCTTTATCTTTCAATCTAAAATCCATATCTACTAACTTTAGCCAACTTAACACCAAAGAAAGATAAACAAATGAACATCATACACATGAAAACCATATTTTTATGTAGAAAACCTAGGATGGGAAAAATTGTGGTGAGATCAAACACACTATATGAATAACTAGCTTCTCTTGATTTGACTTGTAGGTTAAGGTGTACAACCTTAGAGAAGATTAAAATAGACTTACAAGATGAGACACACAATCTCATGGAAAGATACAAAGAGCTTGTAGGTGGAAGCTCTTTGATTCAATGAAATATACAGATTTTGTCAAAGCTACCAAGGAGGAATACTCATTGTCTTCCAATAGGAACATGAAAGATATAAATAGAAATGAACATATATCCAAGAATGAAAGTGTCAATGAACTAGTATCTTAAGTGAAAAAATTCATGACAAACATCACACACATATCCACTATCTCATTCTCTATTAATCTCAATGATATGATCATGAAATGATCTTCATTTTTTATATGTTCATAATTTATCAATGCATTCAATCCATACATAAACACACAAGGAATAT
>MU225496.1:306697-339043 GCA_018584345.1 Thuja plicata | reverse complement strand
CGGTTGTTTCTCTGGTTTTGCCACCCGTTGGTGGGTCGGCTCTGCCAGAAGGTTGTCCGCCTTCTGTGCAGGTGTGAAAATCTTGTAAATATTCTGTAGAAAGTCTGTAAATACTTTGTAGATAGTCCGTAAGTGTTTTGTAAAATAGTCTGTAGATAGCTAGCGTTGCATGTCAATAGCTGTATATTCCTGTCTTGGCTTCATCTGGTTTCGTTCGCGGGAGTCGTCCGCGCGTATATTCATGTATATGTGTATATTTCTATAAATAACCCATATATATCCTTCTGTCCCATGTATATACCTTTTGGCTCCTCTGTATATCCTCCCGGGTGGCTTGATGAGCTGGTCGAGTCACCTCTGCTATTGGTTTTTCGCTTCAAAACCTGCTTTGAGGCAGAAAACCACCCATTTGAAACTTGGCTCGTGGCTGGTTCCAAACAGGCAGTTTTCTCTCTCCTCCATCAACGCTGTCAGAACCTCATTTATTTCCCACGCACGCAATAACTTCCGGCCATGTGGCTCACTCTTTTCGCACATTCGAGCAGCCTCTTCCGCCGTCAATGCCATCCCATCCATTCAATGTTGTCGCACATGGTGCCCACGTGGACTTGCTTCCACATTCCTCTTTTCTAACGGTCACTTCTCCGGGTTCCAGATCCCCTTCTTTCGTTTCATCAAATGTCTTCACCAAGCATGATAAGTTTTCCCGGACCCGGGGATGTGATAAAGGTACCGTCTGTTTTGCTTTTCAAATACTTATGCAAAAACTAACCTTTCAGGGAAAGCAAGCGGCACGGTGGTAAGATCTCCGGATCCCAGAGTTCCTTTTTATTTTGATAAACATGTTCTGACAGTGGCATTGTCTCGCAGGTCCGGACTTCATTTAACAATCATATTTGAAGCATCCGCATCATCACCTCCCGGAAGTCCGGAGTTGCCATCCACGACCGAAACCAGGGTAGCATCAAAGTCTAAGATAGAGAAGGCCCTGGCAAAGCTCCCCCTCACCATGAAGTACATGCAGGGTGAGGAGATGGCGAGCTCAAAGATTGAGTCCAAGAATAAGTGGTTGACCGACACCAGCGTCGGGACTTGGGCTGAAATGCAGGCTCTAGTGAAAATCATGCATATACAGTGACAAGCTGGAGATTCACTCGCCACAAACATAGGAGGTTCCGGAGTTCTTCAGGCAGCTTACTTCCCATACTCCGTGCAGTCTCCGGAGTTGGTGCTAACTCTGGCGGCCCACTATAACTCCTCCGTCCGGGCTGTCATGTTAGTACCAGCAGAACCATCGGGGTTCCCTACCCCACTGGTGTCCCTGGACCCAGCCACTTTCCAAATCGGCCTGGGCATCCCGCAATTTGATCAAGCTACAGTAGTTACAAGGTCGGATGCCTTGAAAGAATTCACCGGGCTGGAGGAAGCCTCCCGGTTGTACATCAACACCAACTGGCTCAAAGTCTCGAAGAGGGACTACAAAAGAATGAAGATTGACATTCCCCACTCAAAATTCAAGGAGAGCATTCAGATGGGAATGATTGCACTAGCACGCGTGTTTGGGCAGCCTTCTGCCCAAAAGTTTGCACCATGGATGTACTATTTTCTGTTCGCCATGTCCACCAGGGGACAATTCTTCGACTGGGCTACCATTATTTCCAACCATGTCGATTCCCAGTTCCGACAACTGAACAAGGACAAGAAGTTCTACATGTCTTCTTATGTTTTCTGGGCTCTAGCCCATCAAAGGCCTCGCTCCAACGGCCTGCTCATAGATGGCGTCCTTGGGTTTGGTCAAGGACAAAAAGCACCGTGGGACCATTTCCCACAGATTCAATGGGAGGCTAGCTTCCCCAGTTACTGCCGGGTAAATGATTGCTTTGTTTACTACCATCTGTTGACACCCACCCGGGATGCCGGATACCGCCTCTCTACAGAGGTGATGAAGTTAGTGAGTAGTTATGGGCACTACTACATTCAATTCCAGTAGCATACCTACATTAGGGTCACCGGCTTCTCCGGGAAACCCTACTTGTTTCCCAGACATTGCAGGAACAAGATCGTGCTGCTGGAGTATTGCAGACAAATGATGGAACTGCACACCTTCCTGGGCCTCAAGAAGGTCACCACTATCTCGTTCCCAATCTCTTGTGGGGACTATACCTGCAGTCTGGCCGCCACAAGGGAGGCCGACAATGAGCTTAAAAGTTATAACTTGCAGGAGTTTTATCTGGCGCGGAAAAACTTTGATCCGCAGGGCCGACTTGCAGTAGCACTGCCCCACCAAGCACACATAGAGGACTTCTGGGCAGATTTCCAGGATGATATGGATGTGCGCAGCCGGCATTATGATAGGATGATGGCTGGAATGATGCAGACACTAAGACTCCAGAGGTTCCTAGAGGGCTTATCTAACACCACCCCTACCACAGATCCCGAGTACAAAGAAAAAGGGATTGACAAGTTGGAATTGTCTGCAGTGAACTGGGGTGCCCAAGAGGATTACAAGATCGGGGACTTCACTTGAGCAGTTGTCGAGCGAAGTCACATATACTTCAAGTGGGTCTGCCCCGGGAGTGCGCGTCTTGGTCCCTGACCCCCACAAAGAGAAACTTCACCTCCAGTATTAAGATCAGCCCCGGGGGCCGGGACATCTTCAGCGGCCGAGACTTCTGCGCTAGGCGCAGACAGAGGAAAGGGGATTTCCCATACTCCCTCCGTGTTGCAGACTACCAAACGAGAAGAGCTTCAGCAAACCATTGCAGCCTCCCGAAAAATAAGGGAGCAATTATTAACGAAGATGGAAACTACCCCTCTCATGACTAGACAAATTCGCCCCCCTTCCTCACCATCGCTGGAAACACTAATGGCCAGAGAAACCGAGGTTGATCCTGCGGAGGCAGTAGCGATCACCGATGTTGTACCACCTCTAATCACCTGGTGGAAGAAGAAGCATATACCACAGCCAAAGCTGGAACCAGCGCCAAGGGCTTCCCGTCCAGAGGAGGTGGAGATCCTCTCTTCCGATTCTCTAGAACCGGGGAGAGAGGCGGAACAAATAGAGGACCCAGCCAGTCCCCCTCCAGAAGAAGAGTTTGATTTATTTGCAACCGATGAATTTAGGAGCTTGCAAGAGGGCGATACGCAGGCAGGGATGGAGGTCCTGGAGAAAGAAGAGGTTTTGGGTCTCCGAGACCAGGGAGAGGAAGCTGCAAAACAAGAAGTGCAGCAGATGGAAGAAAGGCCGAAACCGGAAATTATCTCCGGGGCCTCAGAAACACAAGGTCTGGAAGTTGGCCAACAAGCACCAAGTGAACAGAAGGCATCTTCTGGGGAACCCAGACCCGGAATTACGGGAACAACCGTAACCTCAGCCGCTGTGTTCCAAGGGCCGCTTCCTGGAGAGACCTTTGGGCACATAATAACAGCAGCCCAGACTTTGAACTTGGGCCAGGTGCCTCCCATACTTCCCAAAGAGGTACCAATGGTGGAAGAAACACAGCCTAGGGCAGATACAGATGAGGGAGAAGAACACCAGGAAATTTTCGAGGAAGCCGATCAGGGTCCAGACTCACCACTTGATATCCGGGATCAGGCTGAGGACATAGAAATTGAGGATATCACCGAAGGGGAAAAGCCGGCAGGAAATGAGGAAGTGCTGGCAGAGAAGGAGATTGAGGAGGTGCATGTTGACAAGGAGCACCCACCACCGGACACTGGGAGAGAATCCAAAGAACAAGCCCTGGCAGGAAGGATGCCTCTCCCACCTCCGTGGCTAGTGGAAAGTAAAAAGAGGAAAGCCCCATCTACTCCAACAGCCCCCATCTCCTTGGCTGAAATGATGGCCTTGGCTCAGGTCCTGCCAAAGACAAAGAAGGCCCGGACAGTTCATACCCATCGAACTGGGCCGGGCGGAGAAACAATTGCTGTGGTGGCAACGCCTCCCCCAGATGCCAATGAAGCGACTGTAGACCCCGCAGATTATAATATCGCCAAGGTACACTTGGGCAAAAGAGGGAAGCAGGGTGAGGTAGACCTGCTGAAAGAGGCAGCAAGGGTGGTGGAGGCCCGATACGAAAAGGAGGCTCAAAGGCTCAAGGTGGAGAAAGAAAAGACTGCCAAACTTGTGGGAATACTTACAGAGCTGGCCAGACCCATTAGCGTCGTCTCTCCATAGGCCTCCACTTCGAAAGAATTACCGCAAAGTGACATAGATTCCCTGCGGGTGATGAAGAAGAAAGCCCAAGCAGCTAATGAATGGGCCAATCTACAAGTAGGAAACATCCAGCGTTTCCTAGTAGCTACTCTCCCCGATCTATATACAGGCCGATAGGTTATTCAGCAGGCAGAGGCCCTAATTGAGCAGTGGGAGAGTGATACTGAGAATTACCAGGCATGGAAGGGAGAGCTTGAAGAGCTCCTCACCCTGGGAGAAAATATGGTTTCCGAATCCATAATTTTGGGGGAGGAATTGTTTGATTACATAAGGACTCAGCACTCCAGACTGGACCTCACATTGGAGGTAATCAAGCAACTGGTAGAGTCTCTACAGGAGAAAGTGAGAAAGATAAAATATTCTTTTAATTTATAAAAATCTTTTGTAATAAAGGCTTCTGGGATAGATCCCTTCAGCGCAGGAACTTTTACTCCTGAGGAGTCAGTTTTGGGAGGTTTTGATGAGATAGTGGCCTCCCGGTATCAATCTCTGGAAGGGATGGATGGGGCCAAAATGATCAAGTTAACCAAGGTGGTGCTCAGAGGCCATGATGCCACAAAAATGGCAGACGAATTCAAAGGCAATGTCCCAGAGTTGGGAGAACAAGTAGAGATGGCCAAATTCAGAAGGGCCAGTTTGAAAAAGATTGATGAAGATGGCGTATTCCGCCTCCTTCAGGCTTACGGTGATAATAAACAGCTTTGAATTTCTCCAGAGGCCGGAGAAATTTGAACATTCCTTATTATTTTGAGGGGACGCAAGTCCCCGGATCCCGGACTTCCGGGTCCGAAGTTTTTGTATTCTTTAAAGTGACCCGAGTCCCGGTCCCCGAGGCCGACCGGTCACTTTCAGAGGCGGTTAATAAAGGCTGTCAGAAGGTAGTTGTGTACATTATGGGACAGTTGGTTTCTGACAGGGTGGTTTTCTCAAGGCGCCACTCGAGGGTATACCTGGCACGTTGAAGACAGGGCGCCGCATTTCCCATTTATGAGGCATGTAGCCTCGATTCCTGGTGGGCCTATTTTCCTCTCTTTTCTCCGGCTCTCTTCTCGAGGCCAATTCTTCCGATGTATATTCTTATCTTCTTCTTCTGACATGGCAGACCTATTTCTTCTCCAGGTCTTTTGTAGGGTGGCGCAGGTAGTACCGGCCCCCAAATATTGTATTTTATCCAAATGTAGTAAATTAGGGTTAGGGTTAAAGAGTTGTATAAATAAGCAAATCGACCCATTTCCAAGGGTCGGCAAAATTGATGATTTTGTTTCCCATATCAATACCAAAGCGATTTCTGAGTTCGCGTTGCAAAGCTCAATGCTCTATTGTTCCTAGTAGTTAGATGCTCCCTTGGAGCCACCATTGTATCACGCACCAGTGCTTGCTGGATTGGACATTAATGAAGAGCAAAGGATTCATGGCAATGTTGTTGTTATCATCTCTGCTTCTGAGTTAATGGTATTTCATGTTTTAATGTTCTGTATGTCCTTTGCTCTGAATGTGTTAAAGTAGATTAACGACCTCTTTATCTCCGCTACTGATAAAATGCTAACTGACGGTTATGTATTCCTTTGGTATTTAGTGTAGTTCTTTCAGAGTATTGTTGATGTTCCAGAATTTTTAGCATGACTATAGTTAGATAAATGCTCCTAACCCTGCAGGATCTTTTTGTTTTCTTTGCTAAGTGGAGTACTCTGGGAAACCTTTTATTATTCTGAATCTCCGGGAGAAATGAGTTGAAGTAACCAGCTATCCCCCTCGAAAACAGTCACCTCTCCCAACCGAGCCCCACACCGTCGTGACCCGACACCTAGGTGCTTGAAGGCCCGGAGGACTTATCTCCCCCGGACAACCTTTACAGGCGGAGTTGGACGATCTCTCCGGAGTCCAGTGACAACTTATGACTGTTGGCGGACCCGGTCCACAAAACCCCGTCAACACATTTCTTGAGAGAATTGGTTCAGGACAAGGAAATAGGGTTGGAATATGTGAATACTAAAGAAAAAATTGCAGACATATTCACAAATCCTTTACCTACCTATCCATTCTTATATCTTAGAGGAAAGATAGGGGTGATTCCCCTAACTAAGCCTCACTAAAGAATAGATTAGTGATGCATCAAGCTAGCTATAGTGAAGATATAACAAGTTGATATATATTTTCAAAGCTTATTACATATGAATCAGTACATCAGGTACATTACAATTTCATTAGATGGAATCTTTGGCATTGGATGTCAAACAGGGAGAGATTATTGATGTCATGCCAAAGAAATTAGTATGTCAGAGGGAGAAATTTTATCAGAGATAGAGATTGATGTAAGAGGGATAAATATGTATTTTAGTGACTGTGAAGACAAAGGGAGTTTTCTGGATGAGAATCAAAATAAAGCTAAGAACATTATAAATTTTATTCTTGTTTTTGCTGCTCTAAAATTCTTTGTAAAATGACATTGTTGTGTTGCTATCAATACAAAAGAGGGATATTGTTGAAGACAATTATTCAATTGTGTATTTTCATTGATGTTACACAAATTTAGCGATGTAAAACAAATGTCTAAACCTAATCGAGTATAGTCAATGTATGCTGAGCTCTCTCGGGCATTGAAGAAAACTCCAGTATCAACCAAGTGATTTTCTATATTAACCAAGCTATGTTGGTTAATGAAGGAACCTCTCTACTAACCAAGTTCACTAAGGTAGTACAGTAAGTTTAGCTTTAGCTGACTAACGGTTTCGCATCAAAGGATTATAGTGTTAACTCAGTTATGCATTTAGTGTCAGCCAACTAATAGTAGTTTACACTTTATGTTTAATTAGTTAATTCCATCCAACAGAATTGAGTTTTATTTTTTATTTGGAAGGGTATTCAAGCTGACTTGACAAATTTTATCATATATATATACATGGTCAAGTTTGGATTGAATGTGTGGTAGATTTTTTGATATGAAGAGTGAAGGCAAAGTAAGAAGGAATTATTATTAGAGATAGAAATTCTAGACCAAGCTGTAAAAGAATATTTGATTAGTGAGGATCTAGTTAAAGCCATAATAGAGATCTAAATCTACAAATTTAGTTGCTTCTTCAATCAGGTCAACTCATTGTTACTCTCTAACAATTGTAGCAATGATCCAAGTCTCTTTATAGAGTAGATCACTTAACAGTCTTCCATAAATCCTCTCACAAGGTGGCATTTCTACATTGAATTATTTGAAGACCTCTAACAAGGCCACTCCTAATAGGGTGATTAAATCCTCTAACAGGATCACACCTAACAATGTTTTTTGTAACCTTTAACAGGGTTGGCTCCTAACAGGGCTCACTTCAGAAGAGTGAAAAAATAGTAACTAGTTGCAATTGGTGGTTTTACCAAATTGGGTTTCCACGATAAATATTGGTTTCATCTATGTACCTATTATTTTCTTTATGATTTATGTTCCCGCACTTAATCACTAAAGGTTAATCACATTTAATATCTTAATATTGCTTTGTTAACTGAGTAACAAGATATCTATTATTAACCGAGTAGAGTAATAAGTTTGATTAAGACATCTAAGGGACTTGGATTTTTTTTTTGGGTAACTGATTCACCCTTCCCCTCTTAGCTACTTTACTCATTTCCAACACTATTTACAACAAGGTTGGGTCTGTTTCTCAAGATGTTGATTGCCCAATCTCTGGTTCTCCTCCGAGGGTTTTTTCTCAAGTTTTTGGGTCTCCATCATTAGTTTCATTAGATTTTGAAGATGTGAATACTAAGGTAGAAGAGGGATGGATAACTAATAATGGAAATAAATTCATTTCTTTGTTTCTGTCTTTTCATATGACCATTCGTTCCCATAAAGGAAATACTAAAGGTAAATCTTAATGGGTATGGGTGTTTGGATTGGAGTCTCCTCTGATCCTTCATCTAGTTTCTGGCAGCATGCTGGTTTTTTCTTATAGTGTATTTTCTAGGTTGTGGTAGCCTAGTGAAAAACCCTTGTATTAGTCTTGTTCTGTTCCTTGTTGTGGGATTTCATGGAATATCTTTTGTGACATTTTTGTAAAGGATTTCAGGTCCCTTCAAAACTTGTTTTTCACCTTAATAAAAAATGTATGGTATCAAAGTTGAATGAGCTCTTGAATATTTCATGCATATTGGAGTCTGGGAAGGAAATTTTAAATGATGGCTTAAGACTCTCTAAATGGTACTAATATTTTCTATATCTATTGTTGCATTCGTCTATGCAGTGTGGTGATGACACACAAACATAGACAAGATGTTTTAAAAAAAATTCTAAGGCATGTATGAGGAATGTGAAGATCATTCTAATCTTTAATAATAAATATTGTATCTTGTATATAATGGCTATAGGTGAGAAAATTATAACCACAACCTTTTGCAAAAATGATTAATATGAGGATAATAAAAAGATTGTTTAATCTACTTATAAAATAGAGAGATGGATGTTAATTTCTATAACCTAGTTATAGATTAGCTACTCAACAAATTTTAGATAATAGAAACGAGAATAATATTTATCTATTTGAAGTTTTACAACCAATACTCTAGGTTAATTAATATCAATGAAACAAAAAAGAAATCACATCTAGCCAATAACAATCAACACACACACACACACACAACAACAACAACAACGACGACGACAACAACAACAAACCCTAGTGTGGGGAAAACCTACAAACACACATTTAGTAAGATTTATAGGCAAGAATTGATATAATGTATTAGAATATTACCATAGTAATTTTACAAACATAATTTTATCCTCACAATCCTCTTTGTCTACCCAAACACTCACTCTCACTAAATAACCAACTTGTGCTAATTAAAAACTATATCCTAGTCTAAACACATGGGCTCCATTTTTATGTTTTCACTTGAATAAGACATGTTGAGTTTAAATCCTATATTTAGATAGAAATTTTTATTTAGACAACAATTATAGATATTTAGAAATCTTCCATAAATTATGCCTACTACAAAGAAACTATGACTTCAACCTAAACTTAGGGAAAAGTAAACTAAAGTTTTAACTTCGTCATGCATACTAAAAAGAGACTCAACATGCAACATATTTTAAGATATATAAATCAACACTCCTTCTTAGAGAGGAATTTTTTCTTCACAACACAAAGTTTATCCTTAAATTATACAAAATTACCCTTCATTTAGGCCTAGGTCAAGAATTCTACAATCAACATGTTTGGAGGAATGTATTAAAACTTCACTATGTTGCCTTATAGTAATAGAACTACCTCCCACACATTGTTATCCATGATGGAAGAGTACTCTTCCACCATGAAACCCTTCCATACATGTTACATAGATGTATCCTAAAATCTAGAAGGCACCACCTCAATCAATTCAAACATAAACACCATATACTTAAAATAGAACATAGGATTGTTTCCTTGGCACACAGATTTCTCTGGAGTACCAACATACTCCTAGGCCTCTCTTAGTGTATTCCCATCTTCCTTGTTCCTCCTCTTCACTATCATAGGAGTATGAGATTGAGGAATCCTCTATTCCTTCTCCTAATCCACTTGCTATGTGTTCCTACTCTATTCTATAGCTTTTATGAGTGAATTCTAAGGAATATGAGTTGCATCATCCCTGGGTGCCTACTCTTCCTCTAGAAACTTCAGATACCAACTAAAATTATGAAGATCCCTCTCCTCCTTGAACTTCATGTCATTGAAATTTTCATTGTACCTTACAAGGATATCATTCTCTAGAATTGGTTCAAACTTGTCTCCCTTCACCACGGGTACATGACAATACAACAGGTATCCAAATATGCAAATGTTCTTTGAATTTGGTCTATGCTAGGTAAATGAATCCTCTATTTTCAAATTTCCAAACATCTTTTGTGGGCTCATATTGTGAAAGAATATATTAGTGCTACAAGCATCTACCCATAAAAAATAAGGCAAATCATGGAGCATGGCTTTGGCCACTTTAATTATAGCCATATTTTTCAATTCAGAAACCTCACTCTACTAAGGGATGTATGTAATTGTTAACTGTTTCTTGATATGTTCTCAAGCATAAAAATACTTGGAGGAATTCAAGGTAGACTCACCTCCATTATTTGACCTCAGCATCTTGATCATCCATCCAATTTGGTTCTTCACAAGAGCATTCAAATATTTGAACCTACTAAAGATGTCATATTTATTCTTTACAAAATATATCTATCTTCCTGAAGAAATAATCAATGAAGGTAACATAACACTCATTACCCTTTCAGGGATTCTATTGACATAGTGCCCCACACATGTGTGTAATATACCCAAAATCCCCTCAGACCTAGTCTCACGGCTTGGAAAACAAGCCTTGGAATATTTTCCCAAAGTGTAAACCTTGCAAATCTCATGCTTCTCAAAATTTATCTCAGAAAACCCTATAACTATTTTCTTTAGAATATTAAGTGCTTCATGGTGAAGACAGGCTATCCTCATATGATACAATTCTCCTATCCTTTTACAACTACATACAAATGTATGTGATCTATCTCTAATTGTGACCAAAGAAAGTTGTATTGCCTAATAGAAATCACTTTTTCTACCTTGTAATCTTTTGGATAGATGTATACCTTTACCCCTCATAGGTCATGATGCAACCCTTGTCTACTAAGTAGATATAGATAAAAAATTCATTTTTAGACCTGGGACATACAACACAACCTATACTAACATAGGATTATTGGGGTCCCTCTGAAACTTGACCATGCCAACACTAGCTTAATGCTATTTTTAATTATCTCCAAGATCAATACAAAAATCCTACTCCTTCAACTTTCTGAAACACTTTTTGACTCTTTTCATGTGGCGAGAAGCCTCACTATGAATATACCCAACATTGTTTGAAATTAAACTTGAGAGATAGAGAATGAGTAAAAAGTCACTCTCAAATCATGTTAAAAATTTTTCCACATCTACTATAATTGCAACTTTGTTATTCTACTTTCCCTTGTTTTATAATTCAAGAGCTAACTAATATAGTGACCCAAATAATGGTAACAAAAGGTATTGATGCAGGAGCATCTAGGAAATCCTCAAGCCTTAAATTTTTTTGGCTTGTATCTAACCTTAGCCAAGTCAGAGAGGAGTGATTTCTTTGAGGCCTTAGTAGGTCATGTGGACTAGGTGAGTTAGTGTTAGGACTAAGGTCACCAATTAGTCTTTGTTAGTTGTTTTGTTAGTTTAAGTCCTAGTTAGTCTAATGTTGGGATTTGGGTCCAAAATATTTTCTAGACGCATGACTGATGTAAAATATTCCCTAAGGTCATTAAATGGTGTCATTTAATCGAACTACATAGCCTAGAGGCCCTAGATTCTAGTTTTCATAGTTAATGCAAAAGATGGCAAAAGTTGTCATGACAACATTTGCAACTTTTTGCAAATATTGCATGCAACTCCGCAACATTGGATTCCCTCAATTGTAGGAGTTGAAAATGATTCCAAATGGCCTATAATGGTGGAGACTGGTATCTATGATACTCTCAGGCTCGAATCCTGAGGGAGAGTGATGGTAATCAAGTTTTTGTGAGCAAGAAGAAGACATCTCTGCTTACCGTACATAGTCGACTCATTTTGCATGTTAATGGTGTTATGATGGATTGAATCACAAGATTTAGCTATGGATTCATGTATTTTGGAGTGATACAAGACTTTTCTTTTCAGTGGGTTAGTAGTTTAGAGTTAATCTTCAAGTTGTAGGAAATTATTTGCTAATTACACAATCTGCTGGTCTCTTACAAACAGTTTTTGCTTTCATGGCTCCCCCATGAAATTCAACCATGGGAAACATAAAAGGTTGAATGGAATTCATAGGGAAGTATTTATAGATAATGTATATAGGAGTAGGAGGTCTGGAAATGTGTGGAGATCTATTTTTAAACTCATGCCCTAAGGGAGTTAGGACAACCCGGTTAGGTGCATGAGAGGTTAGATATCATTACAAAGACAAGGGAATGATATGGTGAACTGAACCAAGTGATGTCCGAGATTCATTAGGGTCTTATGAGTTTTTAGGATCAATTTCAAAGCATGAAAAATCCATCTAGATTGATTTGTGAGGAGAAATCAGAGCATAGCTTGTAACAAGCTAAATTAGGCCTAAAAGTCCTACTTTCAAGGACAATGGTGTACAGAGGATTTGGAGACCCAAGACCTTAGAAATCCTTTAGGTATCCTTAAAGGCTATCTATATCACATGTTATTTTTGGGGGTCAGGAGCAATTTTTGGAAGTTAATCAAGAAAAACCCTCTAGATAGGGCCAATAGGACTACTAGGCCTATTAGGACAGTTTGGAGACAATTCAAGAACTCAATCATTTTGGGTCTAAAAACTTATGGATTGTGAGTTTTTTGGATGTAGGAAAAACATCACAAGTGCCTACATTTCCCTTGTATCATGGAGGGTATTGGTCTAGAGAAATATAGAATAGTTTCTTCAAGCCCTTTGAGAGCATTGTGTAAAAACTGAGATAGTTGTCATCCAAGGTGAAAACACAACATTGTAACTCTTTGATAAGAGTAGGGAGGAGTCTTGGATAGAGTCTCCATTTACTTAGGAAGGTCCTATCTTGGGAGTTATGTGAGCACAACTAGGAGATTACTTCTATCAGATTTGTATAGAAGCCTCTTTAATTAGGCATGTGGTTAATGTTTTATCCTATAGAATCTATTGGAGAATCAACAATGGTGAAAAATGTTGAACTAGAAAATAAGGTGGATGATCAAGAAGTGGAGAATAGACTACTTTGAGACAGATTGTCTCAACTTGAACAAAAAGTTGATGAAGTTGATCTGAAGGCAGATGGAGTCTTAAACAAGGTTGATGGGAAAAGCAAGGACATTTCCATAGAAGATGAAATCCCTAAAGCAGACCCTGTCAGTGAACAAGAACCATTCTTGAAAGCTCTGAAAGATATGAGTTGTAAAGCTTTAGAGGGAGTCCCCATTTTCAGTGGAAAAATGGAACCAGAAGTATCTCTTGACTGGATAGAGGGCTTAGAAAACCATTTTGAGTGTGATGGAATCAAAATAGCTGAAAAAGTGAAGGTTGCCAAAGCAAGATTGAGAGTATCAACTCTCACCTAGTGGAATTTCATCTAGGATGAAAGAGAGAAGGATGAAAAGAAGCTTATTTCTTCATGGAGAGATATGGTAGAAAAAGTAAGAGAGGCTTACGTTCCAGAGGATTATGAAATCCAACTCCATAAGAGAAGACAAGGTCTAAGGCAGAAGGACCTAGATGTCAACTCTTATACTAAAGAATTCCAAAGACTTTGTATGAGTTCAAGGATAGCAGAAGATGAGAAGGTGAAAGTTGCAAGGTATCTTAATGGCCTCAAATGGACCATTCAAGATGAAATGAGTCTCTTGACTCCTGATACAGTACAAAATTTCCATCAAATTTCTATCAAGGTAGAGGATAAATTGAAGAAGAAACAAGATTCCAATACCTCAAGAGGAAGAGGTAGAGGAAGAGATACGAGAGGACAAAGAAGTAACTATGGAGGAAGAAGCTCTAAATCTAAAGGACAATTTGAGGCTAAGCTTACTGAACAACATGAAGGGAAATTTGATAGGGGAAGATCAAGCAGAGGAAGGAACTCTAACAATACAGGAAGTGGCACTAATCAAGGGAGAGACAACTATTTTTCCAATATGAAGTGTTATCATTGTAACTAGTTGGGGCATTCGACATATAGGTGTCCAGAGAAGGGAATTTCTTCACAAGGAGGTGAAAAAATAATGAACTATTTTCATTAAGAGACAAGTGGGAATAAGAACCCTGAAGCCCCATTGGATTTAGAGGAGGGAGAAAACCTTATGATGAGGAGAACTCTCATAAAGGAACCAGTGAAGGAAGAAAGCAGTTAGAGAAGAGCACTCTTTATAGTGAAGTGTAAAATAATGGGAAATGTGTGTAGAGTCATCATAGACTTAGGATCAACTGACAACATAGTGTTAGAGGAGGCAGTCAACAAGATAAAAAATACAAGGAGAGCTCACACCAACCCTTATAAAGTCACATGGCTTAACAAAGGACAACATGTCCTAGTTAATGAAAAAGCTTGTGTGGAATTATCCATTGGGAGATATAAAGATAATTTTTTGTGTTATGTCTTACCTATGGACACATGTAACTTGATCCTAGGTAGACCATGGAAATTTGACTAGATGGCTATGCACAATGGAGTGAAAAACTCCTACACTTTCAAGAAAGACAATGTGACGTATAAGATTCAGTCACTATTGGAGGATGCAGAAGTTAAGTCTACTGGCCCAACTATTCTTATGGTGGGTTAAAAGGAGTTCTTAGAGACCCTATATGAAGGAGAAGGAATTGTCTTTGCACTAGTGTTGAAACCAAAGGAAGTTGTAGACAAATTAGAAAAGAAGACAAAGGTGCCCAAAGGAGTGCAAGAGATGCTAGTAAAGTATCAAGGGATAGTGAGTGATGGAAAGCCAACCACCTTACCACCTAAGAGGTTAGTAAGCCACCAAATTGACCTAATCCCTAGAGCCACCCTACCCAAAAAGGAAGCCTATAAAATGACTCCTCAACAGAATGAAGAGATAGCTAGGCAAGTTCAATAATTGCTAGAACAATGCCTTATAAGAAAGAGCATTAGACCTTGTGTCGTACCCATAGTCGTAGAACCTAAAAAAGGGGGAATTTGGAGGTTATGTATAGACTCAAGAGAAATCAATAAAATTACCATTAGGTATAGGTTCCATATCCCTAGGATAGAAGACCTAATGGAATGTCTAGGAGGGGATAGATACTTCACAAAGATAGATTTAAAAAGTGTATACCATCAAATAAGGGTGAATGAAGGGGATGAGTGGAAGATAGCCTTCAAAATTACTGAAGGACTATATGAATGGATAGTCATGACATTTGGCCTATCAAATGCTCCATCAACTTTCATGAGTTTGATGAATGAAGTACTTAAAGAGTACAATGGAAAGTTCATAGTAGTTTACTTAGATGATATACTCATCTATAGTAAGACAAGACAAGAGAACCTTAAGCACTTGGAATTGCTATTTAAGAAGCCGCAAGAGGAGAATTTGATGATCAACTTAGAAAAGTGTGAGTTCATCAAGACAGAGATGGTGTACCTTGGTTTTGTACTATCACAAGGTGATTTAAAAATGGATCCAAGTAATCTTGAGGCCATCATCAACTGGCTTACTCCAAGGACAAGCATTGAGCTAAGAAGATTTCATGGTCTTGCACAATACTATAGAAAGTTTATTAAATAGTTTAGTGCAATATGTGCTCCTATGTTAGATATAATTAAGGGAGGTATGAAGACCAAATTTTTTTGGAATGAACAAGATAATAGTAGCTTTGAACTACTGAAAAGAAGATAGAAACTCAACCAATTTTAGTGTTACCAAGCTTTGAAAAATTGTTCACAGTAGAGTGTGATGCCAACAATGTGGAAATTGGAGTAGTCCTATGTTAGGAGGGAAGACCAGTGGCCTTCCATTCGGAGAAGTTGAGTGAAGCTAAGAAGAGATACTCTTCTTATGACCTAGAGATGTATGCTCTGGTCTATTCATTGAGAAAATGGAGGCATTGCCTATTTCCAAATAAATTCATTGTCTATTCAGACAATCAAGCATTGAGTTTCCTAAACTCACAAGATAAATTGAGTCACAAAATTATGAAGTGGGTTGAATACCTACAAGCATATACATTCAACATCAAACATAAAAAAGGGTTGCAGAACAAAGTTTTAGATTCTTTGAGTAGAAGAGTATTGACCATTCAAAAGATTCATTTATAGAGCATGGGGATTGACAACTTCAAGGACCTATATGGTGAAGATGAGTATTTTGCAAACATCTACAAGGTATGTCAAGAGTATAAAAATCACTTTCATAGTCAATACTTCGAGTTTACTTTCCAGTCTAGTCTATTATTTAAAGGAGGCCAATTATGTGTCCCTAGAGAATCTATTAGAGTGAATCTCATCATGAAGAAACATAATGGTGCACATAGTGGCCATTTTGGGGTTAACAAAACCCAAGAGTTAGTACAAAGATTGTATTTTTTGCCCAAGATGAACTTGGATGTAAGGAGATATGTGGAAAGTTGTGTTATCAGTCAAAAGTCCAAAGGAACATCTACAAATGCTGGCATATATCAACCTTTTCCCATTCCAACCAGACCATGGGAGTGCCTAAGTATGGATTTTATGGTAGGACTACCCAAGACTAGACAAGGAATGGATAATATCTATGTGATTGTAGACAGATTTACTAAGATGGCTCACTTTGTGCCATGTAAGACAATGAATGATTCTAGTTAAATAACTTCCTTATTTTTCAAGGAGGTTTTTAGGATTCATGGTTTACCACTAAGTATAGTGTCTAACAGAGACACCAAGTTCATGAGTCACTTTTGGAAGACTCTTTGGCAAAAGTTGGGAAAAAAATTATCATTTGGATCTACCTACCATCCTTAGTCATACGGTCAGACAGAGGTAGTAAATAGGATTCTTCAAAATCTCCTAAGGTGTTTGAGAAAATAATATGGTCAAGTGTGGGACCAACTCATTGCACAAGATGAGTATGCTTACAATGATACAGTACACAGGACAATAGGGAAGAGTCCCTTTGAAATAGTCTATGGTCTACATTCCAGGGATATTTATGAGCTCAAAGAATTGAAGGAAGGAACCAAAGGTATTGGTTATGCAGATGATTTTTCCTGTTTCTGAGTTGCATGCAAGAGGTTCATGAGACAGTCAGAAAGACACTCATTGAGAATATAGAGAAAATCAAAAGAAAATTGGATGAGGGAAGAAAGAATGTTCAATTTAAGGTTGGAGATCTAGTTATGGTGCATCTAAGCAAGGAAAGACTTTAGAAAGGAACACCACATAATTTTCAAATGAGGAGAATTGGCCCATGTATCATACTAGCTAGGTATGTAGAAAATGATTATAAAGTGGAGTTACCAGAAGATTTGGGTTTGTCTCCAGTATTCAATGTTGTAGAATTAGTCTTTTATAAAGTTCCAATCCCTGATGCTGACTAGAGTCTAAATGAAGTGATACAAGAGGTGGAAGACTACACTTGCCTTCTACACCAATAAAAAAAGCAGAGACAATTTTGGATTCTAGAGTTTTTAAGAAGACCAGAATGAAGGAGTATCAAGAAAACTTGATCAAATGGAAAGGAAATCCATTATAGATGTAGTATGGATCAAGGAATCTGAATTCAAGAATTTGGGCATAGACCTCAACTTACTCAATCCAAGGATGGATTGAATCCTTTTGTTTAGGGGAGGATGATGCAGGAGCATCTAGGAAATCCTCAAGCCTTAGAAGTTTTTGGGTTGTATTTAACCTTAGCCAAGTTAGATAGGTGTGTTTTCTTTGAGGCCGTAGTAGGTCATGTAGACTCAGTGATTTATTGTTAGGATTAAGGTCACCAATTAGTCTTTGTTAGTTGTTTTGTTAGTTTAAGTCCTAGTTGGTCTAATGTTGGGATTTGGATCCAAAATGTATTCTAGACCCATGAATGATGTAAAATATGCCTTTAGGTAATTAAATGGTTTTATTTCATCAAACTACATATCCTAGAGGCCCTAGATTCTAGTTTGCATAGTTAATGCAAAAGATGCCAAAAGTTGTCATGACAACATTTGCAACTTTTTGCAAATGTTGCATACAACTCGAAAACAATAGATCCCCTCAATTGTAGGAGTGAGAAATAATTATAAATGGCCTAGAATGGTGGATAATGTAATCTAAGACACTCTTAGGCTCTAATTCTGAGGGAGAGTAATGGTAATCAAGTTTTTGTGAGCAAGAAGAAGACATCTCTGCATACAGTACATAGTAAACTCATTTAGCATGTTAATGGTGTTATAATGTATTGAATCATGAAAGATAGCTATGTATTCATGTAGTTTGGATTGATAAAATAATTTTATTTTCAGTATGTTAGTAGTTTAGAGTTAATCTTCAAGTTGTCGGAAATTATTTGCTAATTAGACAGTCTATTGGTCTCTTACATACAGTTTTTGCTTTCATGGCTCCCCTATGAAATTCAACCATGGGAAACATAAAAGGTTGAATGGAATGTGTAGGAAATTATCTTTAAATAATGTATATAGGAGTAGGAGGTCTGGAAAGGTGTGGAGCTATTTTTAAACTCATTCCGTAGGCGATTTAGGACAACCCGCTTAGGTGCATGAGAGGTTAGAAATCATTGCAGAGACAAGGGAATGATATGGAAAACTGAACCAAGTGAATTATGAGAGTCATTAGGGTCTTATGAGTCCCTAGGATTGAGTTCATATCATGACCAATCCATTTGAAATTTGTGTGGAGAAATCAGAGCATAGCTTGTAAAGAGCTAAATTAGGCCTAAAATCCCTACTTTCAAGGACAATGGTGTACAAAATATTTGGAGACCCAATACCTTATAAATCCTTTAGGTATCCTTAAAGGGTATTTGGATAATATGTTAGTTTTGGGGGTTAGGATAAATTTTTGGAAGTTAATCTAGAAAAACCCTCTAGATAGGGCTAATAGGACTACTAGGCCTATTAGGACAGTTTGGAGACAATTCAAGAACTTGATCATCTTGGGCCTTAAAACTTATGAATTGTGAGTTTTTTGGATGTAGGAAGGACATAAAAAGTTCCTAAACTTCCCTTGTATCATGGAGGGTATTGGTCTGGAGAAATATGGAATAGTTTCTTCAAGCCCTTTAAGAGCATTGTGACAAAACTGAGATACTTGTCATCCAAGGTGAAAACACAACATTGTAACTCTTTGATAAGAGTTGGGAGGAGTCTTGGATAGAGTGTCCATTTACTTAGGAAGATCCTAAATTGGAATTAGGAATCTAAATTGGATAGTGAAAACCTAGGTCCTATCTTGGGAGTTGTGTGAGCACACCTAGGAGATTACTTCTATTAGGTATTAAGTTTTCTTAGGTCTTTCTTTGACCCAATCTTGGAAGAAGATATTAAAATTTCCCTTTCTTGGAATTCTACTTATCCTTTCTTACAAGAGAAATAATATCTTTAGTATTAACCTTCTTCATTTAATTTCATTCCTGAGAAATTTCTCATATCTTCTCTTATACAATATCATCCCAATGCCTTGCCCTGTTGGGTAGAAATCTCAGCAAACAACACACTTGACAAACACATCCCAATGTTTTGAATACATATTATAGGCTATATGCACTAGATTATCATTATAAATTGTCTCTAAAATATATTTCAACTTATTCATGAATTGTGTCATCGTATACAAGTAAGATGTCATTCTTTGTCCCTTGGACATATCAGTATTGTGTAATTTATCTCTGAGCATAACCTTATGACTCTGATAGTTTTGTGAGCATATACCATATCTTATTGCTAGTGTCTTCCCCTAATAGAAGTGGAAACAAGTGATCTATTACCCCACCTATTGGCATTATGATAGTTTTAGAGAAGATATGTAGAGCTGTCATGATTAGATGCATCATTGGTTGTCCTTGATGGAAATGTATTCAGTTATCATGATTACAGTGATCGATAAGAAAAATACATGATCCATAAAGGGAAGATTAATTATTTATATTGACTGGTGTTTAGGAATAATATTATCAGACATAGATTGTGGTAGCGGTCAAGTTGAGAAAATATTCAGATGTTGCGATCAAAGATACAATATGTATTTGGTATGTGGAATCCATGATTAGAACCACAATAGTTTATCTCAATTTTTGATTGAATTATGTTTTGAGTGAGATGGTAGTTTACCAATATGATCACCAATTAGAGTTTCAAATTGATTTTATTAAAGTGGTGGATATGAGGCTGACATATTAACTCTAATAGTGGTAATAAATTTTGAGCATGACATATATGTTAGAAACACTCAGAGGGGGGGGGGGGGGGGAANGGGGGGGGGGGTGAATCAGTGTTTGTCTATTAATTACTTTTCAGAAACTTGAACATAAAACATACATATAATGAAGCTTAACATAACAAATCATAACACATGATATGATTATAGGGAAACCTTGATCAGAGGAAAACCCTAGTGGGAATTAGTACCCACAAATATTGTACTAAGTATAATGAACTTGTGAGAGTTTCTTTGCCCTGTTAGAAGCAGTCTTTACAATATGAGTACAATGACCTGGTTAAAGGTTGGACCCTGTTAGGATTCTTTTATAAAACCCTGTTAAAGGTATATGGCTCACTACCAAGGCTCACTGCCCAATAAGATGAAGGCTACAAACCTTCTGAAAGATGATATGCACTATATCAAAATGAACTATTGTGATGACACTGTTGTCTGATCAGTTCCATGTATGCATGAATTCTCTTACTCTCTCAAAGAGCTATATCATATACTAACTTCATAGTACTATCCCTCTCTATCTTCCTCTTGCATAATAATCGATGCTTCTATCATATATTTACATTACATACCTATATATTCAAATCCGAATAGGCGCGACCCAAAACAAAACACTAGTCGGCCCTAAAACAAAATATACAATCCTTCTAAACAAGTCGGCTTCAAGCGTGTTTACTAGAATGATAATTACATCATTATAAACATATAAAAAAATGTTCTTAGCCATTACATTATAAAATAACACATGCTGATGAAAACACTTAGTCGGCTTCCATGCTCTGTCTTCTAGACTACTGGTCTACTGATCTGCCTGTAACTTTTTCGTACTATAGTTCCATACTATGTGTGTCTAGATGTAGCATGTACACATGTCATGCAACTTATATTTGAATGTGCATAAGCTGAATCGATCTCTCATATGTGCGTTGATGTGCTAATTGCTGAGTATCTCTGTCTGCCCTATTTTCATACTTAGTCATTTTGTCTTTCATGACAGAAACTAAACATGAATTTTTTTCCATGATGAAAACACAAAATGAGTCATGCATCATTAGGTAGTCAACTTGCCGACAATCTCCCCCTTTTTCATTTATGCAACAAAGGAATGTGGTCAAGTTACTCAAAATGACTTAACACAAAAAGTGACTGTCTGTATAACATCATATATACATATAATTCTACGCATATACACATTATATATTACTCCCCCTTTGACATTAATGTCAAAGGTGTACAATAACTTGTAAGTCTACTACATACTTACTCCATATACACTTCAGGGTATGCAATTTTAAGAGATTGGATCTCTTTCTGCCAAAATACTTTCATAGGATCAACTGTTTGTAGATGTGCACACAATGCATATGTCAGCTTCTCCATTTTTATCAGATCCTTGTAGGGACCTTGATCATATGTCACAATAGTGGCATCAATCTATTTGATGTTCTCATTGAGGACTACTAGGGATGGTGCAAGTGCATTTCTTAACTGGGTTTGCCTTACCCTTATCTTTCTGATTTCTAACTTTGCTTTCTCAATTTTATCTAACTGCCCTTGGTAGATATTGTTACATATGTTCATGTCTTGCATCAAAGTTTCAACTAATTTTCTTATGCTATCTATCATTAACTCTGCCTCTTCTATCTTTTTTCTATGCTCAGAGGTGAGCTTTACTCTGTCCATACAGTTTACTATGACTCTCTTTCCTTTATTTGCCAATTCCTTCAATATAGATTGCCCAATCTTTAAGGAGTTCAAGTCTAAGGTAAAGTTCTTTACCAAATCATCCAGTCTCTCCTTCTTGTATTCATCTTCTACAATCTTAGTAGTAGAGTCTACTAAGCTTATAAAGTGTGATTTGAAGTTTGAAAAAATGTTGTCCACATCTTCAACTGATTGGACTTTGGCTACTTTCTTATCAGTAGGCACTAAGTCATTCAAAATGTTCACTGTTTCCAAAAAGTGAGGGTTCCTCATCACTTGTTTTTCCTTTTCTTTTTCCATAGCAAGAATTCTGATTTTGATTAGATCTTCTTCTCCACGTGCATCCAAACTTGCTGAATTAGGAGTTAACCTTGACAACAATGAGGTAGATGGTTGACTGGATGGTGAGAATATAGTGTTTTGACTGGTATCCATGCATTCAACCTTTACTGGTTTCTCTTTTATCAGCGTCTTGTCACCTTGAATATCATCTTGAGTATCTTCATTTATGTCAGTTTGATCATTGATGGGAGCTTCACCTTGTTGTGCAGCGGTATCATCACTGCACATTTCTTCAATGCTTACAAATGGCTTATCAAATTTGTCCATATATTTTTCAGATGCAGTCATGGATATCTTGACATTGTCAACTACTATAGTGTCTTCTGAGTCTTTATCTATATCAGAAGTTATTGTCACTATGGGCGCTGAGGCCTATGGACCTGTCATAGGCAGAATCTGAATCATTGGTTTTGTAGCCTATTTGGGAGGAGCTGGCGTAACTTTTGTTGTAGGCATCATTGGTGGATACATGTGTCTATCCATAAAGACTTGTACAAATGCCTTTTCATCCTCCTTACCTATCTGTTCATACTCCTTGTTCATAATTTTTAGGGTCCTTGTCTTAGTTCATAGATGAGGCTTCACCAGATCTAACAATATAGCCTTCTCATCATGGGAGCATACAAGAAGAAGAGTATCCAATGTTTCTTCTCTTATCCTCATGTCTTCCTCAATTGCATATCTTTTCATGATCTCTAATAAGTTCCATAACTGATCTAGTATCACTATCTTGAGTTCAAGAACTGTCTTCTTGAACTTGATCATATGAGATATGATCATAGAGTGTATCTCAGTTTTATCAATTTCTTGATACTTGTCATAGACTTTAGATAGTGTATCTAATCTTCCTTCATTAAAAATCTTGTTCCTCAAAATATTTAGACTAGGTTTAAATCCTACCTCAGGAGGAGCTTGAGTATTCTTAGCTTTGCTTTGAGTGTTCCTTGAGGATGGGTGATTTGTAGGCACCTATTTTCTTCCTCTAGTTTTCTTACTTGGTGTAGAAAGTGGAGATGAATCTAAGTCAATGGTGGTAGAGGGCGCAGAGGTGCTCTCTACTTTCTTCTTCTTCTTCTAGATTCGTTCAGCTTTCTCAAGTTATTTTTCTATCTTGGCATCTCTGGCTTTGTCAAGATCTTCTTTGGTGACTCCAAGAACTTTTAGTATGTTGGATGAAATTCTGGATGCTTTCCTTTTATTATCAACAGTGTGTAATTATCAACAGTGTGTAAGATAGTATCCACTTCATTGGTCTTCTCCCTGTAAGTGCCCCACCTAGGCTCATTAGGATCTTTGGGCACTGACAATAGAACTTGCGCATATCCTTCTAGAACATGTTCTTCTACTTCATAACCAAGAGGATGAATCCATTTGGTTCTAGGTTCAACTTCCTCCATGCATGTGAAATCTATTTCTACCATGAAACATATGGTATCCTTGTATTTGTCAACTATCTTCTCAGATAATTTGTACCTATTCTGCATTTTCATCCTAAATGTCTTTATATCCATATCCATGGCATCCCTTGCACTGCTCTCTAATGTGACCTTGAGTGATATATGAGACATTGTGGGTTTGCTCCTGTCTAGGTAAAGGTTTGCAACCTTTCCAACTATATGGAAATACAAGTAGATGATTAGAGATCCAAACCTGAATGTCTTGCTCCTGTCATGTTTGATGATTTGGATGTTGTCAATCAATTGACTGCGCAAGATCTCACATAAGTTATATTGAGTGTTTTCCTTCACCATTATGATAGCTACTAGGACTGTTGCTACAGAGACACTGTTCAATATTCTAGCTCGCTAAAACTTATACCTGAGTATCATTGTTAGAAGTTTTATGTCATCTTCTTTGATAGGGTCACTATCATTCCACGCTTGTCACTTCTGGATAGACAAACTTACTCAATCTACTTTTTGACATCCTTGCCAGTGGGAAAGAGTGGTCTAGTGTTGGGAAGTCTGGTTAATTCATGAATTAGGTCTGTGGTGATACACATAGGATCTCACCAATCTAGTAAAGATCATCATGTGTTCTACTCAACAAAATCTTTACCCATTCAGGCTCATCAAATTCATGCACATTAGAATACTTGAAGATAGGGTTATCAATCAAGTGTGTGAATTCATCTTTGAATGTGTTGTCAGGTTTCATCATGGATTCCATATGAGTAGCTATTTTGACATCTCCTATTGTTTCCTTCTTATAGTAAATATATGCACAGATATCTTCCACGTGAACAACACCTAGCAGGGTTTTGGAGAAAGCTCCTTCCACATCATTCAGTATGGATTTGAATGGATGCCTTTTGATTAAAAATATCTTCCTCTCTACTATATCAAACACAACTAGAGTCACCATACTTGGAATTTTCTTAAGTAGGGTTTCATGAAATTCTGAAATGGTGCGACTGCTAGGGATCCATTCCAAACTTCTTATCCATTCGCTCAACTGCTAAATCTATTATTCCTTCGTGCCTTGATGTCTAGTGCTCCAATGCTCTCCAAATTTTGTGCTCTTCAAATGAAAGTGTGAAGAAGATCGAATACTTTCTTTCTTTTATACAATCTACCGCATTTAATGTTTGCAACCGTACGTAAATTACCCAGAGATTTTGAAACTTTGATCCTGATGCATTTTAGACAATGCGTGAATGCACATAGCAATATTATGTTCTTGTAACCATGATTTCATAGGCGCATACTCTGAGGTGAGTATACCAACCATGGAGGGGTCCTGAGATAGAATAGCTCCCCCTAACACCAAGAAGGTCTATTTAAGCAGAAGTAGAGGGTGCGTCCACTGTGGATGCATCAACTACTTTGTCAACATCATTGTCCTTCTTTAATTCAACCTAAATTGTTCTTGAATCTTCATTTGCTTGAACAAAATTAACTTCTCCTTTCTCTTAAAATACAGATCTACTTTAATTTCTTCAACATTTTCAACTTTCCTTGCTTCTGAAAGTGCTTCATGAGGTTTCTCTCTTTATTGTAATTTATTGACTTCGGTTTGTGTTATATTGAATCCAAGACTAGTAGTGTCACCTTTTTGCTTTTGTGCATTGAGCTAAGATTGAAGTGAATCAGAACTTGTGTGAAGTTTATTAATCTTATCCTTTGCTTCTGTTAATTTAGATTCCAACTTCTTTTTTTTGTTTTCCAATTCTAGAACTTTCATGTTTGCTTTTAAAAGTTCATCATCTAGTTGCTTGCTTTCTTTGATCTTTTCTTCAATAGCAATTTGGTTGTCTGTGAGATGTTCATCCAGATTTTCAAATTTATCTTTTAGAGACATATTCTCTTCATTGAGATTTTTGATCATTTTCCCTAAGTCACTTGTAGAACAATCTTTCAAATCTTTTCTTAGTTTCTTGATAAGCATTTGTGAGCCATCAACTTTTAGTCTAAGTTCTTCATTTCTTTTTCAGATATATCAAGATCTTCAAGAGCTGCTTCAAGATTCTTTTTCAAATGTTTTTCTTCTACTAAGTCCATGATCTCCTCAAGTGGTTAAAATTATTTGCTGAGGACTAGAGCTCTGATACCAATTGTTAGAAACACTGAGAGGGGGGGTGAATCAGTGTTTGTCTATTAATTACTTTCCAGCAACTTAAACATAAAAAATACATAGAATGAAGCTTAACATAACAACTCATAACACATGATATGATTATGGGGAAAACTTGATTAGAGGAAAACCCCGGTGGGAATTAGTACCCACAAATATTGTACTAAGTATAATGAACTTGTGAGAGTTCCTTTTCCTTGTTAGAAGTAGTCTTTACAATATGAGTATAATGACCTAGTTAAAGGTCAGACCCTATTAGGAGTCTTTTATAAAACCCTGCTAAAGTTATATGGCTCATTTCCTAGGCTCAGTGCCCAATAAGATGAAGGCTACAACCTTCTAAAAGATGATATGCACTATATCAAAATGAACTACTATGATGACACTGTTGTCTGATCAGTTCCGTGTATGCGTGAATGCTCTTACTCTCTCAAAGAGCTATATCATATACTAAATTCATATTACTGTCCCTCTGTATCTTCCTCTTGCATAATAATTGATGCTTCTATCATATCTTTATATTACATACTTATATATTCAAATCTGAATAGGCGCGACCCAAAACAAAACACTAGTTGGCCCTAAAATAAAATATACAATGCTTCCGAGAAATTAAACTTCAAGCATTTTTACTACAATGATAATTACATCATTACAAATATATAACAAAAGGTGCTTAGCCATTACATTATAAAATAATACACGCTGATCAAAACACTTAGTCAGCCTCCATGCTCTATCTTCTGGACTGCTGGTCTCCTGATCTGCCTGTAACTTTGTCATACTATAGTTCTGTACTATGTGTGTCTAGATGTAGCATGTACACATGTCATACAACTTATATCTGAATGCGGATAAGCTGAATCAATCTCTCATACGTGCATTGATGTGCTGATCGCTGAGTATCTCTATTTGCCCTATTTTCATACTTAGTCATTTTTTCTTTCATGACAGAAACTAAACATGACTTTGTTGCCATGATGACAACACAAAATGAGGTATGCATCCTCAGGTAGTCAACTTGCCAACAATATATTCTATGTTGTTGATCCTGATTTTGAGGAGGTTGGCTAATCTTTTGACCTGATTGTGGTTGAAAGTTCTAGGTATTGTGTGACCTAACGATAGTGTTTATAAGGGGCATTAAATCATTTGATCTAGGGTTGAGATTGTATTTTCAGATTGGGTAGTCACAAATTCAAGGAGTAGAGATTAGTATAGAATTAGGAAGGAAATAAGCCTAAAGGATCTGATAGGAAATCAATGCCACTCTATAGATCAACAAATATTGTTGTTTCCTAACATTCGCAGTAGGTCAAATCCCTTAATAGGGTAAGCTTCACCAAGTTCTTATTTGCAAATCCTTTAACATTGTAGATTCGGTATTGAGGTTTTAAATCCTCTAGTGAGGTATGTCATAGCTAATCTATTTTTACTCATAACTCTATACTAATCACTCCTAACAGGGTGAAGCCTCAGAAAGGGCATTTGTAGCTCCTAACATGGAAAAATAATTTACTGCAGTATTGGGCTTGTGGTTTTCATCCCCACCTTGGTTTTTCCCCCCTAACAAGGGTTTCCATGAAAAATTCTTGTGTTATGTGTGTTAAGGTTTTGGATGCTTGATATTTTTTACTGTTTTTTTTTTAATTTAGTTATATTCTTTGTGGTTTGGAAGATGTTAGCAGAGATAATCATATTGGTGGTTGAATTTGTTCATTACCTATTTGGATTGATTCAACCCCACCCCCCCCCCACCCCCCAGTTATAATATTTCCAAAAATTGGTGTCTGAGGTCTTAGTTCCTCTTTATATTAAGCCTAACTGCTTGAGAAAAATATCCCTATAAGTTAGCATGAATAGATACAAGTATGAAAAGCAACTTGAGGATGCAGGAAAATTTATGAATAAACTGAAGGAAAAGATGAGGCATTCCCTTGCTAAGAGAAGTGAGCTTGCTGAGCAATTGAGTAAAAGTCAAGGCTACATTGAACAATTATATGAAGTTATTGTATCTAAATAATCAAAGGAAGCACTTGCAGATATGATCGACAAAAATAGTAGAGTCAAAAGAGAAGTGGAAAATATGAAAAGAGAGCTTGAAAGTTAGTCTATTAGGATGGTTGAAGAACTTGAAAAAATAAGATCTACTGAGGATACTTGGAAAATTATTAAAGATGCCCTAAAAATTAAAGGTGAAACCTTAACAGAAAGTTGGAGAAAATATTTAGGTAAGAGCAAGAGGTTGTTACATTGCAGGAACACTTACATGATACAAATGAAGAAAAAGATGACATTGAAAGAGAGAATGAGGAAATAAGGGAAGAGAGTAAAAATATAAGAGAAGAGTTGAAAGATGCAAAAAAATTGCTGAATAAATTGAGAAAGAGTTTTGCTAAACTTGATGAACAACTTGGAAGGTATAGGATAAATGAAAAGAAACAATGTTTATTTTTTTCAAACTTTGAAGCTGGTGAATATTTTTATACTAAGGACATCAATGTAGAAATAATATCACCCAAGGTGAACTATAACACTAGCAAGAGAAGGTATAAACCTTTATGTTTTAATTGTCACAAGGAAGGTCACACTGTTAATGTATGTTGGTTTAAACCTATTGGTCCAAATGTTAGACCTAGAGGTTCCTACTACTAGATCAAAAAAATCCTATGGTAGAACTGATAACTACAATGATAGATCTAATACATTTCATGGATTTTGTTACTGTTGAAAAAAATTTGGACATAAAGAATATGAGTGCAGGGAAAGAATAAAAAACCATTGGTTATATGATTAGAACTATCAGAGACCTATGAATAAAGGTAATAGATCAGATGTTACTTGTTCTAATTGTCACAACAATGGACACATGGCTTTGAATTATGGATTAAGGTCATTCAGAGACAATGTTGGACCTTGGAATCCAATAGGTATGGTATGTTATGTCTGTCATAATGTTGGTCATCTAGCTAGATCATGTAGAGAAAGAAAGTATACTAGAGGTCAACCAGTGAACAATGATGAAAATTCTAAAGGAAAGGAAACTTATAATGTTGATGAAGTAAGATATGATTAAGAAAATGAGAATTTAATTCGTCAGAGTTAACTAATAACTCTACAAGTCCAAGAAATGTGGAGAATCCATCGATGAACTAAGAAATTTATTTTCTTAGGGGGAGAAATTATAGTCAAATCATTTATCTATCCCCTAAATTTATGAGTGGTAAGATTCATAAGCATTTTTAGATGCATATTTGTAAGTTAATGATGGTTAGTGAAGATAAAGCATTTGTGTGCATAAATTGAGTGCTATGTTTTAACCTTTGCAGTTGGTGGAAAGTACTATTTGACAATTATGTCTAACAACTATATTTTCAAAAAATTTAAATGTAAGAAAGTAAACTCATTTATCAATTTACATTCTAACAAATTTTACTGAAGATCATTTGGTTATATTCCATAGCGAGAATTATTTGTGTTTGTGGACTAATATTTCATGCAGGAAATTCTATCGGTTGTCAAAGTACACTAATCAATGAAGTCAAGGCTATAGCTTGCATTGCAAAGATCTTTACTGGAATTGTTTTTGTTATTACTTATTCACATTATGGATGCTCTAGTGGTCGACATAATTGATGAGACAAGACCCGTATTCAATTTACACATCATTAAGGAAAATTAAAATGATCCAATGGTTGCCCTATCTTTGATACCCTATGGTTTATTGATAACTGAATATATTCATTTTTTTATACACTACAAATTGGAATAACTTGGAGCTGATGACATATATAATGAATTCCTTATGTTGAGCGATGATGTGAAGGTGAAAGATGAGCATATGCATTTGGTTCATAAAGGTTTCACTTATGTGGCTGAGATACCTAATAATTTTCATAAAGAATGGATAAGATATGTTTTGAGTAGATTACATGATCAATTCATTTGGATGGACAAGCCACACAATATTACAAAGGATTTAATCAACAAAGTTACTATATTTTGTGTGGCCGATGAAGAACCTATTCTATGAACTATTGCTGAAAAATTAGTTACTCACTTAATTGAATCCAAAAAGGATCACCGATCCATGACTATCAAGGATATAATTTACAAGGAAGTGAGATTCACTTCAATGGTGATAGGATATAGAGTATATCAGTCTAGTCGGTTGAACAATGCACCTAGTGGAGCTATTCATGTTTCATACAAAATGGTGAAGAAAAATGAAAAATATGATCTTTGTGAGATATTAACGAGTCAATTATTTTTGAATATTGAGAAGATCAATAAAGATAAGAAGTAATCATTCAAATATGGATCATTCTTAGTATGTATGTTCTTTTACTTGAAGAATCATTTTCCTGGAATAGGCTATATGACATAGTCAAAAGATAGACTGATATATAGTAATGGAGATTAAGCAATGCATAAGGACTTTAGGAAATGATTTTAATTCAGTTATGTTGGGTTACTTTAAATATTTTCAAAGAAAAATGCACTTAAGAGAAAGAATCTCAAACATTATTGTTGAGATTTATAAAGATGATATATGTTTTCTAGTAAATACAGATACATGTATGTTGCAAAATGTGAAACCTAGAAAATGTTGGATACCTTCTATGGTTTTTGAAGTTGATGGTGATCTAAATACTGTTCATGTTGATGTTTTATTGTCAAAACTAGTTGATACTTGAAAAAACTAGGCTTGGAACTGATGAATATTCATCATTAAAAATTCACAGTCAATTGAGAGCTCCTGTAATCCAAATAAAGATTAGAAAAGAAGTTGACAATCTAGCCAAAATGAGTGGAATAACACCTGAAATGATGATAAAAATTAGAAAGAACATGGAGAGTAAGGAAGAAGGCACATCTTCTGCTGGATCCAAGGATACTGAAGTTGAAGTTGAAGTTGAAAAAAAATGGAGAGAAGCTTTGAAGATTGATAGAGTAATGATGGAACAAGAACTTGCACTTTTACAAGATAAATTATCTATTGAACATATAGAGTTTATGTTAGAATACTTCAAAGATAACTGAGAGGGGGGGGGGTGAATCAGTTATCTACAACTTTAAGTCTTTATCTTATACTTATTAATCCAGATTGATACAAAGTAAATGCACATATAGATAACACTTTACACAACACATCAATTTGGTTACGGGGAAACCAAATGGTAAAAACCCCGGTGGGAATTAGTACCCACAAAGAACTATACTATTTGTAGTAATCCCTATTAAAAGATATTTCAACCCAGTTAGGAGTTGTAAAATACAATGCAGTAGTATAGTGACCTGGTTAAGGGTCTAACCCTGTTAGGAGTCTTTTACATGTAACCCTGTTAGGAGTGGAGGGCTCACTGTCCAAGTGGTGAAGGCTACAACCTTCTAGTTATTTGATACACACTGTATCAACAAGATGAACTGTTGTTTGTGACACTTCTTGTCTGATCAGTTCCTTTTATGCGTCGATGCTTTAACCTCTTGTAAAGAAATATAACAATCTAATCTATATTTTGAATGCTTCAACATAAACATCTATATTATCAACACATGATAAATATAGCTCTGCTGCATCAACACTCTGCTTTGCTTGTTAATCTCTGGCTTTTGCAACTCTTCTTATAAAAAATGACCTTCTATAAGTACATAAACCAAGTATGAGATCATGGGACTTATAGGATGACTCTTCTTAACATCCTTGTTGGCTTTACTAAGTGCACAAGAATAATTACAACCACACAAGTACTAACTGAATAGACGCGTCGCTTCACTGAGTCGACTTCATCATTTTAACCATAACTTTTTAATCTTCTTGAAATACATTTGGTGCATTTAGATTAATATCAACAACTCATAACTCATCATGAATATACACATGCATATCCTAAAGATAGGCACAACTCGATCAACATGTTACATATGTCAACCTTAAACCGTTATTCCTCCAGAACTATAACCGTCAATAACAGAATTACATATCTTAACTAAATCTTCATATTTGAGTCTATGTGTATGAGCATAGCATAGTAAACATGTCAAAAACATGTATCTATCCATGCTGGTCTTCATGTCATCATATTGATAAGTACATACAGAAGTACTACTATGTATTATATGTTGTCATCAATGACAAACATACAATCAATCAACTATTCAGAATCAAATCTCCAACAATCTCTCCCTTTGGCATTGATGGAAACATATGATATAAAAACAACTTCAGTTCATGGTGTCTTCTTTCTTTTACAATCTTCCCAATATCCTCAACAAAGATTCATCTACACTGCTGCAGTTTCATGTACTGTGTATTCTCTGAATACTACCCCATTGTCATACTTCCCTACTGTGTTCCTTTACTCCCCATAGTATAAGCTCCTTGTATGTGTTCCTTGTTTTTCTTGTTTTTACTGGTACATACTCCCCCATTTACATCAATGGAAAAAGGGTGCCATAAACCATTTTGCACATGTACTACTCCAGAAGTAGAGTAGTCAACCATTCATCAGTCACACAGGACTGATGTACTTGCTGCTTTTTCTAATCAGACTTAGGAGAGGGAATGAATCCCAACTTCTCCCTTAGATACTCAAAAGTA
>MU225496.1:291277-304008 GCA_018584345.1 Thuja plicata | reverse complement strand
TGTCTTTGAACTCCAAATGATAGCCTTTGTCAAGTAGCTGTCCAACACTCAGCAAGTTATGATGTAATCCATCAACATATAGAACATCATTTGTCTTGTTCTTTCCATCCAAAGTGATGGAACCTCTGCCTATGATAGGTTTAGGAGTGTTATCTCCAAATCTAACCATACCACCTTTGTATTTTTCTAGATGAACAAATTTTTCCTTATCACAGGTCATGTGATGTGAGCATCCACTGCCAATGATCCAATCAGTCCTGATATATGCTTTGGAAATTAAGGCTAATTCTTGTTCTTCTTCTTTATCTGTAGTGTGTATATCTTCAAGAAACCTTTCCATGTCTTTGAGGGCAATGAATCCAATTTCATCTTCTCCTGAATCTTCATCAATTACACCTTCTTCAGCATGGTAACATTCCTTCCTATACTTAGGTTTGTAATTAGATTTGAACTTCTTGACTCTTGTGGGACACTTAGATGCAAAGTGACCAATCTTATTACATGAAAAACACTTGAATGGGAGCTTTCCTTCATACTTTCCTTTTCCTTTCTTTTCTCTCTTAGCAATCATGGCAATTATCTCTTCTAGCTCTTCATTAGTTTCTTCATTTTCATTATGACTAGGGATGTGTGAGAATTTCTTACCGTGGATTGAAGCTTTGAAGGCTGTTTCATTCTTAGGTTCAGTCTTCAATCTTGATATCTCAATTGTAGAGATTTTGCTGATCAAAGTCTCTCTCTTGAAGTCTTGTGAGAATTGCATAGTTTCTTCTAGAATACTGATCTTGTTTTCATAGTCTGATGTCAAAGTAGTTAACAACTTATCCATTATATCTTCTTCTAACATTTCTCCTCCATTATTTTTGATTCCAGATACTGCTTCATTTATCCTCTGATTATAAGCTCTAATGTTCTCTTCAGGCAACATCTCAAGGCTTTTTTATTTCTTCTTCCATGTCTTCCTGCATGCATTCTTTGCTTGAACATCTCCTTCAAACATGTCTTCTAAATACTTCCATATGATATATGCTTTGTCAAGTTTCTAGATTTTAGAAAATTCACTGTCAGATAAGGCGCTGATTAGGGCTTCTTTGGCAAGTGCATTATTGGTAAATGTTTCTTTTTGTCTTCTAGTAGCATCATCCTTTGCAAGGTCTTTCAGAGATGGGATTACAACTTCTTGTGTAGTGATTTCAAAGATCTCAAATCCAATGCACTGTAGATGTCTTATCATTTTTTCTTCCAATCTAGATAGTTCTCTCCATCAAACTTAGGGCTCTCTTTTCTGAAGTATGCCATCTGATCTACCTTAAGCTGTTAGGTTTTCTCTCCAAAGAACTTGGCTCTGATACCAATTGTTAGAGTACTTTAGAGATAACTAAGAGGGGGGGTGAATCAGTTATCTGCAACTTTAAATATTTATCCTATGCTTATTAATCCAGATTGATACAAAGTAAATACACATATAGATAACACTTTACACAACACATCAATTTGGTTATGGGGAAACCAAATGGTAAAAACCCCGGCGGGAATTAGTACCCGCAAAGAACTATATTGTTTGTAGTAATCCCTGTTAAAAGATATTTCAACCCTGTTAGGAGTTGTACAATACAATGCAGTAGTATAGTGACCTCGTTAAGGGTCTGACCCTATTAGGATTCTTTTACATGTAACCCTAGTAGGGGTGCAGGACTCACTTTCCAAGTGGTGAATGCTACAGCCTTCTGGTTATTTGATACACACTGTATCAACAAGATGAAGTGTTGTTTTTGACACTGCTTGTCTGATCAGTTCCTTTTATGCGCTGATGCTTTAACCTCTTGTAAAGAAATATAACAATCTAATCTATATTCTAAATGCTTCAACATAAACATGTATATTATCAACATATGATAAATATAGCTCTACTGCATCAACACTCTGCTCTGCTTGTCAATCTTTGGCTTTCGCAACTCTTCTTATCATAAATGACCTTTTATAAGTACATGCACCAAGTATGAGATCATGGGACCTGTACGATGACTCTTCATAACATCCTTGTCGGCTCTACTAAGCGCGCAAGCATAATTACAACCATGCAAGTACTAACTAAATAGATCCGTCACTTCACTGAGTCAGCTTCATCATTTTAACCATAACTTTGCAATCTTCTTGAAACACATTTGGCGCGTTTAGATTAATATCAACAAATCATAATTCATCATGAATATATACATGCATATCCTGAAGATAGGTACAACTTGATCAACATGTTACATATGTCGGCCTTAAAGTGTTATTCCTCCAGAACTGTAATCGTCAATAACAGAATTACATATCTTAACTGAATCTTCATATATGACTCTGAGTTAATGAACATATCATAGTAAACATGTATCTATCCATGCTGGTCTTCATGTCATCATATTGATAAGTACATATAGAAGTACTACTGTGTATTATATGTTGTCATCAATGACAAACATACAATCAATCAACTATTCAGAATCAAATCTCCAACAGTTTACATTTGAACCGATGAGAGAAGAATCGAAGACAAGGAACAAAGTTAGAAGAATTATCTTTGGAGATACACAATCAGTAAGAGATGAGATAGTGGATATATTTACAAATTTTGTAAATTCTGAGACTCCTTCTGAAGACAAATCAGTTAAAGAGTAAATAAAAACACAAGAGAGACAAAATAAAGAGATTAATGATGTCATAGATAATGTTGTCTTTAATATCTCAGAGTAGACACATAACATTGAAACTCAGACTAATGTCAAAGAATCAAAAGAATAGATTGTTGAGGAAGTAATAGAAAAAAGAGGATGAATATCATAAGTATAATGAGTATATACTTTCAGTAAAGATACAACTAATTCTAAGTGGTGAAGGTAGCATAGTTTAGAAGATAAATATAAAGAATCCAACTTGTTTTGAAGAAGATGTAGAAGAATCTGAAGATGAAGAAATGCAAAAAAACTATTCATATTACTCAGATGAGCCCTAAAGAGCTATTGAAAATGTCTGATAAACTCAAGGGGAAAGAAAAAGGGGACAAATTAAAGGGAAATAAAAAGAAGTTTAAAATACTAAAAGGAGCCAAAAATATCATTAGGAATTTAGTACCTAATGTGGGATATGAAAAATATGATAATCCTATTGATCAATTGTGTATATTGGTCAAGGTTATATTTATGATCAAGTACATAACTTGGAGAATGAACCTATGGAGTTGGAAATGAAAGAATATGAGAAGCAACACAATGTCAATAGAAAAAGAGTCATTTGAAGTTCTAGTGAATAAAGTGAAGGAAATTGTACTGGAAATGGGATAGATACTTGTAAAGGTTTCCAAGTTTACATCTTTTATACATGATCTGGATAAGAAGAAAGAGGAAGCTAAATGGGAGCTTGATGATTTGGTTACAAAGTTTGATCCCCTAACTAGCTCAATTTAAACATACACTACTAAGGTGAAAATGATTTTATACAACATGAAGAAGTTGCAAGAAGAGAAAGATAAAAGAATAATATCATATATGGATCTGCAAACCTATCTAGCTCCCACCATAGATCTTATTCAACAAAATGTGAGTGATGGAGAAACAATACTAAGTCTGGGTGAGCACTTTGTATGATATGGAAGGAACAACACTGGTTTTACATAGACATATTTTATCTATGGAACACTTATAAGAGTCATGGAAAAAGTCATTGGAGATTGAAAATTCAAATTTCAATGATGTTTTTGACAAAATCTAATTCTAGTAAGTACTTTTAATCCTTTGTCATTATTGACAAAAAGCGGGAGAATGATGTGTATTGTATTGTATTGTATTGTATTGTATGGGAGAATGATGTGTATGAGAAATGGATAGATTTAAGAGATAGATGTGGAGATAGATATGATAACATGAATAATGTAAGGGGGAGTATTATTTGAGGATGATATTTTAGTATGTATGCAATGTAAGATTTTTGAGAGTTATGTGGTTTTAGAATTTTGAATATGATAAGATTTTTGACATGATTATAAGAAGTTTTTTCCATGAATTCTAAAGGGGGGGATAGTTGGCATTATGATAGTTTTGGAGGAGATATCCAGACCGGTCATGAGTTGATGAATAATTGGTTGTCCTTGATGGAAATTTATTTATTTATCATGATTATAGTGACCGATAAGAACTGTACATCATTAGTAAAGGGAAGATCAACTATGTATGTTGACTGGTGTTCAGGAAGAACATTATCAGACATAGATTGTGGTAGCAATTGAGTTGCAAAAATATTTAGTTGTTGTGATCACAGATATAATATGTATATGGTATGTGGAATCTATTATTCCAACCACAACAGTTTATCTCAAGTTTTAATTGAATTATATTTTGAGTGAGAAGGTGATTTACCTATCTGATCACCAATAAGAGCTTCATATTAATTTAATTAAGGCGCTGGATTTGAGGCCAACATATTAATTCTAATAGTGGTAATACATTTTTAGAATGACATATTAGATGTTGTTGACACTAATTTTTATGAGGTTGGCTAATCTTTTGGGCCGATTATGGTGTAAAGTTATAGGTGTTGTCTGACCTAATGACAGTCTATTTAAGGAGGACTAAATCATTTAATATAGGGTTGTGATTGTATTTTCAGATTGGGCGGTCATGAATTGAAGGAGTAGAGATCAATATAGTGTTGGGAAGGAGAGGAACATAAAGGATTTGATAGGGAATCAGTGCCATTCTATAGATCAATAAATCTTTTTGTTGCCTAATAATTGTAACATGATTAATCCCCCAACAGGGTGAACTTTATCATGGTCTTATTTGTACATCCTTTAACATGGAAGCTTCTTTATTGAGGTTTGAAATCGTCTCGCGAGGTAGATCATATCTGATCTATTTTTACTCCTAACAATGTACTAATCACTCCTAATTGGGTGAACCCTCAGAAATGGTATTTGTAGCTCCTAATAGGGAAAAATCAACTACTCCAGTATTGGGCTTGTGGGTGTCATCCCCACTATGGTTCTTTTTACCTCTAACAAGGGTTTCCATGATAGTATTCACGTGTTATGTGTGTTAAGGTTGTGGATGCTTGATATTTTTTACTGTTATTTTTTACTTTAATTATAGTCTTTGTGGTTTGCAAGTTGTTAGTGCAGATAATAATATCGGTGGTTGAATTCGTTCATTACCTGTTTGGACTGATTCACCCCCTCTCAGTCATAAGATTTCCAACACCATCAAGGATATTCCTATGCACCTTGACCTCTTTGATTTATGTGCAACTTAAGGAAATGAGATCATTCACTAGTGGAGTCACCACTATAATAAAATAAGCCTACACCATGTTTTTCTTGAAAATTGACTAATTTAAAGCTTGCCTAGCAATTACTTTGAAGCACCTTCAATCCAATCCTCATACATAACACTGATTTTTGTTAATATATTTTTTGTTAAATTTATGTCACAAAGTTGGGCATTGTATTTAGAGGTTAGAGCTCTAATACAATGTTAATTTATATACCCCAATTATAGATTAATTTCTCAACAAATTTCATTTAATAGGAACAATAATATATTTTATCTATCTGACTTTTGATAGCCAATAGTTTGGGTTAATTAACAACAATGAACAATAGTTAATAGTAGAAGAAAATTTGCATCAAGCCCTAAATACGTAACATAGAGATAAGTTTCATCTAGCTTCAGGAAGTTATCTTACAATAGTATGTCCCACTTTTTTGTACATCCTATTTTTTGATAAAATCAAACATTTTAAAGAAAATATAATGGTTCAAGCCTAGAGAGGTCCCATTTCAAGAAAATAATTGAAGAAGCTAAGATCATAACCACTTAGATCAATCTTTTGTAGATAGCACCTCTCTATTCTTCAATCATACCTACAAAGAGCATCCTTCAAAACTATCAAAATGTTGACAAAAAATCACTTTGACATTAGCTTTCGGAGAATCAAACGAATTAATTAAAAAGTTTCAATTTGTAATTTGGTGCTACTTGAAATGAGCTTTTCAATGTTTATGATTTTAATATATGTAATTTTGTTATTGCTTTGTGTTTTTAGTTTTACTAAACATAGATTTTTTACCATATATCAACTTGTTTGTTTAATTCTTACAAAAAATATTAAACTAAGATTTAAAAAAAATGAAAAATATTTAGACACTAGGTATTGATGTCCTCTTTCCAACCATAAATAAATAAAAACTCAATTTCAATACATGCAGATAAAGTTGTTATACGTAGTGAGCCTAGATCTAATTATAGTTTAAAAAAATAATTAAATAAAAAATGTTTAACATACTCAAATAAAATCTAAATTCAAAAGGACACTTTTATCCCTTTCTAAAAAAATGTTATGTTTGATATAGTAAGTGTATCTTTTTACAAAATAAGCTTGTTGCAAAAAACTAGTTTTTGAAGGTGATGAAAAAATGGATAGAAATCAATTAAAACATAATATATAGAATATATACACAAAATTCTCAAAATAATTAGCTTACATTGTCTTCAAATTTCTAATGGTTTAGTAGGAAAATGTGTCTAAATGTGAAGATTTGTTTTAGAATATTCATTTCAATGTCAAAGTTGGCAAAAAAATAGAACACACTATTGTGGGACCAATATAGTACCCAGGGAACTCCATAGTTGGGAAAGTCTACAAACACACTTTTATAAATCTTCAAGAGAAAGAATTCATATAGCATATTACAAGATTGCCACAATAATTATATAGAGATAATTTCAGCCATATAATCCTTTTTCTCTACCCAAAACACTCACTTCCACTGAATCACCAACTTGTGTTAATAAAAAACTGAGTTAATCTCTTGAAAAAATAGTAGGAGGATGTAAAGAATTTCCCCCCTTTTATATCTATAGTTGTCATCATGCAGATTTGAAAAGTGAGAGTACTTGAGGCTGATGGAGGAGAAGGGTCATAAACCAAATATAGGGTATAACAGTGATCATACAAATATTCTAAAGAAGTGTTGACTTTGGGAATACTATTAGATTATTTAGGTAAAAAAAATATCATATCCTACCATCAACACATGCACTCTATTTATAAGTTTTGACTCCAAGAACACTCGTTGAGTTGAACTCCTATATTTAGACAGTAATATTTTAGTTAGACATCATGCATGAATTCCGCCTACTACAAAGAAACTATGACTTCTACCTAGAATTAGGGAAAAGTAAATTGAAGTTTAAAGTTCCTCATGAATATTGAAAAGTGAGTCAACATGCAAACATCTTTCAAACTACAAAAATCAACATTCGAAAGGTGAAATTTATAGCAAAGTAGCGCTCCGAATTTTATAAATTAACTATTTGAAATGCAGGTTCGAAGCATCTTGAAAAAGGATTCAATATTCTTAGGCAAGCTGTTGATAGAAAATAAATAAAGTGTATTGTTTGCATTGAAAGAAGGCAAAACCATTAGGCAATTCATTTCCAACCACATCGTTGAAGTGTAACAAACCCAAACCATCGATCAAGGATAGTCTCAAAGCTCACTTCACAAATGCCCATGAGTCATTCCTAAATCTTCACGTTGTCTCTCGATGGCAATCTTTCTCCAAATCCTAGTCCACTGCACTAGTCAGTGAATTGCTTAATGCAGGTGAACTAGAAACACAGTCTTCACAATCTTCAAGTTTCTCTATATAAACACAATCAAATTATCTTTAATAACCCTAGATATAATACCTCTTGTTAGAGGTTAGATATAAGTGAACACAAATATATACATAGAGAAAACACTTAAAATGTTCTAACCCTTAAAATTAGTTAATTTTCTTATCACTTTTTTATATAAACATTACAAATTTTTAGAATACTACAATGTTCAATCAACTCTATTTCTTGATACATGATCACAGTTTATTGAAAAAACCTTACAATTTCCCCATTATATAGAAGTATTTGGGAAGTTCTTAGAAATTTGTCAAACACACAACATTAAGAAAACCCACTAACAAATATTTAATAATTTTGTACTTCTAAGAACTACTAAGCCGGATATTCACTATTTTGAGAGATCGCCCATATTCCAACAAAATCATGCCATACAGTCCACTCTAAAGCTCAATCCCGTCATCCTTGGTGTTAATATGTTCTACTTCTTGGGTTATCTTGGAAGAAGTATTTCCCATGGCTTCACTTGGGTCTCTTTTATAAGTATACAAGCAGGACAGAGACAAGAAAAGTGCATAGTTCATGATACTTAGAACAACTAACAAGGCATAAAAGTAATCGAGTCGTGAGGCATTCAGGTTATCCAGTATCCAACTTTTGTGTCCATGCCTTCCAGTCATGTTTGCAACAACTGTTAGAATGACACTGCTGAGAAAGGAACCAAGTCCTTGAGAGGCTGCATACATTGCATTTCCTAAACTTCGCATACTCTGTGGAGCTTGATCATAAAAGAACTCAAGTTTACCCACTTCCACCATGCCTTCTGCTATTCCCATTATTGCGAACTGTGGAATAAGAGTGGCGAAAGATAGAGGAACAATTGCATTCATATCATCTGCGATCCCATGGCTTTTAATTACATTTAACCTTACAACTTCGGCTCCAGCAGCCACTGCCATAGCAATAGTCTGGAGTACGATACCCGCACCAATCCTCTGTAGTATAGTTATGCCTCGTTGGTTTCCTGTAGATTTTCTTGAGAAGGGCATTATCAAGCGATCATATATTACTATGGTTAATAGCATTGGTATTTGAAGAAAAACACCAATACTGCCAGAAGGAATTTGAAATTTAGAGCCCATATGTCTATCCATTGACATTCCCTGCTTGATGAAGAGAGTTGTTGCATGTGCTAATATTGTACTGGGAAATATGACTGTCAGCCAAATGGGAAGAACTTTCATCACAAGCTTTGTCTCCTCTACATCTGTTACAGAGCAGGGATTTGAATGTCTCGAATTTAAGACTGCTGCTTTATCAAAAATTCTGTCATACACAAATCAAACTATCATTTAGTTGTCCTAATTTCTTTCCTCTGATAAGATAAAATCTTGTACAATTTTACAAACCTGAGACTTTTAGAGTGAGCAATTGGGTATCTTCCTTGGCTAATGTATTCGTTTGAATCCACTTCATGAAGACAGGTTGCATCTGTAGGAACCTGCATTTTCCTATTTTGAATCACCCTAGCAATTACATTTCCAACTCGCCTCAGCGGGTTGCCTGCAACAACTTTGTATCTATAAACTGGAGATCCTATGATGAATACAACGTAAGCAATTAATATCAAACCAGTGATAATTCCATAGCCCACTCCCCAACTGATGTTGTCTTGAGCATACACAATAAATGTCTGACCAAACAGACTTCCAAAGAATACTATAAAAATCCACCAGTTGAAAAACGATTTCTTGTACATTTTTTCCTTGGGATGGAAATCATCTAACTGATCAGCACCAAAGGTGGAGACATTTGGTCTAGTTCCTCCTTGACCCAGAGCAAGAAGATATAAAGCAAAATAATAGATCCCAATTTGCAGAGAAGAAGCCTTTTCACATCCCTCATTTGATGGGCACTCCGGGGGCTTCAAAGACTTCAAAGATACTGCTAGGGTCATAATTCCCATTCCCTGCACCAAAAATCAATCTCAAAATCACCAAGAGGATATTTAAGATCTTCCCTTTAATACAGTCAATATTGACAACATTGAGAGAAACTCGTGATCAGTAATTAATGTGAAATTTACCCTCTATAAAAATAAAATGTATACATTAGTATTAATTTGGTGATCTGAGTTTCATGCAAATAACCCCTATATTATACAAAACACAATAACTGTCTAGATAAAAATAATGTGTTTCAAACGTTTCCCTTTAATACTATCAATATTTAAGCACATAGGAAGAAACTCATGATCAGTAATTACCAGTATATAGATACATGAAAACGCTGCAAATGTCCGAAAACGTCCCAAATATGTATCAGCAATGTATGCTCCGAGCAAGGGCGTGAGAGCAAGTGTGCCAACCCAGTTGCTGACATTATTGGAGGATGAAACAGTGCCTTCATGCAGCTTGGTGGTCAAATACACCACTAAATTCGCCCAAACGCCCGCGAAAGCCAATCTTTCAACAAGTTCATAGCCTATATACACAAAAGTAGAAACCAAATTAGAAACCAATCATCTGCTTGGAAAAATTAAGACATAAACATTAAAAAGTTCAAGGTGGGAAAACTAAAACCTATAATAAGAGAGCAAGCTCTCAACCCTCCAGTCTTTGCTCTTACACTAGGTCTTCCTTTAAAATCAACAGAGCCATCAGAAACAAGTTCTTCCATTTCATTATCCATGAGCAGCTTCTATCAAGTGGCACGTACAATTGATGAGACTAGACAGTACGATGCTTCCCTTTTTAAGTGGTTTTCAGTAGAGATCAATATTTCCAGACTTGTAAGGTGCAGATTTAGTTTGGAGAGTTTGCTGTACATTCATGAAATTTGAGCTACTTTATTCAATTCTTTTCTTGGTGACGTCTGACATTCGAGATGTAACAACTACTACCTACAATGATTTAAGATCCCTGAATTTATGTTTACTTTTGGACAGAATATAGAATATGAGATTTCAAAATCTATTTTGAGAATTTTTTTTGGTAAAAGTAGTTGAGTAGTCTCTCGAATTCATTATAATAGATTATTTGACTTTATCAACCGAAGTGTAGTTAGCAGACGAACTACAACATTATCAGAAAGAAACAAATAACTAAACTTTTTCTTCAATTCAGCTTGACAGCCTGAAATAACTAAAAAAACAAATAACTAAAATTGTTCTTCAATTAAGCTTGACAGACCGAAATAAATAGGATATTTTCCCTGGTCCAGATAAGCATGTAACACGTAATTATCAGTATAGAAATCCTGCCGACTGTCCCTCAAAGTAAAGTATTATTGTACGCTGCGCTCTGTGTAGAATAAATGGAGTTTGATGTAATAGAAATACAATAAAACTGACTAGTGACATCGACTACTCAACTAGCGAATATGGCATTCTGTTTGTTTTTTTAAATCGCCCATAAATAAGAAACGTGTAAATTGCAGAAGTATTTTTAAGCCGATAGTCTTACTCCCGGGGAGATGCCCGTCGGGATTTTCAGACATTCCAGCAGTCTTACGTCGGGAAAGGTAAAAGCGGTGCTGGGAAAAAGGTGACGGTAAAGGCGCCGCCGGCCACTCCACATTTGTTTGTCATCTCCGTGTCATGGCTGATCACAATACGCCCTTGTCATTGCCACATACCTGAATAATGAGCTGTGCGTGGAGTCCATATGAGAGGCATTACAGCATACACGGATAGTTATGGATTTGGAGGAATCCGAAGATGAAGTATATGGAAGACAGCGTATTTTTTTGTGGAGTTCATTGTTCAGCATATTTTACACTAAATCCAGAATTTAGGGTTAGAAATGCTTTGATTTTCGTTCCCTTCCTTGTACCACTCTTTCCTTTCCTTGTTTTGATCTCAGCGACATGCCTTGCCATCCCAGCCATATCTTCCACACTCAGTGTGTTCAACCATGGGTGCTGCAGCACCGCACTTGTCCCACCTGCAGGATGTAAAATTGGTCCAAAATTTAGGTATAAGAGTGAAGTGCATCTATTTGAGAGCTCGTGTTAGAAAATAAAACATCATAATAAAATATTATAATGTAAACTATGTTTTTTAAGATTTAATTGTGTATAAATTTTTAGATTGATATTTTGAATCACATTTATGTATAAAATCAAATAATTGCTGATATATTCTAAATTAAATATGCAGTAAATATGCAGCCAAAAATTTAATAATTCAAAACTTTGCATAGAATGTTTTCTTGAACTGCAGACTTATCAAATCATCTGAAAAGAGAATGGTTGCATGCGATTATGGTAAAAATTGCCACGTGTGATAGACAGGAAAACATCGCTACTCGGTAAATAAACATGTCATTGTTTGATATAACCTAAACATGCATGGCAACACGGTAGCTAGCATTCACGCTATATATACTAGATGCTGGCTAGCTACTCCCACCACCCACTTCTCCTCCCGCTTCAATCGCCAATTTACTCTTTCCTCATTTTACTTGGTTCAGAACCTCTCCTGCCGCACTAGAACAGGTACGCATTTGTCATATAATTGAACTATTTTGTATTCTAGTACATTTTGTTTGCTTGCTATAAAGAATGATGTTGTGTTCCTTACCTATTATGGTTCCATTTTTTTCCATCCCTTACCGAGATTTCTATTTAGAATTCAATGGGATTTGTGTTCTCTTTTTTTTTTGGAGAAGAATGTCCTGAATGCCTATAGTTGAATACAACTACCGGTATATAGCTCAATTAAAATTACAGGACCACACAGGAACAATCTGGGCCATTGCATTTGATGATGCTGCAACAGAAACAATCGGAATGCCTGCTGAAGCATTATACAACTTATAGTTTGATGACAATGTTGAAAGATCAACAGATCAAGTAATTCGAGATGTACAACACAAGCAATATCTCTTCACATTAACATGCAATAGTGAGATGTATAACAATGAATAACGAGTGAAGGCAACTAACAAGAAAGTTTCACAAGTAGATTTTACTGTAGAAAGTAATGTATTACTTGAAAAAATTAAGGGGATGTGTAGTGATCAACCCCTTGAACAAGATACCCAATAGACAATAGCACAAAATGCACAAAAA
>MU225496.1:267890-291227 GCA_018584345.1 Thuja plicata | reverse complement strand
TATATCTAACGCCATATCATATGTTTCCTAGGATGTACAAAGGAATGTAAAAATTTGTATTTATTGAAATACATACACCATGTAAATATGTTACCAAAGATGTATGAAAAAAGCCACACATTTAGGCATCTCTGAATATACTTATCATTTACTATACAATGTCAGTTAAATATCATTAGAAATTCATAATGATAAGAGCCTACTATATAGAGAATATTTGCATACATTTGAATTTGTTGTAATTTATCAAACACCTATCACACCATGCATTATTATAAACCCTAATGATATGTATGATCATTTGAATGAATTTCCATAAGTGTGTACACCATCGTACTATGATTTCTACCATAAATTAACAATGACTATCGGATGCATTGATAGATGGACGACCATGATGTTAGCAAAGGGAAAGAAAAAATAGATCTACAAGAGATCGCTGCACATCAAGCTCGCGAAAGGAACTGATCTTATTATGCTCGGCATAAAGAAGAGATAGCTGCCCACAGAAAGGAAAAAAGAAAACATTTAAGAGAAATTAGCTCCACCTAGAAGAAAGGTACAATTCTTGAACAATGAGAGGCCCAACAATCGCAACGTTATGAGAGAAACCATAACCACTATATGTGCCACAAGGAAGAAATAAAGGCAGCCAAATGTACAGGGTACCAAGAGACCCAACTAGGCCAGCATGAGCAACAACAAACCCAACATCATCTAGAATCGAATGCACCATTCTAGAATGATGCTAAATATATGAAAGCAATGAAATTTTTTTGACAACGGGTAGATGCACTTGCTCGTCAAAAAACATGCATAGTATGTAAGGAACGTTACCTAGGCATATATATCCAACAAACAAATAACATTGTAAAATGTAAAAGGTGTTCGAATGAAAAAGGTATACCTAGGTTTTCAGCACTCAACAATATGGACCCCGGTGACTAGCCAGCCGTGCTAAAGAGGTTGTCCCAGGTGGAAGAAATGCTTATGGCTAGGCTGAATCCAATATTACAAGTAACCCATGCTTTTGGAGGACAGTTCAAATATAGCGGACATACAATAAGCTTTCCACAAGATATACAGAACATTGCAAATGTGTTACTGAGACGTATCAAAGATATGGACATATTAATAGTACGAAGAGTGCACACAGACGAAAGCTCTTATGACTGTTATGTGCAAAGGAGTCATATCAGAGATGCATTGCAATATAAAATCAAATATGATCCGTACTACCATGATGTTGTCCTGAGTATGGAAAACTTGGACCTGCTTCCTGAAGTGAAAGTAGACATAGCTAAAATGTTACACACAATAAACACCAGCAAAGATATGTCTATACCCAATTACCAGATCAATACAAGTGAGGAAGATGATGACATTATTCCTCTACAAACATCTTCCCTGGTGCCTAAGCTGCCAAGTAAACAACGTGAGCTGGACATCATGAAATAGGTATTAGATATCCAGGGAAGTATAGAGGACATTGTGGACTAGCCTACAATAGACCCATCCCCTGTAAATGAATATAATATGGAAGGGTTATTTGATATAGCATTCCCAACTCTATTCCTGAATGGAACTACACTACCAATGCAAGCACAAATGCGAGAAGTACATATGCATCAGTACGCCCTACATTTGATGAGGTACCATGATCACCACTTTGGAAGGCATCCAAGGTTTTGATATTTTATTTATAACCTTATGATGCAACATCATAGCCAAAGACTTGCATCAATCTTCTTTAAAAATAATGTAGAAGAGAACATACCGACAACAATTGAAAACCTCTGCATACACCTAAGACAACTCCCAGATACATAATTGGCTGAAGAATTAATGCACTTTGGCTCTACGATGTGGGGCACAAGGCCATATTGGAATAAATATCGCAGTGAACTGACATACATGATCAATCAGCTCGGAACACCTACGCTCTTCTTCACATTAAGTGCAGCAGATATGAAATGGCTAGATCTACAAAGATTATTAACAGATGACATTGTAGTGGAGAAAAAATCAAACAAACAACATCTCGACAATGTCATTAAGAATCCTCACACCACATCATTATATCTTCATCAAAGTTTCACAATATTTCATGAAGAAGTAATTGAAAAGCTCCTTGGTGCAGTAGATTGGTGGTACAGAACTGAATGGTAACATCAAGGAACTGGGCGTGTACATGGGTTTATTTGGCTCCCAAATGCACCAAACATGGATAGACTTGATTGGTATAATAACAAAGATATTGAACATCCAATACAATATTTTGATAGCTATGTTAGTGCATGGAATCCTCGTAATGCATCTCATAGAAGCAACATGGTGTATCGGTCCCCATTAGACTATCCTTGCTTACTAGATACACATGAGATTCTCATTTCAAATCTTGCTCGTGATTATGAGGATTTGGTAAACCAAGTCCAGAGACATACCAAATGTACTAAGCGAACATGTCTACGCAAAAAAGGAAACAAGCTAACATGCAGGTACAAAGCTCCATGGAAAGAACAAGAAAAATCTACATTGTCCTGTGATAGTTTTGGGAAGATACAGTATCAACCAGCAAGAAATGACGACAGGCTAAATATCCATAATCTAGAGATGCTTTCAATCTGGAGAGCCAACATTGATTGCCAACCTATGGTCTCTTGAGCGCTTGTGCTCAAATATATTGCCAAGTACGAAGCAAAAGAAGAGAAATGCTCAGAGACATGTTCTGACATGCTAAGACGAATATCTTTGTTGCAAAAAATAGATGACCCGACCCTCATGGAATATCAAAAATTCTTATTTGAAGTTATTGTAGAGCGTGATATAGGAGCACAAGAAACATGCCACATGCTACAAAAGTTGCCCCTTGTGATTTGTAGTAGGCCTTTCATCTCTATGAATGTTGGATGAAAAGTACTTCATATAATAATTAAAACATCAGAAGCCAACCAGTTACAACCCAGCTACCTACATTCTTATATAGATCGTCCTTCAAAATTAGAGAATGTGTCACTTCTTGAATCTGCAACGGCTTATTCCTATGCTGCAAATCGCAAAGGATGCAAATGGAAGGAACGAACAGTGAAGGCAATTGTTAATGTCCATCCAAAGTTCTACACAATCCCAGGGCCCACTTTAGAATAGTTTGAAACATTTTGTTGGAGTGAACTGTTATTACATAAACACTTCCGTAATGTAGAAAAGGATATAGGGCTCAGTAAGGAAATGATAATTACAAATTGGACACAAATGCATGCAATGGGATATAACGTCTGACACATTAATCGCAACATTGATAAGGAAAATAGCTTTGAAGAAGAAGAAGATAATGAAGAGCAACAAGTAGTGGACAATAGTACAAATGAAACAATGGAAACCAATGAGTGGGAGCTATTTTCATAGATGGGACCAACAAGTGTCGCGTCAGTACATGACCTTGACATGCTTGGAAAGAGTGAGTTTGATATAAGCAACAAATGGGACCATATTATAGTCCCCTCCACATTTTATATATGAGAAGAAAATGTGCAGTTGTAGCGATAAAATACCTAGAAGCTCTCAACATGATGTTTATACGCCATCACCAGAGAAAAAACTCACACTCCAAATAATTGAAAATCATAACAAGGTCTTCTCTAATAAACCATTACAACGATTGTTACTCTACAAACAATGTTTTGACAAGCAGGTGAGAGCAATGCACCAGCAGAATTCTGTAAAATATTACAAAATATCTGAGATGCAACCCCAGCAGAAGATGATTGGAAGTTACTAATGACTCGTACAAACATACACCTTACAACATCTGAAAATAAAACATTTGACAGTGCTATACATCTGTTTGCTACAAATGAATCATTAAAGCTACACAACAAGAAGATGTTGAAATCATTACATTGTCCGATCGCAATAAGCACAGCAATGAGTTCTGCAAACAGAAATAATAATATAGTGAATGATGAACAATTATAAAAACATGTACTTCTCTGTAGGGGTCAATGCATTATTCTTACGGTGAATATATGGATAGAGACAGGGCTTGTGAATGGAGCTCTTGGTGAGGTGATTGACATTGTTTATGGGCCAGACTGCAAGCCACCAAGTGTGCCTATGTATGTTGTCATACGCTTTGATAATTATTGTGGATCATCTTGGGATGAAAAGGACCCAAAGGCTGTACCAATTGTGCCTGTCACATTAGGTAGCCGAAGACAACTCCCTCTAACCATGTCATGGGCTATTACTATACACAAATCACAGGGGCTCACACTACAAAAAGAAACAATTGACATTGGTAAAATAGAGAGACAAGGAATGATGTTTACAGCTATATCAAGAGTCAAATCTCTGGATAGTCTTTGCATCCAGCCTGCATTCTCCTATGATAGGTATGCCAAAATGCAGAAAAGTCCATATACAATGAAACGAAAAGTAGAAGAATCTCGTCTAAAGCAACTGTCAATGGAAACCAAATACACCTATTCCGCATGTACAAAACAATAATGAACCTATATAGTACTATCGGTGTACCCCTTGGACCCTTCAAAAGGTACAAGTGCTAGTCTTATTAGTTTTCTAAAGTTGTATACATTACTGATAGTCTGCTTGTTGTTGTGTATGTGTATTTCTTCACTTATGATGTGCAAACATTCAAATTGAAAAGGTTATATTTCCAATTCTCTGTTAGTTTTTTTTTTTTGTTTTTTTTAGCTTTTGTACTTGTAGATCAATAAGCACCAATAAGTGTCCATGGGGTCCTCTTTTATAGGATACCTACTATTTGTAGTAATATCACAACTTTGTAAATGGCATCTAATACAATTTTACATAAGATAAGCCTTCCACTTTATCTAAATTTAAAACAATGTCAAGCTTCCATTCTCATCGACCTATCATAGTTGTTTTCTTGGCCATTTGGTCTTGACTACATAAGGAGACGTACTCATTTTAGAGACTTCTACATGCCATGAACTCATCCTATGAATATCTGTGATCATGGGCCTGCCTTAAACATCACACACTAAGCTTTGACTTAGTGTGTGTTGTTCAATATGGACCCCACCTCCGCACACTTCATCTTTTCCATTTATTTCCCTCATTATTTTCCGTTTGGCGATAGATAAGTGTACCTTCTTTAAACGATCTATATTTGTCAGAATTTGTTAATATTTGACAGCGTGTAGACAGAGCTGAAATATTCCTCCTTCGCACCTCGCCGCTTTATTTTTGATATTATTTATTTTTGCTCATATAGATAGATAGATTATAAAATTTTATTCTATATAAAAACCTTTGATCACTAAAAAATTATTAATGGATTTTGTAATTTAATTTTAATATATAAGTAATAAATATATATTTTATTTATGTGTCGTTTAGGATATTAATTTTTTTATAAATATATGTTTTAGGAATAATATATTAAAATTAAATCTAAAGATGAATTTTTAATATACAATATTATAAATAATTAAAATAAATATCAAAGAACCTTGTTTATATCATTTAATATATTTATATGTATTTTTTATGTATATTTTATTTCTTATATTATATTAAATTTTATTATAACATAATTTTTTACATGTAATAATATATTAATATCAATTTTAAAGATATAGTTTGAAAGAAAAATAATATAGAAAAATTAAATATCATAATATAATAAAATTAAAAATAAGAATAAAATATAAAGCTCAAATTTAATACTCATTTATTCATTGAAATAATGAAATTTATTTATTATTTTTTCATTCAATTTTTCTAATTCTTTTATATAAATTAAAAATTTACATTTTGATTAATGTATTAATAGGTGTGAAAAGTTACATTATGATAAAATGAAATATAAATAAGAAATAAAAAATAAAAATAAATGTATTTAATTTTGTTTTCATTAAAAAATTATTCAATATTTTTTTTTTCATTTATATAATATTTTTATATAAATTCAAAATTTTATCTTTGATTTAAATATATTTTTTCTATTGAGTATAATGTGATAACAACATTTACAATGCTTAGTTTGTAGCAATCCAAAGGTTACAATACCACAAAATAAATATATAAATAAATTTTATTATTTAGTTATTTTAATAAAAAATATACTATAAAATCATATAAACTATTTAATTATTATTTCACTTATAAATTATTTTATATAAACTTTAAATATTAGTAAATATAGAAATAATATTATAATAAAAATGTAATATAAAAACTAGACTAAATTAAATAAACATATTAAATATAATCATAAGAAATTAAATGTGTTGATGGATTTAATCTCCCTAAACATATAAAAAACTTAAATAAGCATAGATGTTAATAATTATATAAACATAAATGTTAATAATTATATAAACATAGATGTTAATAAAAAAGTGAGGCAAAGTGGCCAATGAAGTGACTCCGAAACATTTCAACTCTCCCAGCCCGCTCTTAAATGGAAAAGAAATAGACCCAGTTAAACAGAAAAGAATTAGAGGAAGAAAATGAAGGTGGGGTCCATATTCGACAACACACACTAAGTCAAAGCCTAGTGTGTAATGTTTAAGCCGTGCGGTGATGATGTTTGCCGTTGAAGCATTACATTATCTGATTCCTAGCAATGTAATGCCCCTAGGGGCTTGCACCAATGTTGAGGTGACGCCCAGTCCCTTATACCGTGCTAAATTGGTATCATTCCATCCATCTTCACACAATATTTCACTCTCTTGCTAATTTAATCAATTTCTCACTCTTTCACCAGCGTTTTTAATCTTTCTAAACCACTTTCCACAGTGATAAGACCACCATTGTCGCGTGTCAAAGCTCTGTCGACTTGAGAGGCGCCACCATTGATCATCATTCTAGCGAGCTATGCAACTTCTGGTGTTGAAGGGAGGCGAACACTTTCCAAGTTACTTGCACATTTTATTATCTTTAATCTAGCATATCAATTTGTTCCATTGTCATCACATATATCTCTTTTCATCTCTTTGATCCATATCGTGTTCTTAGGCTTAACGTGGGGTTGCTGGAAAAACAGATGTGCTCTTGACTTTCGAAAACGTCTAACTACAACCACCCCAACATTTTCTCATCGGTCTTTGGTCTATAGTTAGAATAGAGAATAGGGTTTTTTATGCTAGAGGCTTCATAGCTTGGACCTGTGATAAGTATTCATTTTCCTTTGTCATTTTAATTATCACTTTCTTTTTATGTACTTTGTTGTTACTATCATTTAATTCTATTTACCATGTAAAATCAAACATTGGTTATTTATTACTTTCTTGTATGTTGCCTAGAATTTTGTCTATATAGGTTGTCGAGCTGTAGTGTCATCCTTGATCCATGTGCATGTTCTTGGCAGAGAGCTAGTAGAATTATTTGGGAGGTCCTTGCAACCTATATTTTAATCTTCCGTAGAATAAACAATTTTACTTTTTAGTCTTCATAGGTAACACACAAACATTACTTTTGAAGTGAGAAAACTTTTAGGTCATAGCGCCCCAAAGGGTGGTTTGAACATAGAGTTGGATTTAAAATCTTATAGGGGTCTGAACAGCCTTTGAAGTGATTTTACTTTCCTCCTCTATCATTTGGCGAACCTAACATGAAATTGCCTTATAATTCAAAAACTTTTTAAAACCTTTTAATATGTAAAACCAAAACTTGTCCATCTTGTTGTTTCTTGTTTCATCTTGAGATTACTAGAGTGTTGTGAATCTTGGCTATAAGTTTCATGACTCAAACAACCTCTAGAATTGTGGTGATAAGGAGTTTGAAACCCAACATTTCTCTTGACTGGTCTAGTCCTAAAAGATATGGTCCCGTGTTTTCAAGAAGTGAAGATCCTTACAGTCATGATTCTTTCCCACTAGGTTTTGGGGCCTCATCTACATCTAACTCTTAACCAAAATATCAGCATAACACTCCAATGAATACCCCTGTAGGGTCTCCTCCCATATATCATGACTCATGACTTATGATTTAGTTTAGGGTGATCCCACAATAGTGGATTACAATTTTTGCCATGAAGAAAAAACACTTCATTGTTCAAAATGCATGAAAGGCATGTTCGAGCTAATATAATGTTTCCATCTTGAACATACTTTATCTATTCAATTGAACCCATAAACATCATAGGGTTCGATTCAACAAATCGTGTCATAGAATTTTGATCCAACCCTATGATGCAAGAGGGATCAATCGAACATAGGTTTGATCGAACCCTATTTTAACCAACTTTTCCAAGATCATTCTAAAAGCTCAATGAGACAATTATAACATTATTGTTAATAGTTATTCTAGGCTCCACAAAGGCATTCAAGAAAATTAATAAAATAATGACAAAATTATTGTAACAGATTAATATAAAATGAGAGAAATTAATGTTTATTGATTCAATCAGATATCTTATTCATTCAATCAAAGTGCCTTTAAATAGGCTATACAAGCAAAACTGAAACAATTACATAACTATGAAAAAGCAGTGAGTGGAAATTTATTATAGTATACTAAAATTTAACCTACCTAATAATGTAATACACCAACATTCCCCTACTTAATATATTAATTTGAACAAGAGTGGAACATTGCAAGGGTCTTAAACCCAATCCTTCTGGAGAGTTTGATGAAGCCTCTTCACCAATCCTCCTCGCTCACACAAGAAACAACAAAATGACCACATAAGTGGATTTCTTGACCGTATAACTTAAAAATTTATGCACAACATGAGTGTTCCCACCTCCCCTGCCTATTGAGACATATTTCCTCTGAAATTCCATATCTCCCCTGAGTATTTCCAATGCCTCCTCTAGTGCTGCACATGGGACACCTTTCCTCCAAAAGTCCACATCTTCTCCGATTGTGTGTAATCTCTACTAAATTGTTTTAGAAATAATCTCTCCTCTACTATGCAAATCACCAAAAACATTCTTGCATATGAGATGTCTTTCCTCTGAAGGTCCACATCTCCTCGAAGATTGTCTAATGCCTCCTCAAGTGCTCAACAAATCATTAACCAAATCTTACCCCCCCCCCCCCCNATCTTCCCCCCCCCCCCCCCACTCACTTCTTGAAGCGACAATCATGATTCTAGGCCCCCTCTTATCTTTAGGGACAAAAATATTTCAAGCCCCCTCTTTTCTTCACAGATGAATTTTCCAAGCATAGCTTTTCAGGGACACAAATAGGTTGCTTCTCATACAATGAATCACCCATAAGTAAGAATATAGCTTGGGATGATAGAATACCTCCTGCCTTCATTGCCTCTAGCCTCCTATTTGATTTACTTTACATTCTATATATCGTATTCTTTAATAATAGAAACTGTGTCATCCTAAAAACTAAGCACCTGACTTGTGCTCATTTTAGGACAATTTTTGTGCCTACTTTAGTGTATTTTTCTTTGGTAGGACCTCATATTACACTTAAATGTATACCTAATTCAAATATGGGTTGTCCTTATCCTTTAACTTGAGGTTGGCTCTCTCTTCTAGGTGTGATTTTTACTTTTCCTCCAATCTCATAATTCATGTCCTTCACCTAGGACCTATCCATTTATTTTTTTGTTTTTGAGATCTACCCCAACATCTCGGCTACTTGTGTTTCCCCTCCTACCTTTTCACACTTTCCCTGACATTCCCTAGGCTTCTATGCAAGTTCTCCCTCATACATGTCGACTTATCGACTTGTTCTCTGGGGTACAAGTCAAGATCTCGACGTGTTCCCAAGGTACAAGTCATCTCTCAATGAGTTCCTAGGATTTGGAACCCATATCTGGCCCAGGGTCCAATGCCAAGATCCTTCTCCAAGGTTTAGAAACATGGTTGACTTGGACTCAGTTTGGGCTGAAAAAATAGTATAAAAGGACGTCTCTTCCTTTCATTTTTGTATTCATAATCTATATATACATTCATATGAGTTATCATACTTTGATTGTGCTTTCAAGAGATCTAGGTACAAGAAAGCATGCATTGGTGAAGGCATCCATTATTAACCATTCAAGCGAATAAAGCATTTTAAGTCTTTATTTTCCTCCTGCATGCAAGGAATTTTCTTCATACATTTAACTTCTTTCTCCATTGAAGGCCAAGTAAAGGAGTTTGACATCATGTAAGGAGATCTACATTCATCTGAATTTATTTCTTCATTCTTCTTCCCCAATCACACATTGTGGTGAATTACAAGCGTCTACTACATGAAGGTTTGTCTTACATGATTTCCTTTTGGTTTTTGTGTTGAGTACGTCAAATCTATTGCATCAACATTCTTGATCACATTCAAAGAGGCATTTGTATCTACATGGTATGGTATACTTCATTATTCTTATTTATTCTCTGCTACATGACAACACATTTCTCCTTTAATTTTATTTCAAGGTTGATTCCTAAGTAGGGGTTTGACAAAGGAAAACTTCTTTTCCACAACCTTCTTCCCTATTTTTTGTGTACAAGAATACGTTTCGGGACTTGTAGATCTAGATTTGGGAAGTATAGGTGGAGACACATGAACCCAAAAAGTTTCATCATATTTGGAGCTATTGGGAACAATTTGACTTCTTGACTTGTTTCCAGGTACAAGTTGACTTCTCAGCTTGTCCATACACTTTTTGGCTGAAAATTGCAGAGAAGATAACTACAGGTTAAAGATTCCAAGTTCTGGAATTGTGGCAGGATCCTACATTTTGACGATAGTCAAATTTAGGTCCGATGTTCATATTTACTCTTCTTGGTTCAAGGTGTATTCATTTTCTCCTTATTCCTTGCACTTCCCTTCATAGATTAGATTTTCTATATCGTTCTTTATCATATCTATTAAGATTTAGGAGCACTAAGAGGGGGGCTGAATTAGTGTTCTTGCTTTTATAAGATTTTTAAATTGATTGCATAACCATAAACTTAGAGAAATGAATAATATACAACTTAAATTAAAGGAAAACATCTACAAGATCATAAAAATGTAATTTTTGCGTGAAAACCTGATTAAGGAAAAAAACCATGGTGGGGATGGAAGCCACAAGTATTACTTCTACATAAATAAGTTACCCTATTAGGGGTTTAGTACAAAAAGGGGAATGCATATGCATTTAGGCTTACAACCTTGAGCTCACAACTCACATTATAAAATAGGTATACATGCTTAAGAGGCTCGCAGCCATACAAAATCAATGGATAGAAATCCAATCAAATACGAACTGATAAATAACATTAACAATTCTAGTACAGTTCCATGTAAGTGCCAAATAAATATGCTCAACTAGTATCTGAATCAATTCTCATAGATCCATCAATCACATACAATATATAGAAATCATATCCAACCATCTCTCATGCTATTGATCTAAAAATATTGATCTTATATAACGATAATCAAAGTTGTTGATTTTCACTGTCGGCCTCAAGAACAAAATAGATAATGTGTGAAGTGTCAGCGAGATCTGTTATCAAAATGTGTTCCAAACCTCAAACACAAGAATAAGTGTCATCACACATGTCAGCTCTAAATTTACCAACTATAAAACTAATTGGATCATCGATCTGATAGGATCGCTGATCAATCCACTAAGCAACACTCTTTTTTCTTCTCTATACTCTGCAAACTGGTACTCAGAAAGATATATCTCTGGTAGATGATAATATAAGCTAATGTGATCATATTAAAAGATACATATAACCTCTATGAATCTCCTCCTCGGTTTGCACCTCAAAACTCGATCATATTTCTCCATACCTATCTATATACCGAAACTAGTAAATTATGTCTGTTATTCCATACTTAGCCAAATTGATAGTTTTTCCTTCGGTATCACCATATCATAATTAATTATCACTAGAACAGTGTATATTTTTCATCCATGACAACATATAACTTCTCCATATTATCAATCTCATTCCAATAATCTCCTCCTTTGGCATTGATGGCAACACTTAGAAAAAAATGACTAAGTATCCAAAATACCAAACTTCCTCTCCTTATAGAAAATGTTTACTTCCACTGATCTGAATCCATCATTTGTATCTCCTTATCTCTCCCCCTTTGACATCAATTTCAAAGTTTGGGGTCATCATGAAAATTCTACTAACTAAAAGCTATATGATCTCCTATATACAAGAGCGTTCAAAGAGTACTTACAATATTTTAAATACATATGAAAAAAATTTCCTCAGAGCTGCAAAATATGTATCCCTACTCTTCTTCATTCTCTCCATGACCAAAATATTCCCACACATTACATAAGGTGCCTTCTCAATATTAAGAAGTTCAAAATTTTCTGGCTTGTTAAAGGTAAGTTACGTTTCCTTCAAGATAGTAAACAAAATATCAACCTTAGGAATAATTAAGTTCTAAAGCTGACTAATCTTCCTTTAACTCTCTCCTTCCGAGTGATAATTGTACTAATTTTATCATTTAGTATTATCACTTATACTACATCAATCGAAGCTAAAGTATTCAAAGGCCCAAAATACTTTGACAATTTAGATAGCTTTTCCTCAGTGTCCTTAATGACTTTGTCCACATATGACATGATGAACTATAAATGATTGAGTGTTTTAAGTCATTTATTGATAATCAACCGAGTTGGAGGTGTGATGATAAACATTATCAGTTAATCTATTGTCATTGATTTCAACTTATTTGAGTATCATTATGGTGGAAATTTTTTTTTATGAATTGGAGAACTGGAACAAACAAAGTTTATGTGGTCGGTAAATGAAGAGTTATGTATATACTCTGAGAGATATTGCAAACCGAGTAACACAATGTATACCGAGAATAGTATTAACCGAGAAAGGGGTTGCTGACACAACAAAGTATTGACCAACCAATTTAATAAAAATGAGGCCGACTAAAGAGTCAGAGCTGGAAATTGATGATTTGGAGGTAAAATATAAAATTTGTTATTTGATTAAATGGTTATGAAAATTAAATGAAGATCAGATGACAAAGATTGAAATGTATTTTTAACACAATTGTTGAGGATGGTTTAAGCGGCAAAATCAACGATGGAGATTAAGGAGAAAAATCTGAAGGATGGAAATTAAATGAGCTATGATGTCTATATAAGAGACAAGAGATTCATTATGATGGATCTGATGATGTTGTGATGTGCACATGTAAAGTTTATACATGACTGATCAAAATGGTTAAAGATAGAACCGAGCATTTCTGCAGACATTAGAGCAACAAAGGAAAGAGCATTACCGAGAAAAACAAGTATGAAGTATGAGATGAACTAAAGTGAACAAATTGATGAAAGCTATTATGTACTTAGCATAGATATGAAAATTTGCAAATTAGAGTTGTATTTAAATCAGATCATTATTGTATCAGTTTAACCATTGTTACAGATAAATCTCTTAACCGAGTTGGACAGTAAAAGTCTTTATTATAACATTCAAAGAATGTTGAATGTTTTCTTGTTGACCCCATAGTGAATGCATGGTCAAGAGAGAACTGTTAGTTTTAAATCCTCTTACTAGGTCACATTTAATAGTGTGCATTCTAATATTTAACATGGTTGGCTCTTTACCGAGATCACTTCAGAAGAGTGACAATATTTTGGCTTACCGGTCCCAGGTGGTTTTTCCCTTAACATGGTTTCCACGTTAAAAATCTATGTGTCAATGTGCATGAATGTTGTGGATTTTTATTTTACTTTACACTTTACTTTATTGACCTAGATCAGTAATCACAATATTAATTTACTTATATTCGGTAAACACTATTGACTAAATTTTGAGATCAGAGAATACACTTTCATCGAACTCGGTTTTATATTTGAATTTGTTTTGGTATACATCTGGAGGAATTTGGGACTGAAGGATAATTTATGAGGAAACTGATTTTAACTCTTTTAGCCCCCCTCTTGGTTATTCTAACAATTGGTATCAGAGGATACAATGCTTAGAAGAATGTTTTGAAGGACTTAAGCTAAATATCACAAAATGTATAAGAGAGATGCACCAAATCTAAACAAGGATTATTTCCCCACATGGAAAAGAAGAATGAGACTATACCTATTAGGGATTGGAGACAACATTGTAGATTATCTGGACAATGAATTCATTCTACCTACTAGACATTTGACAGTTGATCAGTTGAAAGAAACACATGAACATAACCTTATCATGGTGGAGATTTCTTCTTCACTTATAGATGCTGAATTTCAGGATATCAAGACATGTACAACTACCAAGAAGATGTGGGACCAGCTTACACTAGTTTATGGAGGAGATGCAAATGTACTAAGAGCCAAAGTTGAGAGTCTTCGAGGAAATTTTGATGACATGATAATGAAGGAGAGACCATAACACAGTACAGTACATGACATAAGGAAGTTGTGAATTCTATTCGAGGATCTGTTGGAACCATTGATGCAAACACTATTGTGAGTAAGATTCTTAGAAATCTATTGCCTTTTTATTCTATAAGAGTCTCTGCAATACATGAAATGAGAGATGCACCTAGAAATAACATTAATGTAGATAGTCCTATTGGAGGATTGATTTATTTTGATCTGAATAACTTTGACAATAGTATTGTACCATCTATGGAATCCACATTTATGTCTACTTTGAAAATTGGTAAATCTAGTAGCAAACACATAATAAAAAATAACAGTGATAGTGATAGTGATGACAAGGAACTTGATGAACTTGAAGCTTTAATGGTTAGAAGATTTCCTAAAGGTAAAGGAAGATATTAAAGTATACTACCTTTGATATGTTTTAACTGTAAAGGGATTGGTAATTTTGCCAAAAGATGCCCTAACAGAAAGAATGATGAAAGAAATGATAGATCTAATGACAGAAAGGATGACCGAGATGATAAAAGAAACCAACAGTATGACATGAGAGATAACTGAGATTACAAAGATAAAGGAAAGAAAGCTTGTTACACAACTCAAGATAAAGATAATGACAGTGGTTCTGATAGTGATGAAGATATTGAGACAGTGTTTGTAGCTTTGAAGGATGATTCAAATGAAGATGAAAGGTATGTAGAAACAACAATTATTTCTAAAGTTAGTAAACATGACATTTGGGTTATTGATAGTGGTTGTACACATCACATGACTAGAGATAAAGGAAAATTTGAATTTCTTGAACATTATGATGGTGGATCTATAAGAATGGAAAATGACATACCTTGTCAAGTGAAAGGAAAAGGTACTATTATGCTAAACAATCAAATCAAATGTGAGAATGCATATTGGGTAAAAGGACTTAACTATAACCTATTAAGTGTTTCATAGTTGAATAACACAGGTCACTGAGTTTTATTTGATAATAGAAAATCCAGAATCTATGATGGAACTGGAAAGTTGATTGGCACTGGTGAACAATCTAAAGGTAACCTATTCTATCTAAACACTGCTGAAACTACTTGCTTATTGGAAAAGAATGAAGATATATAGTTATGGAATAAAACACTTTGTGATGTAAATTTTGACAACTTGGTTAAGATTAGTAAGAAAAGAAGAGTAAGAGGCTTACTGAGCTTATCTAAACTAGACCATGTAATGTGCAAAAATTGTCAAATGGGAAAGATGTCAAAATCTAGTTTCAAGAGAAAGAATTTTTTATTTAATGATATTTTGGATTTAGTTCATACAGACCTATGTGGACCAATGAGAACATAGAGCTATTATGTAGACAAATACTTTATTTTAGTTTTTTGATGACTATTCTAGGATGATGACTTTCATGTTCCTAAAAGAAAAATCTAAAGCATTTAAGATGTTTAGGTGGTATAAAGATAAAGAGGAAAAAGAAACCAGAAGAGATCTGAAGTGTTTGAGATCTGATAGAGGAGGTTAATTTATTTATGATGAGTTCACTAATTTTTTTAATGAGTATGGAATCAAAAGATCGGTTTATGTAATGAGGACACCACAACAGAATGGAATTACTGAAAGAAGAAATAGATCAAGTGTTGATTGTACCAGAACACTGATGATTGAAAAGAATGTTACACAAAAATACTAGAGAGAAGCTATGAGTACTCTTCTTTACACACTGAGCCAATTAAAACACAAGAAATATTCAATCAAAACACCTTACAAGCTATGGTATAGTTATACACCTAATGTGAGATATTTTAGAATATTTTGTAGTCAGTGTTATATTATGAAAGATGATCAAAATAATAAATTTGATTCAAAAAGTGATAAAGGAATATTTCTTGCATATTATACTAAGAGTAAATCTTACAAATGTTTGAACACTACATCTAACAAAATCATTCAGAGTGCAAATGTGAAATTTGATGAATTTTATGAGAAAAATAATGAGGAAAACATGAAAGAACCAGAATATTACAATAGATTTGTCTACATATAAGAACCTAATACTATATTGATGCATATGCCTAGCGTTACCATGCAATAGGCTAATGTCACTAGGCAACAGGTAGCACAGACCAAGAATCAAGAAAATACTGAAACTGAAGATCATGAACCAGAATGCAATGAACATATAGGAGAAGATAATGAAGAACAAAGAGTTGAACCTGTACTTGCTAAATATGTGAGAAGACATCATCCACAAAATTATATTATTGTAGATAAATGAGTAGGCATGATGAAAAGAAGTATGTTGAGAGATAACACTTGTTTAATTTGTGAATTTGAGCCTAAGAATTTTAGAGTTGCATTAGAAAATGAGGAATGGATTAATGCAATGCATGAGGAAATTGAGCAGATACAAAAAAATAAGACATGGACATTAGTACCAAGACCGAGTGATAAAAATTTCATTGGCACCAAATGGATATTTAGAAACAAATTGAATGAGAATGGGGATGTAACTAGAAATAAAGCAAGATAAGTTTGCAAAGGGATTGAACAAAAACAAGGAATTGACTATCGATAAACATTTTCACCTGTTGCTAGACTTGAAGGAGAGAGAATACTACTTGCATATACTGGACATAAAGGATTCAAAGTATATCAAATGGATGTTAAATCTACATTTTTAAATGGAACACTGGAAGAAGAGGTATACATTGAACAACATGAAGGATTTTTTGATCCAGATCAAACAAACATGGTATGTAAGTTACATAAAGCTTTATACAGATTAAAACAAGCACCGAGAGCATGGTATAAAAGATTATAGTCTTATCTTATAAGTATTGGATTTATTAGGACAAGTGATAACAACAATTTGTATTTGAAAGAAGGAAATGATGATAAGACACTTATCACTGAAAATTTTAATGATGATATTATATTTGGAGGTATTTGATAAAAAATTCAAATAATTTTGCAATGAAATGAGGAAATAATTTGAGATGTCAATGTTTATTAAGATCAAATTTTTTCTTGGATTGCAAATTTTACAAAAGACTGCAGGTATCTATATTGCTCAAGCAAAATACATCAAGGAAGTACTAAAGACATTCAAAATGGAAGAATCAAAACCAGGCGGGACACCTATGGTGACAGGATGCAAACTGACAAAAGAGGACAAGACACCTGAGGTAAATCAAACCTTGTACAGATATATGATTGATAAATTGATGTATGTTGTACATAAAAGACTTGACATAGCACACACAGTTGGAATAGTTGGAAGATTTTTTTCTAATTCCAAAGTATCACATATGACTGTTGTTAAAATAATTTTTAGATTTTTGAAGAATACTGAGGATTATGGACTTTGGTATAAAAGAGAAGGAAATTTTTAATTGAAATTTTATACTGACGTTGATTGGGATGGGAACATTGATGATAGGAAGAGCACTACTAGTGGAGAACTCTTTAGTGGAGAAAGATTAGTTACTTGGGTTAGTAAGAAACAAGGATGTATATCTCAGTCAACTACAAAAGAAGAGTATGTTGCTGCTACTACAAATTTTTATAGCATAGATCAAGGATAAAACAATTGTTGAAAGGAGTGGATGAAGAGATCACTGACCTAGTGATAATTTATTGTGATAATACAAGAGCTATAAATATTTCAAAGAATCTTGTGATGCATGAAAATACATAGCATGTATCTATTAAATATCATTACTTGAGGGAACAAGTACAAGAAAAATAAGTAATACTAGAATATGTACAAACAAAAGAACAACTTGAAAACATATTCACTAAACCCTTACCGAAGGATACATTTGAGTACTTGAGAGGTAGACTAGGGGTTTGTCCCTTCTCTGTTGGTAACTAAGTTAAGTGGGAGGTTGCATCAACCTACATGTAATCAGAATATCAGACATGTTGATGCAAAGATGAACTAGACTGACACTGATATATCAGTACACTAAAGGATACCTACTGCACCAAAGACCAGAGATATTTTATTTGGCTACTGAAGAGCTGTATATTTCTTTTTGGCATTGTTGTCAAAGGGAGAAAAATTTGATAAAATATAAAGGATAGAATGATACATGAAATATCTATCCACTAAAGGGAGAAAAGAGAAAGGGAGAGACATATCTAATCTACAGAGAGATTCAAGAACATAAAATTCAAAAATAATGGGAGAGTCTACATGGTGAGTTTTTAATGCTGATATTTTTTCTATATTCAAGCTAGGGAGAGCAAAAGCATTTTGTAGTTGTAGAACATAAGTTTGGTATTTGTTGTATAACATATTTATATTGCATATTTCATATTGTGTTTCCATCAATGCCAAAAGGAGAGATTGATGAACTACAACTGATTGAATGTTTGAAGTCATTTATTGATAATCAACTGAGTTGTAGATGTGATGATAAACATTATCATTTAATGTATTGTCATTGATGTCAACTTATTTGAGTATCATTATGATGGAAAACCTCTGTTATGAATTGGAGAATTGGAACAAACAAAGTTTATGTGGTCGGTAAATGAAGAAATTTGTAAACACTGAGAGACAGTGCAAACTAAGTAACACAGTGTATACCGACAAAGGAAAGAGCATTACCGAGTAGAACAAGTATGAAGAATGAGATGAACTAAAGTGAACAAATTTATTAGAGGTATTATTTACTTAGCATAGATCTGAAAATTTGCAAATCAGAGTTGTATTTGAATCCTAGATCATTACTGCATCAATTTAAACATTGTTACAAATAAATCTCTTAAACGAGTAGGACAGTGAGAGTCTATATTATAAGATTCAGAGAATGTTGATTGTTTTCTTATTGACCCCATAGTGAATGCATGGTCAAGAGAGAACTTTTAGTTTTAATTCCTCTAAAAAGTCACATTTAACATTGTGCATTATAACCTTTAACAGGGTTGGCTCTTCACCGAGCTCACTTCAGAAGAGTGAAAACATTTTGGGTTACCGGTCTCAGGTGGTTTTTCCCTTAGCAGGGTTTCCACGTCAAAAATATATGTGTCAATGTGCCTGAATATTGTGGATTTTTATTTTACTTTACACATTACTTTATTGACCTAGATTGGTAATCATAGTATTAATTTATTGATATTTGGTAAAGACTATTGACTAAAGTTTGACATTACAAAATACATTTTCATCGAGCTAAGTTTTATATTTGAATTTGTTTTGGTATACATCTAGAGGAATTTAGGACTGAAGGATAATTTGTGAGGAAACTGATTCTAACTATTTCACCCCCCCTCTCAGTTATTCTAACACTGACACACATCCGTAATAATAAATACATTCTTTTGTAAACATTACCTTCCCTCAGACAAAGAACTCTTTAATCCTTGAATTTCCATGCCCAAAGAGTTCTTGTTTGTACCAATATTGAGCTTCAACTCAGTCAATCTCTCAACTTTGTATTCTCCTTGTACTTTTACCAATGTTGACTACTCTAAGAATTCAAAATTATTATTTGTAGCTTTTAACAAATTTTCCAACTCACCTGAAGTTGATTCATTCAAATTCAATGCATAGGTAGGTAAAATCTTGCTCATAAATTGAGATGCCAAAGTAAGAAATTAATTATCTTTTCTATGAGTCCTTAAGATTTAATTCCTAGCTCTAGTGTGTGAAATAGTAGAAAAGTTCAATAAATGTTTAGTAATAAGTGAATCCAACTAAATTGGACCTTAAATCATCCATAATTTATCTAAATTGGTAATGTCTTCCCTTGCAGTATCTCTTATCACTTCATAAATCTCATTCTTCACTACTGAGCCTATCTATTCAACTTCTACAGAAATCTAATTAGTCATTTTCTCTTCTTCTCCTCTGACCTCTACATTTTGATCATCAGATTTTTCATTGGCTTGTTCTTCCCTGTTCTCCATATCTAACACATATTCTCCCTCTTTTACTGTATCTTTGTATTTTCAAACTCCAGGAATATCTCCTTCTTCATCATTAATTGATGGAGTAACAAGAACACCAGAAATAAAAAATGTTTGGTTCATCAAAAATCATATGTGTATGCCATGGTTTATTAATCTGCTCATCATTCTTCTGATTAACTCCATACTATCTTCTCATTAGAATTTTTGTCATTACCTTGTCTATTTCTCTAGTCACCTCATCAATGTTTCCAAGCATAAGCTTTTTATCCTCGACTTCTAGCTTAACTCTATCTTTTCTTCCTCAAGTATAATATGTACTTCCTCCTTTGCAATAATAGGACATAAATTTATCAATATCAATTCTCTGATGTCTTTATCTTTGTTATAAGTTGTCAATCTCCTCACCTTTAGTAAGTCAAATAGATCATTAGGGATTTCCCCATTGATCTCAACCAATGCTCTATTAAACTATTTAGATACTCAATCATTCCTTCTTATAGTTTCTTTTATCATCATCATCATCATCATCATCATCATCATCATCATCATCATCGTCATCATCCTCATCGTCATCATCCTCATCCTCATCCTCATCCTCACCATCATCATCACCATCACCATCACCATCACCATCACCATCACCATCACCATCACCATCACCATCATCATCATCATCATCATCATCATCATCATCATCATCATCATACAAACTATAATACCTCTTTAATTGAATTAGTATGCCATGACGTGTCATATTATTCAAAGTATCATTGCATGAGAAAAGTAGTATACCAGATATGATCATAGGCTCCCATGTTGTCAAATATTTCTTAGGTGTAGAACCACTCACCACTCTAGCTACCTTAGCTTCTTCTTCTCTCAACTTATTCACTGCATCATTTGAGTCATTTTCCTCTTATTTGTCATTACTATTGATTCTTTTAGATTTTATTTTGGCTTTTGATTTGAATATCTTTCTTGTGGTTTATTCTATCCTAACATGTTTACATTGCATTGCATTCAGTGTATCTGGTTTGGTTGTATCAAGTTTCTATGCCACCTTCTTCTTCGATGAACTAATAGAAGATTTCAATGATCTCCTTGTCTATCTTTCTATATATAAGATAATGTAAATGGTATATATTCAGGAGGGGAATCATCATCAACATTAATAGGTTCATCTACAACCTTTCCATTCCTTTCTCCTTTTCCTTTTCCTCATATTTCTTCCTTTCTTTTCCTATCTTTTCCTTACTAAAATCCATCATCTCACCAACCATCTCAACTTGTTTTCTCATTTTTCTCTCTTCTAGACCTAGTGAGTACCTCATGCACCTCAAGGCTCTTTTCTACATAAGTACACAAAATTTTCTCTAATTTTTCTAATGGTTTCTTCAAAATATCTTCAGCATACACTTCAAGAATTTTACCATCCACCTCATATCCAATGGGCATTACCCAAGATGTTCTTAGATCTACTACCTCCATCAGAAAAGCATCAATATTTACCACAAAACATATTATGTCCTCATACTTCCTCACTATATCATGTGGAATCCTATACCTCAAATGTATAGATTTTTGAAAACTTTTAAAGTATCCCCACATGTAAATTATTACTTTCTTCTCTCCTAACATGTCATAAAGTTCCTTAATATTAATAGCCACTGGTTTATCTTCTTTCCATTTAGTGTTTCCCACTGTAGGAAAGTAATTGATACAATAGAAAAATATACATACAGTCAATAGATATCCAAATTTGAAGATTTGTTTTATGTCCTTTTTTTTCTCCTCTAGATTCTTCATGAGTTAATCCCTCAATGCTTCACAAATATCATATTCCTAATGGGTATGTGAAAGATGATGAGGGGCCAAACTATGCCCTTAAGTGGCAATGAAAAATCAGCAAAATCAGGGTTAGTCAACTTGACGTGAAAATTTGAACTAGCTATCAACCTAATATCAAAAAGTTGTAAGAATAGAATCTGTAGGAAATTGAATGTAGTTTCTAAACTACTAGGCCTTTTTTGAAAAAAATTAAATATGATTGGTGAAAAGTATAGATTTCAATGCAGCAGTACAAAAATTTTAGGAAAAAAATAAGAAGTAGGTGTATGTTTGACCACCTTAATCATAATCTTGAATGATAATATTTTTTTATAAGAATTTATATATGAGTAGTAGACTCATTCCTGAATGTGACGCATATTTTTGTGTAATTTTATTTGAAAAAAATAATTAATTATAAATTTTCTGCTACAACATTTTCAAAAAAAAAAAATCCTGTGTCTGACCACCTTAACTCGTTGAAAATTTTAAAAAATTCAAAAATAAATTTTTTTCCCTTATAGTAGACGAAGCATGGAATGTGACACATTTTTTGGATTTCAAAAATGTTTAACGGTTGTAAAGTTATAGTTGTTTTTCATTCAGTATATAAATCAACACTTTAGAGGTAACTCAATTAGAAAATAACTAATAATTACTTACCGAATTCAAAATTTGACAGCAATTATATTGATAGAAAGATGATAATCTCCTTAAGATACCCTTTTTGTTTCATCAAATTTGGATGAAAAAAAAGTCATCAACTACATGGTCGAAGTCTGGAACTCAGGGAAACAGGGGAAAAACACATTTTTGTGACATTTTTAGAGTTGACCATGTAGGTTTGGTATACAAAGTAATACCGAGCCTAATCAGGTACCCGATTTGAAATCGGGTACCCGATATTTTTCAGGTACCTGAAAATGATGGCAAAATTTTAATTTTTAAATTTTCCCTCCCCTTTCTCCCTCCTTCATATGATATATATAATATCAAAAATTATATATTAGATTATGTATTATATATATTAAATATTATATAATATCTATATATATAAAATATTATACAATATCTATATATATTAAATATTAAATAATATGATCTATTTCTCAGATTGAGTGTTACTTTTAAAGCATTGAGTATTCTTGGTGTGATTATATTCTGAAGCATTTTGTTTTATGTGAAGTTGGGCGTTTTTATTTATGTTGAGTGCTCTAGAAATATTCCAACGTTAATTTGTTTGTTGGCACGAGAGTGACAATTGATTTGTTGTTGAAAAACATGGGAATCATTTCTGAAGA
>MU225496.1:244814-259468 GCA_018584345.1 Thuja plicata | reverse complement strand
AAATGTGTCATAAGGGGTACTACAACCCCTTAAGACACACTTGACCATTCAAATGGTTCAAAAGGGGTCATGGGGTCTTCTTAGGGGTCCTAATGCATGATAAGGCGTACTAGGACCCCAGAAAGACCCCATGACCCCTTTTGACACATTTGAAGGGTCAAGTGTGTCCTAAGGGGTTGTAGGACCCCTTAGGACACATTTGAACATTCAAATTGGTAAAAAGGGGTCAGAGGATCTTTCTAGGGGTCTTAGTATTCTTTATCACATGTTAGGACCCCTAGGAAGTCCCCATGATCCCTTTTGACATATTGCATTGCTCAAGTGTTTCCCTAGGGGTCGTATGACCACTTAAGACACACTTGAGAGTTCTAATGTGTCAAAACAGGTTATGGGGACTTCCTAGGGATTATTGTATGTGTTATCATGTATTAGGACCCCTAGGAAGTCCCCATGACCCCTTTTGACATATTTCAACACTCAAGTGTGTCCCAAGGGGTCGTATGACCCCTTAGGACATACTTGAGTGTTCTCTTATGTCAAAAGGGGTCATGAGGACTTCCTAGGGGTCCTAACACATGATAAGGTGTACTAGAACTCCTTAGGACCCTCTTTGACCCCTAGGGAGACATTGGAACACTTAAGTGTGTCCCAAGGGGTCCTACGACCTCTTAAGACACTCTTGAGTTTTCCACTGTTTGAAAAGGGGTCATGGGGTCTTCCTAGGGGTCCTAATGCATAAGAAGTTTTACTAGGACCCTCTTTGACCCCCGAGGACACATTGGAACACTCAAGTATGTCCCAAAAGGTTCTACAACCTCTTGGGACACACTTGAGTGTTCCAATGTATTGAAAGGTGTCATGGGGACTTCGTAAGGGTTGTATGACTGCGATAAGGTTTACTAGGACCCTTGAGGTCCCTCTTTGAATCTCGGGAACATATTTGAAAACTCAGGTGTGTCCCAAGAGTTTGTAAGACCCCTTGGGACACAATTGAGTGTTCTAATGTGTCCCCAAGGGTAAAAGAGGGACCTAAGGGGTCATACTACAATCTCACATGTTAGGACCCCTAGGAAGACCTAATGACCCCTTTCAACATATTGGAACACTCAAGTGTATCTCAAGAGGTTGTAGGACCACTTTGGACACACTTGAGTCTTCCAATGTGTCCACGTGGGTCTAAGAGGGTCCTAAGGGGTCTTATTACACCTTCTCACACATCAGGATCCCTAAGAAGAGTCCATGACCCCTTTCTACACATTGAAACACTCAATTGTGTCCCAAGGGTTCTTAAGACCTCTTGGGACACACTTGAGTGGTCCAATGTCTCTAAAGGGGTCATGAGGACTCTCTATAGGTCCTAACACATGATAAGGTGTACTAGGACCCCTTCAAACCCTCTTTGACCCCTAGGGACATATTGGAACACTAAAGTGTGTCCCAAGGGGTCCTACGACCTCTTAAGACACACTTGAGTGTTCCAATGTTTCAAAATGGGTCATGGGGTCTTCCTAGGGATCCTAACATGTGAGAAGGTGTAATAGTACCCCTTAGGACCCTCTTTGACCCTAGGGACACATTCAGACACTCAAGGGTTTCCCAAGGGGTCCTACGACCTCTTGGGACACACTTGAGTCTTCCAATGTGTCAAAAGAGGTCATGGGGACTTTGTAGGGGTCCTAAAATAGTGATAAGGCATACTAACACCACTTAGGTCACTATTTGACTCCTGAGAGCACATTGTAACACTGAATTATGTCCCAAGGGGTCCTACGATCTCTTGGGACACATATGAGTGTTCCAATATTTCAAAAGGGGTAATCGAAAGTCCCCATGACCCCTTTTGATACATTGGAACACTTAAGTGTGTTTCAAGAGGTTTTAGGACCCCTTGGGACATAATTGAGTGTTCTAATGTGTCCCTAAGGGTCAAAGAGGGACCTAAGAGGTCCTAGTACATGTTCTCATGCGTTAGGACCCCTAGGAAGATATTATGACCCCTTTCGACACATTGGAACACTCAAGTGTATCCCAATAGGTCATAGGACCCATTGGGACACACTTGAGTGTGTTAATGTGTCTCCAAGGGTTAAAGAGGGTCCTAAGGGGTCTTATTACACCTTATCATGTGTTAGGACCCTTAAGAAGACTCCATGACCCCTTTTGACACATTGAAACACTTAATTGTGTCCCAACGGGTCCTATGACCTCTTGGGACACACTTGAGTGGTCCAATGTCTCAAAAGGGGTCATGGGGACTTCTTAGGGGTCTTAACACATGATAAGGTGTACTAGGACCCTTGAGGACCCTCTTTTACTCCTGGGGCCACATTGGAACACTCAAGTGTGTCCCAAGGGGTCCTACAACCTCTTGGAATACACTTGAATGTTCCAATGTTTCAAAAGGGGTCATGGGGTCTTCCTAGGGGTCCTAACATGTGAGAATGTGTACTAGGACCCAAGGGACACATTGGAACACTCAAGTGTGTCCCAAGGGGTCCTATGAAAGTTCATTTGAAAAGAAAATTATTATAAAAAAAAAAAATTATTAAAAAAAGAAAAAAAAATTGGGTACCCAAAAAAATTAGGTACCCGATCTTTTTCAAGTACCCAATTAGGCTTGTGCTTTGATGTCAAGTTTTCCCAAGTGTACTAACAGCCAAGCCTACTAAAAATTCAACAAACATTTTCATGCGCTTTTGGACGAGTGAAAAGTAGATTTTTTTCACATCACCACTTTTTGGCCCCCTATGATCTTGTAGATACCCTGATTCTCTTTCACCATCTGGTATGCAAAATATATATTAATTTTAATGGAAATATAATTCTCTCTAAGAGAATGAAATACCTTGTAACCAAGCACCATGTATTTGAACTTCACATTAGGTTGAAGAATATTGTTCATTGTCATTTCTCACTTGTCCCACTGAGAACTAGTGATATTTGTCACTATTTCCTTCTAAATATATTTTAGTGTGGTTACCTCTCCACTATCAAAAAATCATATGACTATCTTCAGAACCTCCTTCATGATCTTATATGGTTTATCTAGCCACATAAAGTGATCATGTACTTTTATTATCACATACCGAACCCATTCTAATTGAAAGAAATATGGAAAATCCATTACCTATGAAATTTTTTTCTCTACCAATACCTTGTATTCATCTTTTAAAACTGAATATACAGAGACCTCCTTAAATTATCCTTCAATTTCTCTGTCTCCTAGTTCTTGAAAGTTACAATGGATATATTCCCTAACATCTTTGACGTAAAGAACTCCGTAAGAAACTGATGAAAATGCACCACCAGGGTTATCCTCTTTGGAATTATGTAGATGTTTCTTGAATACTCGTCTATGATGCTCTGTTATATCTACTACTTTGGGGGTATCCATGATCTACCTTTCAAAAATTAAATTGTGTGATGAAAATTACCTTTTTGATGATTTTAAGGTTTAGCAATGAAATTACTAAGAAATCTCTTCAATCTTCTTCTAAATTGCCTTAGACTACTTTGCAAACACTTATGTAACTTGCAAGGTGTCAAATGAAAACAAGAAATGCTTTTTTAAAATTTTCATGTCAAAAAGTTAGATAGAAATTAATGTGTTATACCCTTGTCTCACAATACAGGATAGAAAATCCATCACTGATCCATCCAAATGTCAAACAAATTCTTGCAAATAAATTAGAATGTCATAAACTCACTTCTGAATCTACATATTCCAATCACATTTACTATTGTCTCAGATTCATGGGTTAGGTAAGGATTTTCATGAAATACTCCTCATTAGGGCAATGATAAAATCATTTCTCTAATGAAATTTTCACACCGAAAAATGGTGTGGTTTTTCCTATAGCATCAATCTTCTCTTTTCTAACTCATGTCCTTCTCCTTTCCTTTCTAACTATATCAACATCACTTATTTTCTTTCCTTTATCATTATGTTCAATATTCGTATTTCCCAGACCTCTTACATTATTGTATCTACGATTCCTTACAATATGACCATAATTTTTACAATTAAAACAAGTCACATTTCCATACCTTGTATTTGTTGGATTTTTCCTTAGTCTACATTGCCTCACAATATGTCCAAAGTTGGTGCATTTGTAACAGGTAATGTTCCTCTGGTTCACAGAATTATTCACCTTAGATCTGCATTCATTTGATTTGTATCCATACTTATAGAAAGTGAAACAATAGCCAAAAAATGATGTAGCATTAGATCTGCTTCTACACTCCTTCTCTATATGCCCTATTTTGTTACATGAAAAGAATCTTCCATTGAAATGTGATTGTCTCATAGGTGTCTTGTTGGGTTCTTCATTCTAATTCTTTGATGAACTAATTTTCTCTCTTGATTCTGAGCTTTCTCCTTTCTCAAATCCAAGTCCTTGAGTTTCACCTTTAGGTATTTGTCTTTCAAGTTGTGCATCAAGCTTATCTTAACTAGATTTGAATTTTTCTTTGAATTCATTAGCTTCTGCAAGTTCACTCCTAATAACTTCAATAACTCTTTCAAGTTCCTTCTCATTATGTCTGGATTCCTCAAGATTAATATGCAACTGTCCAACTTCACCATTAAGTTTGTAAAATTATTATATCCTGTTCTTTAATGCTTGTTAAATATTTTTCTTCACTTTAATCTCCTTAGTCATCTTCATTACCAGACCTTCTAATTCATATTTCAGATTATCTCTGCCTTTGGTGATATTCACACTCATCAGATGTTTCTTTTAAGGCCTTTGAATCATCTTTATGCTTCAATTTATCAACGAAACTTTCATCTTATTTTTGGATTAAATCAATTGTTCCTTAAGATTCTCAATGAAACTTTCAGCATCCTTAAGCTTCTTTTCCAACTCCAAGCTAAGAATGTTTGATTTGTCAAGATCATCAAGCGCAACCAAGAGCTTCTTCTCAGCACTGCTAGAAACTTTTAGATATGTCATCAAGACCTTATTGAAGTAGTTATACTTATTCCAAGGACCAAAGCTCTAATAGAAATTGTTATGATTGAAGAACACTGAGAGGGGGGGGGGGGGGAATTAGTTTTCTATNATCAAGACCTTATTGAAGTAGTTATACTTATTCCAAGGACCAAAGCTCTAATAGAAATTGTTATGATTGAAGAACACTGAGAGGGGGGGGGGGGTGAATTAGTTTTCTATCTTTTATAACCTTTTTAACTTGATTGCATACCCATAAACTGAAAGAAATGAATAATAAACAATTTAAATAAAAAAGCATCCACAACATCATAACACCCTAATATTTGTGTGGAAACCTAGTTAAGGGAAAATCCATGGGTGGTCCCACAATAGCGTGTCCCACTTTTTGGCCAACTTTGACACAGAGATCAACATTCTAGGAAAAAAACTTCACTTTCGAACACTTGTTGCCACAAAACTATTAGGAATTTGAAGATGATATAAACTACAGTATTTTAGAACTTTCTTTCTATTTTGTAAATATTTTTTTTAAGAAAATTAAAATTCAATTAAATTCATTTTTCTTTCTCCTTTGAAAAGTGGTTTGCGTGAAAAAACTGTGTTTTTAAGAAGTTACCATCACTTGGAATAGCATAACTTATTTTTAAAATATGATAATGATGTAATTATTTTGAGATTATATTTGTAACTTCAATATCTAAAGGATGCAATTAGTTTCATTCATTTTGGGTCAATATTTCATAGTTTATTTGTTTAAGATAATTATTCAATTGTGTATTGTCATTGATGTTACACAAATGGTTACACAAATGTAATGATTTCTTGTATTAACCAAGCTCTGTCAGTTAATGAAGGAAGTTTAGTACTAACCAAGTTCACTCAGGCATTATAGTAAGTTTGGTTTTAGCCGAGTATCGTTTAGGTATCGAGGGATTATAGTGTCAACCGAGTTATGCATTTAGTGTCAGCTGACTAACAACAATTTACACTTTATGTTTAATTGATTAATTGTAGCCGACAGACTTAAGTTTTATTATTTATTTGATTATTCAAGCCAACTTGACAAGGCCTATCATATATATACAAGGTCAAGTTTGGATTGAAAGAGAAGAAGTAGTAGAGTTCTTCGATATGAAGAATGAAGTCGAAGTAAGAAGGAATTCTAATTAAGGACAAAATATCCAGACCGAGCTACAAAAGAATATTGGATCAATGAGGATCCAGTTAAAACTAGAACATAGATCTGAATCAACAAAGACATTTGGTTCTTTAAATAGGTCAAACTCATTGTTACTCTCTAACAATTGTAGCAGTGATCCAAATCTCTTGACAGAGTAGACTTAATAGTCTTTTCATAAATCCTCTCACAAGGTGACATTTCTACATTGAAGTGTCTAAAGACCTCTAAAAAGGCCACTCCTAATAGGGTGATTAAATCCTCTAATAGGGTCACACCTTACAGTGTGTTTTGTAACCTTTAACTAGGTTGGATCCTAACAGGGCTCACTTCAGAAGAGTGAAAACCAGTAACTAGTTGCAATTGGTGGTTTTCCCAAATTGGGTTTCCACAATAAATATTGGTGTCATCTCTGTACATATTATTTTCTTTATGCATTATGTTTCTGCACTTAATCACTAAAGGTTAATCACATTTAATATCTTAAGATTTCTTTGTTAATCGAGTAACAACAAAATATCTTTGTTAACTGAGTAACAGTGATAAGTTTGATTAAGACATCTAAGAGACTTGGATTTTTTTTGTGGTAACTGATTAACCCATCCCCTCTTAGTTAATCAATTTAATTCCAACAATTGGTATCAGAGCTTTTGGTTCTTTAAGAGAAGGTTTCAATGCCTAAGCTAAAGATCAAAGATGTCTTACAGAAGGGAGATCCCCCAGCTTTAAAAATACAACTTTGCTACATGGCAAGAGTTGACGAGGCTACATCTATCTACTATTGGAGATACTAGTTGTCAATTATTGGAACAAAAGTATGTGGGGCACCTAGACCTGTGTCTATGGATCAGATGGTGGACATGAATAATAATAAGATAGTCATGATTGATATAGCTTCTTCACTTAGCTATTAAAAATTTGATGAAGTCAAGGACTTCCCTACTACCTATGATATGTTGAAGAAACTACATGATATCCATGGAAGAGATGAAAATGTAAAGAGATACAAAGAAAAGAGTCTCAAATGTTAGTTTTATCATTTGAAAATGAAAGAAGGAGAAGACATTACAAAATATAGTGACAAGATTAAGAAAAGTGTCAGTGCCATTAGAGCTACTGGTGGAACAACTAAAGACAAAACACTAGTTAGTAAGGTATTGAGAACTTTACTTCCTATCTATGAAATTAGAGTTTCTATTATTGAAGATATAAGGTGTAATTATATAGCTCTAATCTTGCATTGTTTGGATGGCTTACAGCTTTTGAGTTGGACAATTTTGACAATTATTCTCCGAATCCTAGAAATTTTGAGTCTGCATTCAAAGACAAATTAAGTCTTGGTAAGATGGATAGGAAATCAAGAGTAAAATAGATTAACAATGATAGTGATGATGAATCTAATGATGAAGATCTAGAAATCATTGAAGCACTACTTGCATAGAGAGCTACCAAAGGAAAAGGAAAGTACAATGGAAGATTACCATTGATTTTCTTTTCATGTGATGAGGTTGGTCACATTGATGCTAAGTGTCCCAACAAAGAAAAAAAAGATGAGAACAAGTTCAACAAGTACAAAGGAAAGAAATATTTCAAAATTTACAAAAGCTACAAGGACAAAGGTAAGAAATCTTGTTATATTTCAAAAGATTATGATAGTGATGAAGATGAAGAAGGAATGATTTACATTGCTATTAAGGATGAGTCAGATAATGAAGAAAATAAAAATACTGCACTTTCTCACATGTTAGTGACACTTGGATAACTGATAGTGGTTGTTCTCACTACATGACTAGTGATAAAACAAAATTTGAACATCTTGAACACTATGATGGTAGGAGTGTCAGATTTTGGAATAATGAACCTTTCTATGTGAAAGGTAAAGGTTGTATTGCTCTAACTGAAGGAATCAAATGTGATAATTATTAATGGGTTGAAGGACTAAGGTGTAATCTACTAAGTGTGGCACAACTTAATAACATTGTTTTCAAGGTTGAATTCATGAATGGTAAGGCCAAGCTCCTGGATGGTAAAGGAAACCTAGTTTGAACTGGAAAGGAAACAAAAGGTAATCTATTTTATCTTGATCTCAATGAAAATTCATATTTATTGTACAAGTAGAAGAAAGTTGGTTATGGCATAAAAGGTTATGTCATGTGAATTTTGATAACCTGGTCAACATAAGCAAGAACAAAAGAGTAAGAGGTATTCCTATTTTGAAGAACTCTGAATTGGCAATATGCAAACAATGTCAAATTGGGAAGATGGGAAAAACTAGTTTCAAGAGGAAGAATTACAATACTGAAGAGGTATAGGAGTTGGTGCATACTGATCTAGGTGGACCAATTGGAATAACAAGTTATACTAGAGAGAATTATTACATTCTATTTGTTGATGATCATTAAAGAATGATGACTATTATGTTTCGTACAGAAAAATCAAAATCTTTTCAAAAGTTCAAGTGGTACCTTGCCAAAGTTGACAAGGAAATGGGAAAGAAACTAAAGTGCCTAAGATCTGATAGAGGAGGTGAATTCATTACTAATGATTTCAATGAATTATACAATTAAAGAGGAATTAAGAGACAAGTATCTACCCCTGGTACACCACAACAAAATGGAATAGCAGAAAGAAGAAATAGATCCATTATGGATTGTACAAGAACCTTGATGATTGAAAAGAATGTTGTAAACAAATACTAGAAGGAAACTATCAGCACTGTTGTTCACACCTTGAATATAGTTCAACTAAAGAAAGGTAATGATTAAACACCTTTTGAATTATGGTATGGCTATAAACCCAATGTTTGTTATTTCAAAGTATTCATAAGTAAATGTTGCATCTTGAAGGAAGCAAGAAATGGAAAGTTTGATGAAAAAGGTGATGAAGGTGTATTCCTAGGCTACTCCTGTAAAAGCAAAGCATTTAAATGTTTGAATCTTGCTACTCATAAAGTCATAGAAAGTGTACATGTAAATATTGATGAGTTTGTAGAGAGAAGTGAAGAACAAAGTAGTAAAGAGCATGAAGACTAGAGAAACTTTGTGTATTATGAACCTCATACTATGCCTAAGACACAAGCAATGGTGATTGGACAACAAACCTGTCAACCACTGAACTCGTCAGCACAAAATTTGTTACATCCTGTGCAACCTAAGCTTCTAACAGAGGTAACCAAGTCACAGACAAAGGAAACAGAGTCTTAGAAAAAAGTAATCACGTCTCAATCAAAAGAGAATACAAAAATGTTTGAGCATGGTGAACCTACTAATGCAAGTCTATAATCAAAGAAGAAAGAACCTATACTTGCCAAATATATTAGAAGGCGTCAAGCACCTAAGAAAATAATTTGAGATCAGACAGAAGGTATAATGACAAGAAAGAATCTTAAAGGTACATGTTTTCTTGGTGAAATTGAACCTAGATCCATTAAAGATGATTTGAATGATGAAAGTTGGATAGAAGCCATGAATGCAGATATTGAGTAGATATAAAAGAATAAAACCTAGACTCTTGTGCCTAGACAAAAAGACAAGAATGTAATTGGAACTAAGTGGGTTTTAGAAATAAGTTGAATGAAAAGGTGATGTTTCTAGAAACAAGGAAATATTAGTGGGTGATCCCACAATAGTGGGTTACACTTTTTCAGAGGAAGAAATTCCTCATGAATCCGCGAGGTGGGAGGATTTAGTCAGGTACTTTCGATAGAAAGTACCTGATTGTTTCGATCGAAACATTCATAGTTTCGATTGAAACTACCTTTTTTGCTTAGTTTCGATCGAAACTAACCTAGTTTCGATCGAAACTAAGCTAGTAAAGATTTTAGTGGGATTTTGAGCAATACGCATGTTAAACTAAGAAATTAATTTTGATAGAAAGTACTTTAGATCAAAAATAATTAGTTTCTATCGAAAGTACTTTCTATCGAAACCCCCAAAATTGAGGCTATCTGCAAAGCCTAGCAAAAATCTGCAATTTTCATGGCTTCGGGGCTCAAGCGCAGGGCTCAAATAGAAGAATAGGGACACCTCCTTTTGCATCACACAAGTACTCTGAACAATCTTTCTAACGAATATAGATTTGACAAATTTTTAATTAATTAGGTCTATGTATTTTGACGTGCATCAGATGTAGGTTTTCTATCCAATATACACTTCTAGGTTTGACGTTCAATGAAAAATAGAAGAAAAGAGAAAAAAAAATTGAAAAATAACAGTGCCCTCTGGCTTTGAGTCTTCTTTCTATCAAAAAAAAAAAAATTGAATTTTGATAAATACACAAGAAGTTATCAGCTACGCAGTCAACGTAGGTCACAATTACGGTTTACTCTACTTCAAACGTTCATAAAATATGCAATAATCATGATAATGTCATCAAAACAATTGCATGCCCTCCGTATGGATGTTACAAAACCAAATTTGAAAGAATCACATTGATATCTATTTTAGAAAAAAAGTTATGTTGTACGAAGTCATTGTACCTTTTTGAAAATGACATTTTCAGCAACATAGCAGTTTTAGTGGGAGAAAAAAAAAACCATTAAAATCAATTAAAAAAAAAATAAAAAAAATATATTTAGAATCTAGACAGAAAATCCTAAAAGAGTCTAGTTTACTTCATCTTCCGTTTTTAAACAGTTTAACGAAAATATGCATCCGAATGTGAAATTTTTTCTCAAAATGTAGACTTCAATGTCCGTTTAGGCAAAAAAGTGTAACCCACTATTGTGGTATCACCCTAGTGTGTAAAGCATATGCTCAAGAAGAGGCTATTGATTATGGAGAAAATTTTTCTCATGTTGCAAGACTTGAAGGAGTCAGAACCCTTATGGCATATTCAGCACATAAAGGATTCAAGGTATATGAAACGGATATAAAATATGCATTCTTGAATGGAATTATAGAAGAGGAAGTTTGTATTGAGCGACCTGAAGGTTTTGTTGACTCTAACAAAAGGAATATGGTTTGTAAGCTGCAAAAAGATTTTTATGGACTGAAGAAAGCTCCTAGATCTTGGTATGAAAGACTACATGACTACTTGATAAGTATTGGATATCAGAGAACTAATGATAATAGTAGCTTGTACATCAAAAAAGAACCACAAAACAAGATACTATTAGCAGATATATTTGTTGATGGTATACTATTCACTAGACATGATAATTTATGCCAAGGATTCTCTGAAGCTATGAGTAAGGAATTTGAGATTTCTATATTTGGAGAAATCCAATTCTTTGTTGGTTTACAAGTTCATCAAATGAAGGATGGTATCTACATTACTCAGTTTAAATACATCAAAGAGATACTGAAGAAATTTGGAATGGAAGATTCCAGACCAGTTGGGACACCTATGTCTACTGGACATAATTTGTCTAAGGATGATGACTCAAAGGAGATAAATCAGACTACCTATAGATCCATGATTAGTAAACATGAATATGTTGTTCACACTAGGCCTGATATTGCATTAGCAATTAGTATTGTTGCAAGGTTTTTAGCTAATCCTAGAGAGAATCATTTGATGTCTATCAAAAGGATTCTGAGATATATTAACAACACTGGAGATTATGGACTATCATATAAGAAAGGAGGAAACTTTGATTTGAAGATTTTTATTGATGTTGATTGGGCAGGAAGTGTTGATGAAAGAAAGAGCACCAGTGGTGGAACATTTTTTCTTGGAATGAGGTTAGTCACTTGGACCAAAAAGAAACATAATTGCATCTCTCACTCTATAATAGAGGCAGAGTATGTTGTTGCAGCAATGAATTTTTCACATATCATATGGTTCAAACAGTTGTTGTCAGGTATGAAGGAAGAAATCAAAGAACCAGTTATCATCTACTCTGACAACACTAGTGCTATTAAAATTTCAAATAACTTTATGATGCATACTAAGACTAAGCATATTGCAATAAAGTATCATTTCTTGAGATAATTGGTTCGGGACAAGGAAGTAAGGTTGGAATATGTGAACTAAAGAACAAATTGTGCACATATTCATAAAATCTTTACCTAAGGATGCATTCTTGTATCTAATAGGAAATCTAGGGGTGATTCTCCTAACCGAGGCTTACTAAAGTAGATTTTAGTGATACATCAACCGAGCTACAATGAAGATCTAGCAAGTTGATGCAGATTGTCAGAGCTTATTGCATATGAATCAATACAACATGTACATTACAACTTCATTGGATAGAGTCTTTGGCATTGGTTGTCAAAGAGGGAAATATTATTGATGTCATGCCAAATAAATTATTAAGGAAGAGATTATTGATGTCAAAGGGAAATTTTTTATCAAAAATAGTGATTGTGAAGACAAAGGGAGTTTTCTGGATATGAATCAAAATGAAGCTAAGGACATTATAAAATATTTTATCCTTGTTTATGTAGCTCTAGAATTCTTTGTATAATGACATGTTGTGTTTCCATCAATACCAAAGAGGAATATTGTTGAAGACAATTATTCAATTATGTATTGTCACTGATGTTACACAAATGGTTACACCAATGTAATGATTTGTTGTATTAACCGAGCTCTTTCAGTTAATGAAGGAAGTTAAGTACTAACCAAGTACACTCAGGCATTACAGTAAGTTTGGTTTCATCTGAGTATTGCTCGGGCTTTGAAAGATTATAGTGTTTACTGAGTTATTCATTTAGTGTCATTCAACTAACAACAGTTTACACTTTATGTTTAATTGGTTAATTGCAGCCAACAGACTTAAGTTTTATTGTTTATTTGAGTATTCAAGCCAACTTGACAAGGCCTATCATATATATACAAGGTCAAGTTTGGATTGAAAGAGAAGAAGTAGTAGAGTTCTTTGATATGTAGAATGAAGGAGAAGTAAGAGGGAATTGTGTTTAAGGACAAAATATCCAAACTGAGTTGAAAAAAAAATTTGATCAATGAGGATCCAGTTAAAACCAAAATAGAGATCTGAATCAGAAAAGACAATTGCTTCTTCAAATAGGTCAAACTCATTATTACTCTCTAAAAATTGTAGCAGTGATCCAAATCTCTTGACAAATTAGACTTAACAGTATTTTCATAAACCCTCTCACAAGGTGACATTTCTACATTGAAGTGTCTTAAGACCTCTAACAAGGTCACTCCTAATAGGGTGATTAAATCCTGTAAAAGGGTCACACCTTACAGTGTGTTTTGTAACATTTAATAGGGTTGGCTCCTAACAAGGCTTGCTTCAGAAGAGTGAAAATAGTAACTAGTTGAAATTGGTGGTTTTCCCAAATTGGGTTTCCATGGTAAATCTCGGTGTCATCTGTGTACATGTTATTTTCTTTATGTTTTATGTTTCTGCACTTAATCACTAAAGGTTAATCACATTTAATATCTTAAGATTGCTTTGTTAATCAAGTAACAGTAGAATATTTGTGCTTACTGAGTAATAGTGATAAGTTTGATTAAGACATCCAAGGGACTTGGATTTGTTTTTTTGGCAACTGATTCACCTCTCCCCTCTTAGGTACTCAACTCAATTCCACTATTATTAAGTTCTAAAGTGACAGTAACTATAATTTAGACATAAATCACTTGGATCACTCTAAGTTGATTTGTATATATCAAAATTATTTTAATTTTTATAAAGATAACACAAATACTCTTTTCCTACATATTTTTCATAATTTTTTTTTTTTAATTTACTATTTTTCCCGAAGCCTTGAAGAGACAGGTTGTTGAATGACCAAACAACATATGTTTAGTTAAAGTAAATTTTGAAAGTGAAAATGAACTTAATATGTATTAAAACTATATTCATTAGAAAGATTGCTCTGAATAGCATCATTTGGCATCATGTGTTTCAGAAAAGGATCTGGTTTGATCCTTGTCCTAGGCCTTGAAAGGCCATTTTTTTGAGTTTACTTTTTTCTAAGGGAAAAATTTAATTTTAGGGGTCTTCACACGAATATCCCCTTCGCACGAAGGGGTTTGAGGGTCTTCGCGTGAATACCCCTATGTGAAAAGTCTAGTGAGAAACACCATGCCAAAATTTTACCTAGGCAACTTCATGCAAACTAGGTCATCATTTTTGAATTTTTTTTAAAAAAATAAAAAATTAGAATGGTATAAAAGTAAAGTTTTTTCTTTTCAAATTTTTACCAAATTGCAATAAGTTAATTCACTTTTTGTATTATTGATCAGGGTGATACCACAATAGTGGGTTACACTTTTTTGCCTAAACGGACATTGAAGTCTACATTTTGAGAAAAACGTTCACATTCAGATGCATATTGTCGTTAAAATATTTGAAATATAAAGATGAAGTAAACTAGAGTCTTTTAGGATTTTCTATCTAGATTCTAAATATATTTTTTTAATTGATATTAATGGTTTTTTTTTTCTCCCACTAAAACTGCTATGTTGTTGAAAACAACATTTTCAAAAAGGTACAATGACTTCGTACAACATAACTTTTTTTCTAAAATAGATATCAATGCGCTTCTTTCAAATTTGGTTTTGTAACATCCATACGGAGGGCATGCAATTGGTTTGATGACATT